>VWZK01001072.1:0-140497 GCA_013396935.1 Baryphthengus martii
TCACCACTCTTTCAGTACAGATTTTTTTCTTAATGTGTAAATTTCCCCTGGCACAATTTAAGCCCATTTCCTCCTGCTAGTTACTTGGGAGAAAAGACCAACACCCACCTCACTGCAACCTCCTTTCAGATAGCTGTAAAGAGCAGTAAGGTTTCCCTTCAGCCTCCTCTTCCCCAGACTAAACAATCCCAGGTCCCTCAGCTACTCCTCATGAGATGTGTCCTCCAGACCCCTCACCAACTTTGTTGCCCTTCTCTGGACCTGCTCCAGCACCTCAATGTCTTTCCTGTACTGTGGTCCCCAAGACTGAACACAATACTCAAGCTGCAGCCTCACCAGTACAGGAGCATGATCACTTGCCTACTCCTGCTGGTCACGCCATTTCTGATACAGGCCAGGATGCTGGTGGCCTTCTTGGCCACCCGGGCACACTGCTGACTCATGTTCAGCCGACTGTCAACCAACACCCCCAGATCCTTTTCTGCCATGGAGCTTTCCAGCCACTCTTCCCCAAGCCTGTAGCGTTGCTTGGGGTTGTGACTGAAGAGCAGGACGTGGCACTTGGCCTTCTTAGAGGTGGATTGTTCATGTTTTCTGTGAGCATACGCTGTTATGGCATCCGTTTCTTAGTATCTTCTGGCCAAAATAAAAATCTTTATTTTACTACTGAAACAGCTGGATCTAGTGAAACTGGTGGAAGCAGGGTTCAGAGTTGGCAGCAGTCTTGTCCTTTTTAAAGACAGCTGCCTTTTTGGTGATCTGAGGAAGAATGATTTGGTCAACGCTAATGTTACTTGAATTTTATTTTTAACCAAACTATTGTCACTTTAAAATCTCATCCCAAAACGTTTTGGCTTAGTAGAGTTTCTTTTTCACATGCAATGAAAAAAAAAAAAAAAAAAAAAAAAAAAAATGCCCGCTTGACTTTATAGTCATGTGCACTTCTTTTTGGGACTGTCAGTGACCTCTCTTGTCCTCCGCCCCAGTCTTTCACTGATTTTAGTGGCAGTTGCTGAACTACAGTAGGAAAATTGCAATCATTGTGGATATCTTTCAACAGACGAACAGGACATCGGGGCAAAATAGGCGTTAAACGGTAAATGATGACACATTTGGGTGACTTTTCAGAGGATTGCAGGATGTATGATTGTCAGTCTCCCGTTTGGTTTATGGACTTTGGGTATATATACTTAAAGCTTGCAGAGCCAGGAAAGCCCTGTCTGGATTTATGTACTTAGTGATATGAAAGAAGAAAAAGCCCTGTTACTTTGATGCATTTTTATTATCATAGTGACTCAGAACACTTTCTTGGCAAGAGTGCCTGGCACAGCTGCCTGCCATGCTTCCAGCCGCAGAGAGACAAGCGGCGAGATCACCTCCTGCATATTAAGTAATCGGGAACTTCTGCAGAAAAGGAACAGCACGGCGCAGGGATGAGGTGTGATCTGTGACACAGGCTGCCTTGTCTGCAAGGTGTTTGCTCTAAGCTGACGTGTTGAGCAAACCCGGGGAGCAGAAGGTGTTTGAGTCACTCAACTTTTCCTTTAGTGAAGCAGATAAAAAGTGAACTACTTGCGATTTTGTTGTTTCTGAGTCAGCCCAACAACTTCTTAAGGTTTTCAGTATCTGAAACTGCTTTTCAGCTGGAAGTTTGACCCTGATGTTTTATAATATCTGACAAAACCGGTTAAATTTTGTTTCACTGTTTCTTTTGTCTTGTCCTATTAAATATCAGCCAGATATGCTTTTATTTCAGACTGAAAGAGCATGATCTTGAATGCTTTTATATGGATCGATCGCTTGTAGGTCTCTTGAGGTAAGCCTGCAATACTGTCTTGGCTATTCTGACCGCACTTTAAATTCTCCCGTTACCCCCGCAGCACCATAGCTCACCACACGCAGAAATACAGGCATCGTGGTTGAGGCAAACTGCCTGGTAGTCCAGCCTTTAACAACACTGTGGGTGCAGCCAACTCAAGCTGTGTGGGACAGTCAGCATAAGCACACAGTCCTGGGTGTAGGTAGAGACAGGATCCTCATCTTGGAGGTTGACTTACTGCACAGTCTGGGCAGTTTCAGGCAATAGATCCCCTCGATTACAGCAATCTTGGATATTAGTTATATCCTTGATCTGTCTCCGCTGTTCTTTTTGTGCCTTTTGAGCTTTTGGACTATTGCTTTGAATTTCTTGATGACTGATGGAAAGTGCTATTTGAGTTGTGGTCTATCAGGGGCGTGGAGCTGGTTTTTGGGCTTCCTGCATGGCTCCCCGGAGCAGCGGGAAGTCAGGCGTGAGAAATCCTGTGCTACCCTGGAGAGATGTTAAGCTTGGTCATATGCATGGTGGAACTGGCTTTGAGTTCCAGCATGAGAATAAGCTGAAGTGGAGAAGCCTCTTGATACTCACCCCCAAACGTTTCTATTTTCATGTGAAGACTGATGGGTTTTGAGCTTGGGAGAAGCTGGTGTGATGGGGCCTTAGGCAGTTAATGCCCTTTAAGGACTCGGGAGGAGGCAGCTTCCTAGCAGAATGTGGTGTTCGAATTGTGGCAAGCTGATAAAGCACAGTGCAGTGTGGTACTGCCTGTTTTTGAGGACATAGGTGTGTGTGTAGTGCTGCTTGGCAGAGGTTTGCTGCCTTAAAACTGATAATCTGGGCACACAGGTATTTGGCAAGTTGAGAAGAGCACTGCTGTGTGATAGGTACACTTTTGTTTTCCACTGTGCTGATACTTCAGGGGTGTAAGCGCTGTCTCCCTTCATTTGCTTGAGGCATTGCTAAGTGATGATCTTACTAGAAGTCTTTCTGTCTTCAGTAGTTTGTGCAGCAGGCAGAAAATTTGCAAAGTGACAGTCCTAGTTCTTTTAGTCTCAATTCTTGTTGAGCCAGAAATGAATCTTCCTTTTCTTTCAACTCCTGCCTATAGCCTGATGAATTTAAAGGGAGGCTTATCTTTGTGTGTGAAACAGCAGAATAATTGGTATAAACAGCAAATAATGCGAAAACACATAGCTGGTTTTAAAAATGACTCTTCAGGCTACAACCTTTGTTATTAAAAATATCAAACGATAAACTGCAACCTTTCTGTAACCAATCGTGTGTCTGACTTGTAGGCTGGACAAGGTGCTTTACTTTGGTCCGTATTTTGTCCTGGGCTGATGATTGTCTCTCCATGTCGCCCTGTGTTATTCAGCCAGTCGGTTCGGATTATCTCATGTCACATGACTGTGTCTTAACAGCGGCTTCACAAACCCAGCCTTACATCAGCCTTTGGCCCATGGAGTACACTAAACAAACCGGCATTTTGCGTGACTCATTTGTTTCCTCTTTCCGTGTTTACCTTGCATGTGTTACTAAAGGCACGACACTTCCTGGAGCAACTGCCGGGGAAAGACCCTGCCAAACTTTAATGTTCGCTACGGCTCCGTGTCCGGCAACTGAATTGATTATTCCCTATTTCCATTAGCTCAGCGTTGTCAGTTTTGGGGTTTATTGCAGCAAAGAACGAGACTCATCTGGTGAATTCATGTGTTGAAATGAAAAGTAAGAGTGGGTTTGTCTGATTCCCTGCCTGACTCTGAGAAGATTTTTTCCCTGTGCACCAGGAAAAAACTTACCCATCTTGTCCCCTTTTGCTGTCATAGACTGTGCACTCCTGTCTCCACACACCAGATAATTCCTCTGGGTTTTGGGTTTAGCTTCCAGCCTTGATTGTTATTACCCAATGGATTTAGCAAAGGCAACTTGGTGCTTTCTTTACTTAGCATTTCGCTTTTTGACACACTTTACTCAGACGTTCAGCATATTTGTAATGGCAAAGTACATAGTTATAAAATGGTCTATTCTTGTAAAAATACTTCAGAACAAAATAAAAGCTCCCACACAAACATTTGATGAAACGAAATAGAGAAAAAAAAAAAAAGTTTCTATTTGAGAGAGGGGTTTTCCCAGGTTATTTTGAGGACTATTCACAGTGGAAGAAGAGAAGAAGAAAAATGGGGTAAGGAAGCAAACTACGTCTGTTTGGTCATAGAGCTTGGATGAGAATAGAAAGCTGGCAGAAACTAGCTGGTATAAAAGATTTTCTGGATGTTTTGTTCATAGATAGTCCTTTAGTAGGGCATGAAGCTGGGGCCCCCATAATACAGTGTCTGAAACATAATAGCTTTATGTTTAATAGTTGTGATGGACTATGACCTACATACACAGAATCACAAGAATGATGAAAATTCATCATCATTACTTAATTCATGCTTGAGTAGATGCCAGGCTCTAATTACAAGACAACTCCAGTCCTCTCAGGACCCAGACATTTGCCGTGGTCCCAGCACAGCCGGTTTTGTTGAGCACAGTCAGAAATTCCTTTTCTGGGTTCTGCAACTGACCTGTGAGACGTGCTTCGGAGTTCTGATACTCGAAGTTTGAAGGTAAAGAGAGGCAAAGACCCTTTGAGCGTGTTGGAGAGATCAAAAGGAAGCCATTGAAGTTGTTGATGGTACTCAAAATGGTGTCAGCAGCTTACAGAAAAAAGATGGTCATTTCCACATCAGACAAATCACTTCTGGAGTGATTTATGAAGGAAAGGTAAGAAAAAGATACAAAACAACACACAGCATTCTCAACTTTCTAATTGTGTATTTTCTTAAGTTCTTTCTGCTGAGTCTCTTCAGTGTTTCTTTCCCCAAGCTCATGCTTTCCTTTCCTTTCAAGGACATGGCAATCTGCTTCTGACTTCAGTGCCGTCTCTGTTTCAGAGTCAGTTCCTTTGAAGAGAGTGTACCTGAATTGCTTTAAGAGCACACAGCCTGGAGCAGGAGAGGGATATTAATAGAAGCAGCATCTCTCTGTTGTCGTACGAAGACAGAAGATGAGTTATTTCAGTGTGGCAGGTGGAGGTGTTTTTCAAAGCAATCGCTTACATTTTTGAAGATCTAAGAGGGACTTAAAAAAGGTCTGATAAAAGTTGAATGGCACAGAGAGCTGCCGTACGTTTTGTATCAGGAGAATGAAGGTGTGCATTAAATCCTGTGTTGCTAGTTTTGCACGGTGTACTTGGCAGTTATCTAAGTTAAAGTAGTGCTTACAGTTCCCATCCAGCCTTCAGAAAATGGGGAACAATTTTTTTTTTTGCATCCTACCGCTTGCCTTTTAAAACATGGAAATAGAACAATTACTCTGGGCTTTATTTGACATTACTTTTAAACAACCTCTGATCACTCCACTCCCTGATGATTATTTTAATGATCTAATAATGGTCTAGGACTGAAATCAGTAAAGACTCTGCCTGACAGTTATGTGATGCTGCAGAGAACCCTTATTGGAGCTGGTGAGAACCAACAGGATTTAAATTTTTATCCCTGAAGGAGGGTGAGAGTTTAGAGAGATCCCTGAGTGGTTTGAAGGGAAATACAGGTATTTGAGACAGTCCTGATGTGCAGCTGCCACGGCAGGAAGGGATCTGGGTGTTACCGTTTGGCACTTGCTCTCAGCGAAGCCCCTCCTGTTCCCCCACGTTCCCTCAGGAGTTCCTCTCCCATCCTTTCCCATCAAGTAGCTCCTGAGCTTTTGCACGTGGGCATTGCCTGAGCTGGGGCGTTGCTGGTGGCTCTCTGGTGCATTTACTGCCCTGGAAGGAAAGCAGGAGCGGGCAGTGCTACAAGAGAGAGGAGCCTTCCCGCTCACACACTATCACCATCGCCTTGCACTGACAGCCTTGCCACTTTGACAACCAGTCTGCAAGTTTCCATGACTTGCGAGACGTGTGATGCATGGCTGGTATAGTGACTTAGCCCTATGACATTAAGCAGAGGAAAGGCAGTAGGTAGGATTCAGGTTTGAAGGTACACATGGAGGAAAAGGGAGTGAGGCAACTTGTACATCTACTCTCCACTCTTTACTAACCCCTCTTTTTGCTTCTTACTCCAGGCAGCATGTCAGCTTGGGAGGAGTCCTATGGGGGCTGTTTTTGTTCATTAGCCTCTATGGGGCCTCACAAGCCTCGCTGTCTGCTTGTTGCTGTCCTGTGCAGGGAGCTTAGGCCACACTGGCTGCAGTGCTGGGGGTGTGCAGAGCCTCCCCCCGGAGATCTTTGCCCTACCACCTGTGCGGGTCTGCGTGGGCTGCCCTGGCTGTCAGGGGCCCTTCTTCCCGTTGAGCGACATGGGCAGCAGCTGCACTGGCTGCAATTTACTGGAGTTGTGCTCAAGAAGAAGTTATTAAAAGTATCAGATTTAATTTTATAGCATCATTAATACTGGAGATCTCAGGCTTTGAAAATTACTATTGCATTCACAAAATACTTAAGGGGAAAAAAGCTTAGTTTGAACAATTTATGCCTTTAGAAAGGAATTTTTTGAGGGTCAAAGGCTGTTTTTTAAAGTGTGATCCTAATCACAGAATCACGGTATATCTGTGGTTGGAAAACTCCTTCAAGATCATCCAGTCCAGCCTTCGCCCCAACACTGAAAACACATTAGGCAATGAATTAGTAAGTTATTAAGCTGTGAATAAGTGAAACTGTGTTTGTTTTAAAGGCTGGTCATCTCCTCTGCTCTATTTTTATTCCTGGGTACGGCAATGCACAGCCTGGCAAGTCCTTTGCAGATGAGCTATACTGCAGTCGACAGTTCCCTGCCTCCAGTAACTTGTTATCTCTATTCGACACAGCAAAAAAGGAAATGTCAGGCAAGCGTGCTGGAATTGATGAGGGAGGAACATTCCTGGCAAGAAATAAGGTCAGGCGCATCACTGCACAGTACCATCGGTGGGCTTCAAGCGGTTTTTCAAGCTGTGCCTGCATTTATTTGGGAGAATAAGAGGGGTGTGCCCCACGATATCTCTTGGCAGGTTTGGTCCATGCTTGCGGAGGTGGAAGTCCTGCTGTGATTCCTGCCCAGCTCAGTCACCTGGTTTTCCTTTCCTAGGGATGGGGTGGGATGGGAGGGAGCAGGGCACTTGCCCGTCTCCTCCCCTGATAAAGTCAGGGCATGGCTCGGGTGGGAGCCTGTGACAACAGCAGCAGTCACCCTCCTGTTGTCTCATCCGGAGGCAGCTTGTGTGCTCTCTGACTACGGCTGTAGGTAAACCTAGATATCTGGGGCTGTTACCTGCTCTTGTTCGTCACCTTAGTTACTTCTGTCAGCAAGCAACTGAAGTTATGTAAGGAACAGTAAGATACGAAGTTAGGAAATAGCCTGTTTGCTCCAACGTTTCAATTTTCATCTTTGTAACCTTTCTTTTTCTTTTTCTTTTTTTTTAGAAATTGATATAAATGGAAATGGCATAAAATACCACGTTTCAGAATGCTTAATGCAGAATTGTGGTTTTATGTGGCGTACAGTCAACACTCAGTTAGGTCACTGAGCTCCGACAGATCGTTAGTCAACAAAACTGCAGTTTCCCCAAACAAAAGTTTCTAATGTCAAGCAGTAGTTTGACTGCTAGTAATAAACCACATTATTGCCACCTAATGAATTAGGCCAATTAAAAAAAAAAAACCCAAAACCAAAACTCAACTACAACCATTTTTAATAATGTTTTTAATTTTTGAAGCTTTTTGAAAACGGTTGGTTCTAAACCACTTTGGAAGCACATCTTTTCTAGCACATCTAGGTTTACCCTCAGTATGTGGATTAGAATGGTTTCTTATTAAAGCTTCAGCCATGTCTGTAATGAGAAAGTAGTTTTCTGCTAAAGCTATCAGCAAAAAGAAAGAAGGCATATTGCAGTGATTTTTCTTTTCTATTTGGAATCAATTTTAATATGTTTTATTATCAAAAGCAAAATTTCAACTGGCTGCTGACAAGTGTTGATTGAGAAAAACTTTTTTGTTGCCAAAAATAGTTTAACTTATCAACAAACTTTATGTTAAAAAAAAGCTGGAAATATATGATTATCAGTATTTAGCAAAGCGGTATTGTTGAAGCAGAGGAGAATTTAATATTCTTGTGATTCTAAATATAATTTATATTTTATTTCTAAATGCCATATGCAGAATCATGTAAGCCTGTGAAAAATATTATCTTTTCTTCTAGTGCAAAAGTGATAAGTATGTCTGAATAACCAAATCAGTATCTAAAATTGTTCTTTATTTAATTTCTAAAAACAAGTTGGGAACATTAGACTTTTATGGAAAAAGAAATAAACCGTGATTCTTTCTGAAGGCAGCTGACAGAGACAGTGCAATAAGTTATGGAAAGAACCTTCTGTGTTTTATAAAACTGTATCATAGGATGCGTGACTGAAAAGCACAATATAACATACTTGAGGAATTATGGGGCTTCCTGCACACTGAAGTAATTGCCCAACACTCTCCAATCCAGAAGTTGTTCATTTGAGAAATTCTCCCATGTGAAGAATCAGCTCCGTCTTGTAGTTAGAGGCCCTGTATTCCTTTCAGCCTGTTGCTTTACCTGGCGATCGATTGCATAGGAAGAACAACTAATCACTTGAATTTAATTTTATAGTTTCTTAAAAAAATAATGTCAGAATTGGATGTACTTTTTTTTTCACGAGTGCAAGTGTAGTATCACACTGCACTTGATTATGAATATTGGAAAATGGGAAAATGAGAGCCTTGTTTGGCTTTATGCAGATGAAGTCTCTTTTGAAAGTCTTGGCCTTACGACTTCTTTGCATTTATTGTGAAATACCTTCCCAACCTGCCTCTAGAAAACAGGACAGAGGTGTGGAAGGAGCTCTGTGCAAAAGCTCTGGTAAATACTCTGATTGGTTGCAATGTAGAGAAAAGATGCTTCCATAAGCACATGGATTCTCTTAGCCCTTCCTCCGTTTCATTGAGGAATTCAGATACCTAGATAGGGAAAATGGTTTTGTATGGGATTTTACTACAGGAAGGTATTTGCACAGGCCAATTTCAGTCTAGTAAGAATGATCCGAGCTGCCTGCTACAGTGAGTGGAGAGGGACAGTGTCCTCTGACCCCCCATCAGTGTGGAAGCCAACACCTCTGAGCTGCATCTGGAAGGGGCTGCACTGTCTCCATCCTGGGGACCATCCGTGGCTATTGATCACTCTCAGATAAAGTTAAAATGCATTTTTAAGCTATGTATCATCTGATAAAACTAAACTGTTGAAGAAAGAGCTGGTCCTACTCTTTTTCTCTCCCTTGCCTTTGGCTTCCCGTGGTTTCTCTTGCATCAGGCAAGAGATGGGTACCTGGCAGTTGCACTGTTTCAATTTGTGGATTCAACAGAAAACTAGGGTTTTTTTGTGGAGAGAAGTGTGCTTACTGTCATATCTATAGGCCGTCCTGCCTCAGTCAGTGGTCGTTTGAGCTGCTACCAGGGCACCTATGGGAACACATGACTGTGGCACTCGAGGAACAGGGATGGGATAGGGCTGTCCCTTCACTAGTGCTCTGCAGTTAATCCAGAGGTGAAACAGTGAAAACTCCCGGGGTTTTGTGACCATCTCCCACAGTTTGTGTTTCCCAGGTTACTTAGTCGAGTGCAGTCATCTCTTTAGAAGTCTGCTTGTCTTGGTTAACCTCAAATCTGAAATGGATGTTTTGTGATAGAACATTATGGCTGTTGGTTTGTTGGCTGGCAAAGCAGAAAGTTGCTTCTTGGTCTGTTTGTTACAGTACTGTGGGTACTTGATTTCTGCAAAGATCTACGTGGATCCACTGCCCATTAAGCCCAGTTTCTGGACTGAAACTTTTGACTTCTTGATGCATGCCTCGTGTCAGGATTCAAGTTAATTACTTTTGATCTCACCAGTTGTCTTGGGGTTCATTTCACTGGGTGTAGTATCAAACTTTTAGTCTTCCATGTTGAGTGAATTGGAAACATGTGACATTTCTGCTTATTCTCTCCCCTACCTGTAACTGAAGACTGCTGCACTTTAAGATGTGATACCTGTACAGTTTGGTTTTTGTCAAGGTTTAGGGTCAGGGCAGTCCACTAGACCTATAACAGACACACTCTATTAACCCCACTCCCTTCCCAAAGGGGAAGAGAAAGGGGTAAGGGAGAGAGACTTATTGATTAGACAAGAAAGCTAGAACAACTTTAATGAAAATAATAACATACAAAACCAGTATCAAACCCACACCCCGATGGCAATTATGTCCCCGTCACCACTGGTGCTGTAGAACATGCACTGGGGAAGTCCTGGACTGGGCTCAGTGGCAGACGGGAACTGAGTTCAGGAGTTGGATTCTGGTACTGAATTCAGGAACACAGGGATTGGAATCACAGACAGAATGAACAGAGTCCTCCTCAGATGTGAGCCATTGAAGAAGAGAGGAAGAGGAGAACTTGACTAGTGATCCTTCAGCTTTATACTGAATAGGAAGTATATGGGGTGGAATACTTTGTTGGTCAATTTGGGGTCACCTGTGTTGTCTGCTCCTCCCCACAGGTGCAGCCTTTTACTTTTTGCGCCACTCAGTGTGGTGCACAAGATCCAGCTGTGGCCTTGGTTGGCACACCAAGCCTTGATACTAACTCTAACCATGGAGCGTTATCACTGCTAGAAGCAGCCACTGCCTGCGAAAACAGGCTTTTCATATCAGAAAGTGCAGTTAGTTAGGAGAAGCTGAGCTGAAAAGTAAAATCGCTGAACAGAAGTAGTTCTGTTCTAGCTCAAAAAAGGACATTTTTACACAACATTTAATTTCACTTGTAGAAGGTAGTAATCTTTATATTTCATATGGCACCACTTAGCCTAACTCTTCTGCAGAATTCTTACGCCTCTAGCAAATGTGCGATGCCCCGACCAATATTTTTCAGCAGACTTTGAAGATGAAAACTGTAGAGTTATAAATTACAGGGAAATTCAGATTTCTAGTATGTATCAAACAATACTGGAATTTCTTCAAATACTGCATTTCTAAATCACAAGGTGAGTAAATAGGATAGAGGTGCAACCAGGGATTGACCTAGACTTGTTTTTCTCTCTGCATTTTGACCTTGCACTACGCCTAAAGAAACAAACCTGCGATAGGATGGTGATTTGGGAAGGCAGAAGGCTGAAAGCTGAGTGCACAGACTGTGTCTAAAAGTATTACTTTCCATTTGACATTTTGTTGTTACTTTCGTGAGCCAGTAAGTTTCTCTTCCTTTTTGGTTCAGTGAATATCATCAATTGCAATTTATAGTTTTGCCTTAGCTGGATCCAAAAATTGATCAGGAGAAAGGAATCTGAAAGGCATTACTGGTTAAACTAAAGTGGAAACAAAGTGTACATTATATTAATAACAACATTTAAGTATCTGTAAGTGATCACTTGCAATCATAAGAACTAGAAGTATTTTATTTTTTTTCTGAGACACCTTTTTGATTTTTTTTCCAAGCCATCTATTGAGAGCTACAGATATTGTTAAGGTTTGCCATTTATCCTGTTCTGATCAAGAAAAGCCCAATTACATGACAACTGTGTGCTGTATTGCCAGCCTTTATGTGAGACATACTTGTTAGATGTTTCTTTTTTTTCTGTTTAGAAGTCTATGCTCATAATAAACTTATCTTGCAATGCTAAATTATTTATCTTCAATGTTAACTGAGAAGATTTTGGTCATTTACTGGTTATTAACTTTTATTATTTAATATTTGCAGAGTTAATGTGAGAAATACATCTTTTTATACTTCCTGCTTTGCATATGCTGCCAGTTCTTGTTGCATTGCAGTTTGATGAGAATATATTCAGCTCTCAAGTTTCTTCTTTCAGTTGGAAAAGCGCCCTAAATTATGGATTTGAGGCATAAGATACACTCTGAAAGGCAAACAAGGTACACCTAGGTTTGTCTGGCTGCTAAATGATTGCTCATCCAAGGCTTCGGATTTTTGTGCTCTGTAGACCACTAATCATCATCTGTAAGATCATGTCAGAGGACGTAACTCACCCAAGACTGTGTTTTACCACCGAGTCCCTTCCTTTCCGCAGGCCTCTTCGTAGTGTCTCCTTCCACTAAATGGTGACTCTTGTAAGATCTTGGGCAACATCGCCCAGGTCCAGCCTCCTTTCTCTTCATGCTACAGTCTCACCAGCCTTCCCTGCGCTGGCACGCTCACGTCCACCTTGCTCCAGCAGCCGTGTTTATTCTGCCTCCTGCGCCTGGTGGTCTGTCTACCAGTGAGAGGAAGAAAGGAGAGAGCTCCTGGACAGATTGAGTGTTTCTGGGGAGCCATGGCGAGCCCTGAGGCTGGAGGTGCTCTTAAGCTTTCCTCTCGCTGTGGTTGCACCAGAGTTTATGAGCTTAGGATGCATGTTATGGACAGAAAACTACCTTCTGGGTGTGGTAGAACATGTTAAGTTTCCTGCTGAACTTAAAATCAATGACAGGCCATAACAGTTTATCAAAAACAGAAGATAGAAGGATTCTAATACAATATGGGTAAGAGATGTTTTTTGTCAGGACGTTGAGGAGGTGGATCCTAAATCTTCACTGCTATAAAAGATTACATCACCCGGTGCCTAACAATAAAGACTACTTTCCGAGGTCCTTTGTTAGAGGGGCCCCCTTTAGAAAAGAAAGGAGATCTTGTTCAGCCAATCCTTTAATGACTATGTCTGTCTGTGCATTTGGGGGAAGAGGGGGGTCAGATAGCCAGATGAATTTTAACAGAAGGTCTTTGTGTAAAACATATGGACATTAAGAAAGAAATGTCTTTAAAATAAGTTTTCAAGAAAAATATGAAGTTACAGGGGAAAAAGAAAATTTATAGCAGTATTTTGTTCTGTATTGTGGTTACTTTGTAGTAAATATTCAGATGGTACTTCAAACCTATTTCCATTTTCCAAACCTATTTCTGGTTAAATTTTATTTGAAAGAGTTGTTCAGCTGCATGTATAAGGCAGTAAATACATTTAGAAAGGCTGAAGTATGAAGAATTCTTTTCACTGTACTTGTCTTCGTCATATGTAGAGGTTATTTGGAATTGTATAAAAATTAAGTAGTTTAATATTATTTCTTAGTTCTTTGTTTCTCGAGCACGAAAATAAGAAGACATAATCCTTCATTTAAGCAAACTGAATAGAGTGGGTAATTGGAGACTTGAGGATTTAGGATCCGTCCGTTGTTTTATAGCACCATCCGCCCATTACAAATGAGTTTATAATTTCTTCTCTTAGTCTGTGACAACCTAATCAGCTACCAGCGCTTGAAAGTTCTGCACACTTGTGATTTATTCAATTTCACCCTGCTAAAACATGGAGCAGGGCTCTAATTGCCTTTTGTGAAGAATTCTGCCAATAGGGAAATCGAGCCTCGTGTCTTCATTTGCAGCGAGAAACTGCTTAGTCTGGTAGGTCTAAAGTCTGTGTAGACTCTAGATCTACTTAAATGCGCTTTCTTTAGCTCTTCTTAATGTCTAGAAAAATCAACACAGATTTGAAGACTACTTTTCACTCCTTTGACAGAGGGTTTTGGCTGTCATGCTTATAGTTTCTGTACTTTCTAACAACTGTTAAATATATAATGCTACACCATTTATCTGCCTGCATGTGTGTACAACTTGTAAATAATTTAATGTTTTACTTTACCACTTGGCCTCTTCACATAACTCTAAAATGAGGAAGATAAAATTCTACTAAATTATTAATTCACTGAGAAATTGAAACAACTGATATAAATTAAGCACTGAAAATGATTCTCTTTTTCTCGGTGGGAATCAAAGCAGTGAACGCTCCTGGATAACAGTGAGGGAGCTAAATGGGCAAGATGATTATAGAATAATTTAGACTGGAAAGGATTTCTGTAGTGTCATCAAGTCCAACCACCTGCTCAAAGCCAATTTGCTTATAATGGACACGCTCAATTGAGTTTTGAATGCCTCCAAGGGTGGAGATGTTCCAGGATGGAGACGTTCCAGGAGTCTCCTGTGTCCCTGGATACATGGACAGGGCATATAGGACCTGTTGTCTGGCTGGCTGGTGGAATTTGGCGACAGCTGAAGAGTGAAGCAATGGGGTAATGTTTTTAATGGTCACAGTTTTCAGAAACACATCCTTGACAGACAGCAGAGTATGCTTGTGTAACATTTCTTCTATATAAAGAAGAGATAAATAAAATCTGCTGGCACAGTGCTGTCTTTAATTGACAAGTGAGAAACCTCATTTATATTATCTGGGAAAAAAAAAAATCTTTGAATCCAAGCGTAACAAATGAGACCAAAATTTGAGAGAGAGGAGGAGGCTGTTGGCTGGAGTTCACCTTTAGTTGTACAGGTCTACAGCTGTGGGGATCCACATTTTGTACCCTTTGCAGGCTTTAGTCACGTAAGAGAATATACAGGGAAATATTTTTGCTCAGGTATAAGCTGTGATTTTTTTTTTTTTTTGTGGTATCTTGACTACTTCTTTTTCAATAGCTTTCATACTAACAAAGATATTTCCATCAGTGTTTTCATACTGTAGGACTACGTGAAAAGGAGCCATGATTTCATCACTGCCAATTTATACTTTGTATATTTAATTCACCAAATCCTCAGTGTCTTTCAACACATTTTGATGTAATAATTTATTTGGAGATTGTAATTCCAATACTACATTTGCCTGTTGTGCCTTTGTTGGGTTTCTAAGTGTATAGCCATAAACAGTAATCAATAGTACTATTTTATTAAATGATGTGAAGATCTCTGCTGAAGAATCCAAAAGAGAAAAGCACAACTTGCAGTGCTCATTTTGGAAATAATCATTAACCAATGTGCCCAACCTGGAGATTAAATGGTGTTTTATCATTTCAGTAGCTTTCCACATGCTGCATTGCCTGCCAGGGTTATTGACTTCTTCAACCAGGAGCCACATCCTGTGTCCCTGTCCTGCTTGTCCTACCTGGAACATACCCATATAGAATCCACCATGCAGCTGCACAAATGCAAATGCCTGCACCATGGAAGCAAGAGGAAGAAGTTGCTGGGAACAGAAATCCTGCCTTTGGCAGCAGTACAGTGTCAGGTCAAACGGAGTGCCTGTGCAATTCTGGCTGTGTTCATTGTTGGTGCTTGCTGATAAGATGCTATAGATGGAATGATTTTCTCAGTCTTTCTAAGAATTACAGCCATAGTGACTGTGTATCATACAGCATCTGGTTTATGTTTTCAGAAGGAAATTGTCTGTTGATTCTTAGTTGTCAAAGATCTTTTTATTTTTAAACTTAAATGCAGACTTGTGCTGGTCCTTTACAGTTCCAGATGGCGTAAAGACCCTTGTCTCTCTCTCACTATGTGTTTAGATTTGCTTGAATGTCTTTAATTACAACTGTGTGATCAAAATGTGTCTGTTAGAGTTGACTAGCTGATAAGCAGAATGAGACAAACTAACTCTGAATGGACTAAAACGTTGACTGTTTACTAAACTGTCAAATGTCCCACCAGTAACTCCCTTCAGCCCAGTTCAATTAAGTGTGCTTATCTGTACACGGAAAAATCCCATTTTGCTGGAGGCCTACATGAGCGATCATCAAAATCAGCAGCTCATTAATATTATGAAAATCTCATTCCTTCTCCAAACACTTACATGATTTATCACTGTTATACTCCTATGGCCATTTCAGAAAGTTGCTGTAGAAAACCCACTGTGTTGCATCCTAACAGTAGCCTGAGAAAAACTGTATTAGGTTCTTACAGCCTAGGGATTTATACAGCATTTCTGAAAGGTCCCTAAAAGGTATTACTGATAGCTGCAATATCAGCTTTATGAGGTATTAATAGCTCTGTTTCTTTTGTGCTGAGTGGATTACTGCCATATAAATTTGTAATTGGTGTAACAGTGCGTGCAGAAGAATTTCAAAGCAGCTACTCAACTGAAAACTCTTTCACTTTATTAATACCCCATTCATGGAGAGACTAAAGAGGGAAGATTGTGAAATGTGGAAAAGAATTCAAGTCTGACAGAGAAGAGGTGAGAGCTGAGCACAGGACCCCTTGAGTCCAAAGCACATGGCAACAGAGAACATTTCTTAGAGAAAGAAAGTTACGGTAGCAGAGGCCAAAGGCTCAAAGGGTGCTTCTGGCCCACGATTGCGTGGCAAGACGTCGTTTGTTTATGTAGGTGCACAGCAGCCATTTCTCACTGTACACATTGGATTATTGAGAGCACCATAAACTATAGCCAGGGCCCACCCTTGCTGGGAGTTGTCTAGATGCATAGATCCAGATGTGGTCTGTACCGTATTCCACATTCTGTAATTGTCAAAGGTATCATCTTCAGGAAAAGGCCTTCCAAAAAAATCATCCATCTAATCATGGGTTTTGCAGTATCCTGAACCTCAGTAAAATCAGCCTTTCTAAACAACTGAGAAGCATGATCCTAAGTGGTGCAAGAGGTCGCTCTGTCTCCTGTAGAGGAATGAAGGTTTCATTCGTGAGCTGATTGCTCATCTCAGATGTGGCAGATCCGGCTGGGGCCAGCAGCAGTATCTGGCCTGTGGAAGTACACACAAACCTTTCTCCCTCTCTGGCTGCTTCTGCTGGTAATCAACCTGATGGGGAAGTACTGTGGACCTGCTGTGGTTGTTAAAAGATACAATGCTTGAAATAGAACTCTCTTTGAGCATAATTAAAGTGTGCCTAAATTCCAGCAAAAGTTCTTGCAACATCAAATTTTGGCTTTCTCTTCCCCAGCTGATTCTGCAAAGAGCTGTTTGCTGGAAGGTCAGTCAACACTGTTGACTGCATCTTTTATTCAGTTTTATGTGTTCATACATGTTTATATAGGTATGTGTATACACACATGGGTGCAGGTGATTTTTGAACAGAGCTTCCACTAGCATAACTTAATGTATAAATGCAACTACTTACCCTCAGCCCCTTAATTTGATTATCACTTATATAGATGTAGCTGGCACATGATGGGAATGACCACTGTGTCCCAGGGTGTACTTGTGAGAAATGGCCAATATGGCTGAAACCGTAGTGTCTTTACAGGACATTGTCAATAAAACTGTATTTGATTTACCATTTCAGGCCACTTCTTTCTACTGCCAGTTGTTTATCTGGTTTATGCCAGCAGCTTCCCCTTGCAGTGACTCTGTGGTGTGCAGGTACAACTGTGCGGTGACATCATAGGTCTCCCATCACTTCCTTTCTCCTTCTCTTGCAGCAAAAATCCCCTCTCTAGAGGCCCACCACCTGCATGGTCATCTCACTGCCTTTTGTTGTGCTCACAGCAGCAGCAGCTGGGTATTGAACAGAGAGCTGAGACACTGTGGTTGGGTGAAAGGGTGGGCCCGTAACAAACATAGGACCTAAATATTTCCCAGGAGCTGCTAAAATGAAGAGATACCTGTGCTTCACATGCTTTCCCTTCTGACCAGAAGGGTAGGCCTCATTGCTCTGCCAAAACTGCTAAGTCTCAACCTGTAATTATCATTTGCCAGGTTATTTTGCCTAATACAAGTAAATGAGTGAACTGGTGGTGGCAGTTAGTTAATTAGTTCCAAGATCATGGTAGCCTTTGCTTGCAGCTTTGGATTGGCACCAGACGCCAATCAGGCTTTCCCCATGTTCTGACCTCCTGGTCTTCACCAGCACAAGTGCAGTTTCCTCTTTCTGAAAACATCTCTGGAGTTTTGAAATTGATTGCTAGTGGCCTTCAGGAGTTAAAAGACTTATATTAAAGGAGAAACTGGAAGTGCTGTATTCTTAGATGTCAAACCTCACTTCGTGTGTCTGCTCATAAAGAGATGTTCTCCTCTAGTTATTTCTCCGATTCACTGTGATTTTCTCAGTATTTTCTGTTGCTAATGGTGGAGGAACTTACTCTGTTAGAGATGGGTCAAATTTATTGCTAACCCTCAGGAAGTTCAGACACGCAGTATAAGATTACTTAAATTAGAGGGACAGATGTTAGGCTTTAAAAGCTTTGGTTATCTTGACAATTAAATATTAACACTTCCAGAATATTGAAAACCTTACTTTATATCTTGGTGGGGTTTTTTTTGTTTCTTATTGTGCAATTAAATTATGTATTGATTTTAGGATTTATTTTAACTTTTTTTTTGGAGAGATTGCTTTAAAGACTGGCAGCTGTGGTTCAGCAGCATAATATGCAAGTATAAATAGAATGCAAGCTGTCCATTTATCTCAGTCCTGATCTACTTATATTCATCTGATGCTTATTACAATCATGGTTTGTCTCTGAGCAGATACATCCAGTTAGGATTAAGCTTGGACAACTAACCTAATTCGCTCTTGTAACTTAATTCAGGGTTTCTGTGTAGATTTCTCATGAAACCAAATAATTATTTTAACTCCTAATTTTTAATAAATTAATATCAAAATATTGAGAATGTTACCACTATCTGTGGTTTTGGGAGATACTGAGTTTGTTTGTAACAACATTTATGTTTGCCAGGATATATCTCCATTAATGTCTGTTTCTGAGATTTCTCCCCACTGCAGCCTCTCCTCCTATGTCACGGTATTTCGTTGAAAGTAATTTCAGTTCATGGATTCTCTAGATTACACTATGGCAGCCCTTTCTAAACTTATATGGAATGTTCTGATAGAGTGGCCTGAAAGTGAAATAAAATCACACCTATCCAACTCTAACAAGCACAAAAATCATACAAGCAAAAGATTGTACCTAAACTTTATATTCATCTCATCCACATTGAAAAAGAAAGATTCATTATTTTGTTGTATTTCAAGAATACTAGAATGTTCATGCAATAATGATTTATTTCTTGGGTTTTCAGACAGTTTTTTTCTCAGCATTTTTCCTCTTCAAGAGCCCAGTGGAATTTGTGGATGCAAAAATATCAAGTTCCGTAAAACATGAGATCTACAATGAAGGAGAAACAGTGACAGCAGTGGCAGTGGTGTATCAGCAGATACAAAGAATAACTTGTGTTGAGGAGTGGAAGAAGTACGAAAGAAACACCAGAGCAGTGTTGATTCTACTACCAGAGCCTCCTGCACTGTACAGTTAGGAGGGATACATGGTCCTATGATGTGAACATTTCAGCATCACATTGAATGTGAGGATGTAAGGAAGGGCCTGTAAATAATTGTTAGGATTTGGAGGAAAAATCACAGTGAAAATCACAGCTGGGCATTTGAGATGTCCCATAAAGATAAGGCTCCTGGACAAACAAAAAGTTGAAAGGAACAGTGAGAACGCCCAGCAATGATCAAAGTGATGGCAGCTTAATTTAATGATTCCCAAGAAAACTTGAAGTTATTGTGCTGAAATATTGTGAGAGTTTTCGGGAATGAAAGGTAGAATCAGGGAGAGTATGCAGCTGTAAGTCTGTGTGGCTGCTGCTGTTGCCAGTGAACTCCACTGTGCCTGCGCTCAGAAGCAGGCCTGGAAATGAGCCATGGCAAAAATGAGCCCTGTTTCATTGCCATGATTTTGTTGATTCTATCGGGCTGTCTGCAATAATTTAAAGATAATCGTGGAGGTGTTACCTGTTGAACATTACCATTTATGTGATATGAAAGAAGAGATAGATGCAGTCTAGTTGGTTCTGCCAACTAACACTCAAAGAATATTACTATCTTTAAACTGCTACGTAATTTGCTGATGCCATACGGAGCAGAGAAAAAAATCTTTCTGACAGGAGCTTTCGTTACAGTAATGCCAATGGCAAGAGAAAATATTCAGATTATTTTCCTGGAGATAGAGGCTACTGCTGTTTGGAAAACACTGCATTACACCATCTGTTTCCTTCTGATTGTGCACTGCCGCAGCCATTGTTGTGATTAATTTCTTTGCTTCTAGGCACAAATTTGAGCGCTTGAAAGAAGATTAAAAGCTTGTTTTGCGGGCAGGGATGTAGCTAATGGCTAGCTTTCAGTAGGATTGCATGTACTTAACAATTTTACAACTCAAGTCATCAATCTTCTGTGCGTGCTTGATATATGAAGAAAGCAGGAGTGTCCTTTTGCCTCACTGTAATAATCCTTTGCATGAATTGTTGGTGAGATTTCCACCGTGTGCCACTGGTGTCACCGCACACTCAAAACACTGCTGGGACAGAGTCATCTTTCACAGAGTTGCAGGATCATTAAGGTTGGAAATCAAATCCAACCATAAACGTAAAACCACCAAGTCCACCACTAAACCATGTCCCTCAGTGCCACATCTACATGTTTTTTAAATACATCCAGGGATGGTAACTCAACCGCTTCCCTGGGCAGCCTGTTCCCGTGCTTGACAACCCTTTTGGTAGAGAAGTTTTTCCTAATATTCAATCTAAACCTCCCCTGGCCCAACTAGTGGCTGTTTCCTCTCATCCTATCTACCTCATTTTCTAGCTGGTGTCTCAGCTGCTGGAAGATGTGTAGTTTAATCAGTGTCCCACTCAATTGTCAGACTGGGTCCTTTGGTCATGAGTCTGGTGTGCCCCCAAAAAAGTAGTAGCCTGCCAGGCAGGAGGAAAGCCCTGATCTTCGGCAATCTGTCCCAGGCAACTCCTGGTCACATTTGGTGCCTCCACTGGGAAACTTTGCAGCAAAGAGCAGGTTACGGTGTTGTCTCTGTGAATGCTGATGTTCCCCTGTATCTGACCAGAACCACTGCTTTGTGCTTCCCAGCGATGAGCAGCACAAGAAGATGTGGAATTGTCTACTATGAATGCTTGTCTTACTTCAGTTCTTCTTTTATTTGAACCCTGAGTATATAGTACAGTGGCAGTGTGTATCATGGTGGTTTTCCACCAGTAAGCTGTCCCCTTCCTTCCTTCCTTCTTTCCTTCCTTCCTTCCTTCCTTCTTTCCTTTTAATTCCTGTATTACTTAAACTTGGTGGGCTGTTTACCAGGATGAGTAGCACAGCTGCCTTAGGCAGTATGATCCATCTGCTTAGTATAATGAATTTGGAAAACAAGTGATATTTGCATGAAATGCATCGGTTCTTGTTTCTGCCTTTCTTGATCATCACATTTCAAGATTGTCACATTTGCCTGTGATTTTCATGTTGAAAGTTGAATGTTTTCCAGCTAAAATTGTAACGGTTCTCCTCTGTTAACGAGGTATATTCCAACTAATGTTTTCTAATAAGATATTTATTATTTATTTCAATGCGACTTTTGTTCAAATTTGCTTTCAGAAAAATAGTTGGTACACCATATTTCAAAAGACTTACTCAGTCTGATGTGCCTAATGATATATATTGGGGTTGTGGCAGATCTGTGGCCATACAGGACATAGTTAAACAGAACTGAGAGGAAAATGTTGACTGCCAAGTAAAGCAGCATTATCAATTTCCTCTCTCCTGCACTGAAAGAGACAGGGGGAACAGACAGTGTAGGGCTTCCTGATATGTTTTAAGAAAGCCTGGGATTCAATTCCCCTCCCTTCCTTCCTATTAGTTGTTTGTTAACTCCCAGGAAGATTCGTTTTTTTATTATGAGACCTCTCTGCTCGCATATTCTAGAAACGGGCTTTGCCTTTGAGTGGCTCGGTCCTCACTTCTGTGTAAATGCAGGGGGAGGAACGGGAGGTGGATTGATGATCAGAGCCTGACTTAGGGCAAACAAACTGAAGAGGAGTTTCTAATTGGCAACGTTGTATTCACGACAATATTTTCTTTTAATTTGCTGGCACGAGCGTAGCACTGGCCCCTGAGGGATCCAGGGGGCTTCAGACACAGGAGCAGGAAACGTGGCAAGTGGCAGCATGAGATTCCTGCCCCTCAGAGGGACAAGTTGTGAACTTACGAGCAAGACGGTGAAGTTCTAAGAAAGACCTTCAACTTGCCCTTCTTCAGGAGAAACCTCAGATGTCTCTTTGCAAGAACTGAGCATCCCTCACATTAAGAAGAAGGCTGGAAAGACAGAGGGGATAGTCCCAAATAATACCACCTACTTGGGATGAGCAGCAGCTTTGGCTCACCGCGCGTGGCTGGAGCGCACTAACAGACTGGATGTTTGGGAGCTTTTCTTCATCGGAAACGGCACAGAGCTGTTAGTTTGGCTACAGTTATTTTGGATGAAGCACTGAAAAAAAGACCGTTTCACACTCTTAGTGGGTTTTTTTAATTTCATCAGCCAGTCTGACCTGCTTGCATGAGAAGCTGTGCCTCCTTTGTACGTACTGGTCACACTGAAAGCAGACCAAAAGCTGCAGCAAGATGTCCTGTCTGCTGGATGCAGCATGCTAGGAACTGAGAGGGTCTTGCAGCTTCATACAGAAACTGTCTTGGCATTTTCAGTCCATTAAGTGCAACCGATTTTTCTTTTTTTCTTTCTAATAAAACCAGGTATTGGTTTCTGAAGAAAACCCATTCCCAGCTCTTTAAATCTGCATTCTTTTTTAATCTTTTTTTTTTTAGTAGTATTTGAACTTCACAAAGAAATTTTATGTTCCATTGACATGAAAAAATAAAGTCAGAGTATCATTCAGTGCATTAGAAAAGTGTAATTCTGAAGAGCTGATTTTTTTATTTCCTTGGGTGAATAGCTTTGTGAAGATACTCATCCATGTCTCAACGCCGCCTTTTAAGGGAAGGACATGAAAGCCATTTTAGGATCCTACCAAGATTCATCCAAATCCTTCATGGCAGACGTCACTTACGAAATAACCCACGCCAAATATGCTCTGGTGAGGTGAATATATAGGTGATCCTATAGCGTGATTTATATCTACATAGATTGTTGCACTTAAATTTGAGCAGTATGTGAGATGAATATGAGCAGTAAGTAGCCTCTTATTGGCGTTACTGATTTTCTCAACTGATGATTCTTGCAGAAATGAGTATTTTTTTTCAAAGCATACTCATGTAAAGATCCAGCAACTGTTGTACTTAAATACACATATGTCTTTATCCATATAAGATATTACTTATGGATAGTGATTACTCTCTGACACCAGTACTTACTGGAGAAAAACCTTATATCTTGTTTTTCCTTGCAGTTCCAGGTGTATGATAGTATCTAACAAACACAGACTTGAAGGCTTTATACCAACCCTTCTGATATTTCAGAAGAACTTCACTTGAGTGCTCCACTCTTAAAATATAATCACACCAAAAATTATTTTTAACTGTACTCAAAAAATCAAGAAGCCTCTGGTCTTTAAGTGCAATGTACTAAATTTGGGACTTGCCACCACTTATTCAATCTCAAAGTCTGTTTCGTACAGTATGTGGTGTAATAATATGTTGGTGTGACTGACAATTATATAAGCTGTGTGTTCAGTAAAGCTACATTTTGTTGGAGTTTTTTCTCTGAAATGGAAATTATTTTAAAATATGTATGTACTTAGGAGTTTTGGGCACCTCTAGCTAATTCCAAGTAAACTGTGTAGGGGAAAAATACAAATTTATTATATTGAGCACATTCTAACATAGATACTTTTCCTCATTTTAGCCTAATTTCTTTCAGACTCCGATCCTTATTATAAATCTTGGAATGTTATACAATCATTTCTTACTTCCAGGTTCCTTTTACTATAGATAGGTGTGTATAGTCAGAAAATTGTATGTTTCTGTAGGAAACTGTCTGTCTTCTCTCCCACCCATCTTTATTATTATTCAAAAACTCCTTTTGATTTTGTTGCAGCCTTTTCTGTTTGAAGTCCTGAAGTATGCAAAAATTCTGTTTCCTTTCTTTCCTGTTACCCATTTTATGTTGACAGTAGGAAAGTAATTATATGCTTCTAATGTTAACCTTATATATCCAGTAAGAATTATTCCATTGTTTTAGTCAAAGCCATTTTACAGCCTTTTGCACTGATAAGAGTTTTCCTGCCTTCCTGGTGGGAGACCTCAGTTAGCATTCAGTGGCACTTCCAGACCAAATGTTACACAGAAGATGGAAAGGGAAAGAGAATGCAGCCTGGGAACGCTTTTATACTGTAGCTACTCCGGTTAAAATTCCAGTTTTGGCAAGCAGGTATTTCCAAGCTAAATGTGCTTGTCATTCTGTGAATCCCATGCATCTCTCTTCTCCTTGTGACAAAATTAAACCACTCTGTCCTGTCGTCCCAGGTCTCGCAGAGCTTTGTTCTCTCTTCATTAGCATCTCTGGAAATTGCCGAGAGCAGGTTTGTCACTTTACCCTTTCCCCACTTGTTAAAATCTTTAATCTACGATATAGAAATCTTTACATGAACAATAAGTGTCCTGGATCATATATTGATTTTGCATTACCTTATTTACCTTAATGGGTAAGTAAAGCTGGGCTGGCTTCCAGAGTCTTTATGCTTCATCAAATCCATCTCTGTTTAATTTTTATTTTAACAAAGCTGACTTTCGTTTACTTAACAGCTCGTGGACAATTGGGTCTGTCCTCCTTCGCCCAATCCTGACTGCACTGCTCTCTGTGGATGTCTTTTACCCAGACTAGGCTGTGTTGCCTTTATTGTCTCACTTTGGTTGAGCCCTGGACCTGGTGACACTTACTCTTTGGAATGCAAAGGTTTGGGACCAGGTGCGGAGTGGCCCCTCCTGTCTGGGCACGCAGGGCCCAGGCTGGTACAGGCGGGCTCACATGAGACAACATTGTGGTTTCTGTATCCGTCCCTGACCATACGTCTTCTGTGTGCTTTTGCATCTCCAGCTGCAGTCAGATGGGAAGGCAGTTGTAGAGGTTGAGGAGGTTTTCAGCCTGGAAAGCCGTGGCTTTGAGCAGTCTTCTGTGGGGACACCTGTCTCCCATCAGCAGGGGAGATTTTCCAGGGCCCTGACCTGCAGTGGCCCTTTGTGATGGGTTTCCTGGAGTGGTGCTCACAGACCATCCTTGGAGATTCTCCTTCTCGCTCTCTCTTAGCAAATGGGAACAGTAGGTCAGCTTGAACTGAGAGCTGTAAAACAAGTCTAGCAAGTGGAGACTCCAGAGACATCCGTCTTCAGTCTGTGCTGTGCTTAGTATGGACCGGGAGTACCTTTGGAGGCATCCTGCAATCTGCGTCTTTTCACACTGGATTCAGGTTTGTTTTCTGATCCAGATGATTGAAGCTCTGAAGCAGTTTGCTTTTGTGTGTATGCTCTAGATGTGGAATGAATGGGGAATGAATGGATGTATGATGTGACTGTCCATGTCTCAGGGTCTTTCCAATCCAATCAGAAGAAGTTCTGTGACGAGGTACAACGAGGCAGTGCTATAACTGGGTGTCTAATACTAGTAGACTTTTGTAGTGAAAGAGTCAGACGAAGCTTGGTTAATCCACAACCTGAGTAGTTCACTGCAAGTAGTGAAGAGCAGTCTAGAGGAAGAGCACTCTTGTATCTTCCATGGCAGCCGAAGGGATGGAGATGGGGTGCATCTTCTCCTGGAATTGCATGAGTATTTCTGTTGGATATTGGGAATTCTTGTATGGGGAGAGGGTGCAAGCTTACAGGCAGGATAGCAAGGTGCATGGCTGTGGGAAACGTCAGGCTGAGTATGTGAATACGGTAGGTGTACTTAAGTATCTGAAGGCTTCAACATAGCCAAGGCCTGCCTGGAGCCGGTGTAAACACAGATTTCTGGTGAGAGTTAAAGTCTTCCACTACAGCTTTATTACTGTTAGTCCCCATGCTAGAAAGATCCATGCATGTAAGGCTGTGTTTACTGTTTGCTGCATTCACACCTTTGTTTGCTGTCTGGATAAATGTGTTCATATGGAATCTATTTGAGGTCTGAGGTTTCCACACTTGAGACTTCCATTACCTGTCCTGCTGGAAGTGCCCTTGCACTTTTTCCAGCAGAAAGTTAAGGAGAGTTGAGTGTGAATCCATAGCAGAGGTGATAAACTGCACCAAAATATTAAACCTGCAGGTGAGCAATTCAATACAACTAGTTCCAGATAGTGTTGTGAATATCTGAGTGAAAAAGTTTCACTTTGCCTTGTTAAAGACTAACATGAGTGAAAATAAGCTTCAGGTTTCAGCCTATAGCCCAGATATACTGTATCAGACACTGCGTATATTGACAATCTGTAAATATTCAGGGTGGGGACATGAGGGGAGAACACTGTAATTAAAGAGATAATTACAAGAACGGTGGCGTTACTGGAGGAAAATATATTTGTAAAGTCATCTTGTGCCACCTGTTGCATTTATGGAACAAAGTTCAATTAATATGAAAGCTTCTACCTTCTCAGGGTAGTTTGTGCTGAGCAGAGGAAGGGAAAAGTGGACAGTTTTCTTCTCTGACGATGAATCAGAGAGGAATTTCCATAGCAGAAATGAAGAGCTATTATTTTTTCTCGGAATGGTGTTCATGGCTGGATTTTGTGGCGCAGGGTAAGTTGGCTTAACTTTATAATAACTCCTAGATCTTGTAAATGTAAACAGACCTGTGCAGTCTGCTAAGCCAGGAGTGTGTAACGTATGTGGCTTGGGACTGTGTTCTTAGAAGAGTTTTGGACTCCATATATGCCAAATCCCCACATATTTCAAGAATCTTAATATAAATTTTGCTAGATCATTGGTTCTTGAAAATACACTCTATTCACAGAATGCACATCGTTGGAAGTGTCCAAACGGTGGATGGTAGTCTTTGGGTTTTATTTTAAATTCCATTTTTGAAAGGAAGTAAAACATTAGACATTCTAGGATTTAAATTTGTGTGTAAGGTTTTTATAGATCTATCTTTCCTCTCAGAAAGCACGCCTCCTCCCCCAACTCGTTACCATTTAATATCTGTGATGTGTTTAAACGAAATGATTTATTGGGTTCAGCCAAGTCACTCAGTGAAAAGTGAGCACATCAGCAAAACCAGTCACAGCTGACATCCTTCCAAAGACAGAAAAATTCCCAAGCAGTATGCCCATCAAGAGTGAGCTGCTTCTTCCCTCAGAAATCAGTTTCAGAGCATCATCACAGCATTTTATAGGGCAGTTTCTGCTGCTGGAACATGTTCAGTATATGTTTTCTGATACAGAAGTTGTTACTGTTCAGAGTTACCAGTTCAGGAACACTGGCAAATGTTTTTCTTCCTTCATTGAAGTGTCTGTATTGGCTTATTCTATAAAACCAAGGGACCACAGCCTCCATTTTTAACTGCTTTTTTTTTTCCTGATTTTTTTTTTTTTTAAAATCTTTATTCTTTGTGTTAAATAGTGAAAGTGAAGGAAATGCGTACTTTGAGGGGTGTGTTTTACAATCACATCAAGGTGCATGTTATGATAAAAAGTAGAAATATTATCAGCAGGTAATGGTCCCACTGAAGATTCCTGAAATTCCTTATTATTCCATTTCTTGTGTCAAAAAGTGATCTGAATTCCTTTTTAAACAACATAAAAATATAAAATTCTAAATTTCAGGGTTATAAAAGTTACTGCTTTTATATTTTGGTGCCCTATTTTTTTTTTTAAAAAAAAACAGTTACTTCTCCAGCTATGTGCATAATAATGAAGGAAAATGTAGGTTCTGGGATACTGATATACAGGCTCTGGATGATGATTCCTCCAAGGAAACAAGGGCTTTTAATAATCTTTCCAATTAGAGAGACACACAGAATTGGGACCTTGACTCCAGGCTCCTGTTCCAATAGATCCATTGACTCTGAACTCCTTGAGCCTGCTTCGCTGCCTCTTAAACTTCCCCAGCCTCTGCCTATGATTTTCGCTTTGTCCCTATTTGCTGAGATAAAAGGTGTCTATGACTCTTCTTAGAAGGAGCAGACCTTTCCTAAGGGTTGTTGTTGTGCAACATTAAGTGTTACAGTTGTGAATGAAGAAAAAAGTGTCAAAAATAGTTGTGTTACTTCAATATATGTAAAATGAATCCTCAGAAAATAAAATCTGACTGTGCCTGTGACTTGTGAAATGGGGAAAAAATGTCTTCCTGACCATTAGTGCTATTTTAAAAGCCCATTTAATTAGAGGGATTAGCCTATATAACATTAATGCCATAGTATGCAGTGAGTTATCAGGAATTTCTATTTTTCCTGCTTTCATTGCTGCTGAAGAATATAGGAAAATATAATGCAATAGTGAAAAAAATAGATTTACAGTTTCTCTGATGAATACACAGAGATACTTTGCTTCAGTAATTTAGAGTGCAAACAGCTTGCTGTTCTTATAGCATGCTTTTGCTTTTCCATATGTAGAATTGTCAACAAGAAGGTATTTACTGTCTGGGCAGAACTAGTTCTGGAGCCAGGATGTAACTTTATTTACTCCCTTTATCTTCTTCATTGTTCTTCCAAGAAGTTTCCAATCTCATGTGCTGTTGCAATCTGCTTAGCTGTACTGCAATCATGCTTCATTAGATGGCCAGCACTACTTCCTTCTACTGTGTGCGCTTTTTGTATTTAACAAAATCACACATGATTTTCAAATTAACCTCGAAGGTTAAGCTAACCTGAGAAGGTTGAACATCCATGGCCTCATGCTAAAGCACACTAAGTTAAAAGGATCAAAGTTTATTGTAATATTTCCAGCACTTCCTGATTGAAGCTAGCTCTTGTATTTATTTATTTGTTTTATCTTATTTCAAAGCCTCTGCATCTTCTTCCAAAGCAGGAAGCGAACAAAACATTTATGTATTTTATTTCTTGCTCAGTGATTTAAAAAAAAACAACCCGAAGAGATTCTAGTCAGCAGTTAATCCAACCTCTCACACACAACTTCTGTTCCTTGCATTTTGACTCAAGCATGAAACTTTCCTCAATCTTGCTGGTAGGTGATTTTCCTGACAATGGACAAGTCTTAGTTTTCACATGTACTTACCCTTCTGTAGTATGTCAGCAGTCTTTACTGTCATTGATGGTGAGTTTGTCAACTTAAACACAATTCAGTGTGAAGGACCAGGCTGTTGAATGGGTTCCTTCTTTCCCTTTGGAGTGGGACTGAAGAAGTAACTGGAGCACCCTATAGGAATCTTCTGTAGCGGCTTCTTCTTCTTATCACCAGGTGAAAAAAAAATGTGAGATTTTTCCACCTTCACTGCCTTCAGCAGGCAGTGAATCTCAGCCTCATCGTATTATTTTAGTCACATTTATGCTTACTTCTCATTGCAAAATTTCAAGTCAATTTTGGAAGTTTTGTAAACAGGGGCCACAAAAAAGTGAGTCCAGGGAAGAAGTTAGAAGAGGACCTCAAAGGGCTCAGTGGGAATAGCTTTCAATTGTCTTTTAGTAAGTAGTTTTGTCCACTTAAACACATAGCAGTGGATTGGGCAGTTGGTAGAGAATGATCCTATTATTTCAGATGTGAATGGTTAGTCAAGAGTATACTTTTTAGAATTGTGAGTAGTGCAGTTCTGGTGACAATTTACCTTAGAGTTGCCATGGATTAAGAACTAGATGATCTTTAAGGTCCCTTCCAACAAGCCATTCTATGTTTCTGTGATTCTATGATGACAGTACATCTTGTGATTTGTGGATTGCCTGCAGTAATTTCAGTCTGGATGGGGCTATATTCTGAAAGTCTTTTGGAGTTTCAGATGGACAGTCTTAACATAGTTGCTTAGTTGCATTAGTCATGAGTAATTCTCTGAAGGATTCCATCTTTCCATCTATTTCTCCAGGAAATCACGTTAGAGATCTCCACGTTATGTAATATATAGTTTATATGAATATATGTCAGGGGGCTAGTCTTTCAGATTTCGGGGAAGGAGCTACTTGCTTTTCAGGCTTTTATTTGAAGGAAAAATGCAATCTGTATTTCCTTTCTTTTCTTTTTCTAGGTGGAAGTCATAAATTTTCATGAAACACAAGCAACTGGTTTCATGCAGTGAGTCTGCGGAGCAGAATTACTCTTAAATTCCTAAGCCTTCATGACTGAAAAACAAGCATTTTCTCTGTTTTAAACAGTTATATAATTCTTACCATCTTTGATGGATTCCAAAGGTGTATGTGAGAAAATGGGTAGGGATCAGTAGGTCAGGTTTTTCTAGAGAGCTAGCATGTGAAGTGAAGAATTCAGGATACTGCCTCTATCCTTTCACATTAGAGAAGCATTACCTTTCTAGTACTGCATATCATAGCCAGGTTTTTGAAACAGAAACTTAAAATATGTACTTCTTGGGAGCCCAAAACCTCACAGCTCTCCTTCAGCTCACTTTCAAACTTGCTAGCTTCTACCATCTAAAAACCTCTGGGACACCAGTAGTATGTTAGACATTATAACTGAACTGTGCTGGTGGAACATAGATAGTCTTTTGCCATCTGTCTCTTCATCCTCTACCACACTGGCTATCAAAGATTGTTTAAGGGCTTCAGGTGCAAGTACAGGTGGTGTCTACTGCCTTTGTCAGTGTAAACTTCTCCCCTTTTACTTGATAACGTTTGACCTTGGTTCCTTCTCTGTTGTTTTTTTTTTTTTCTGACTTCCAGCTATTGAAAATGATGTTCTTTGTCAGCAAGGTAAGTTGTAATAATAATTTTTGCAGATGTTGTCATGTGACTTTATAGTTATTTTAGGGATAGATTCCTTGAAGAAAAAAAACCAAGCTACTAAGTTTTTTGAGTTTTTCCCTGTGTAATTAGAAATTATTTCCAATTTGAGAAGGAAAATTCTCTGATGTCAGTAAAAGGAAAACATTTTATACTATGCTTTGCTTACAGAAATATGTGATTTTTTTACTTAAATCAGATAAGATAGGACAATCTTCAAATGCATGTGCTGGATAATGATAAAGAGTGCTAACTTAGTATTTCATTAAAAGGTACCTCCTTTGACCGAATGAAATATATACATTGCTTGTGATGAAATTTTGTTATGCTTCACAGTTTGTAGACACAGCAGAATGCCCTTTGGCAGAAAGGACATCAGAGAAATAAAATATTTAGTCATCTTTTAACTCAAACAGCAAGTCAAAATGTGTATTTAAGATAGCCTGAGGAGAGATTGCTGTATTTTTCTGAATGTGTTGTCAAAAAGAGGGACTGGTATTTTTTTGCAGTTTGAGAGACGAGCTGCTTTGGCTCAGGTGACTGGATGTTCAGTGCTACTTAAACATCGTATGAGCCACGGAGGCTGAGAGACGCAGAATGATGTAAATAGAAGTTGAGTACATCAGCCACAAAGTGGGGCTCTCAGTCCTCACTTGGTCCTTTGAGTCCCTAGATATCACTGCTTTGTGAGTACCATTTTTGCAATGCCCAAAAATATCCCTCTGGGAATGCCAGATTTGCCACCCTAAACTGCAGTGGCATCTTTAAGCGAGGAGACTCTCCACTTGTGTCCTGCAAGGTGTCCCGCTCTGGTTAGCGAGCTCCAAGCACCAGTAACGTGCACCCACAGATCAGCACGAAACCAACCTCTGCTGCCATTTTCACTGAAAGAGTTAGAGGAGATTTGGTGGTCCTGATCTCTAATATTAGAGCTTAAAAACATAAGAGCTCTCCTCGTGGTCCCGAACAAAGCCTGTTTTCTTGCCAAAGGAAGAACTTGGGGTCTTGGCCCAGCTCTTGGAACTTCTTCTTGTAGTAAATTGTTTAAATATATATCAGACTGTATTCAGAGTGCTTTAGTTGCATTGGAAAAGTTTCTAATGGGCCTGCAGGTTTTGAGGTGTTAGGAGATTGTTTTCAGGATTATGCCCTTGGACTCAGGTAACAGGTTTTTCCCTGAAGGTGCCTAAACCATCGATTGGCAGTGAATTCAGTTTGCTGCCTAAACAACTGGAATTTGTCTGGGGGTTTGAGGATAAAGCTCTTACAGTCACAAGAATGACGGATCCTCCACCCAGTATTTTCCAAGCTGCCAGTATAAAAAAGAGAAAAGGTATTCCCAAGTCCATCTTATCAGATGGGTTTTCAGCCATTCGCCTGATTTCAGGTCACCTCAGTTTAGCCCCCTTCAGTGTTACAAGAGTAACCCGGCATATTTGTCAGGAAGAAGGAGTCATAAACAGAGTAATAACAACTGTTTTCCACATCAGATTGCTTCCTTCTCTTGGTTACAAAAACCTATTATTATTATTGTTTACGTTTAAACAAGGAGAATGCTCTGTCCCCTCTCTCCCTGTCCCAGCACAGACCAACCTCGAACCCTTGCAGCCCACAGGGTTTTTATGGATGCTCTGCAACATAGTCATGGTAGTGCACTGCTGCCCTGAAGACTCCTCTCCAAACAATGGGATTGTTCACTCTTGAATAGTTTAAATTTTTTAAAACTATTTCCTCTATGTGACTATGTTTAATTCAGAAAGGAAAAAACAGAGGTTGCTGTTGGTACCTGCAAACAGCATCAGCACTTCAGAGACAGAGGGCACAATACCCACAGTTAAACAAACAAGGGAAGGCAGCATGGTATAAAACAATAATATGAGAACAGAGAAAATGTGACAAAGTAGGCTTTACATCACAATTTGCCAGATTGAGGAGCACACTAGAAATAGACCGGTTAGCTCCTAATCTCTGTTGGTGCATGGGAGGCAGTCACTTCACTGGAACTGCCACTGTAGATGGGAACAGGCTCACATTAGACTTGAGTCCATTTCTCAGTGTATAGACTTCAGGAGAAACCTCAATCACTGGTTTATAGCCCCACGCTTGATCTGAAGACCTTCTTGCGAAATGAGTATTTGCAGAAGCTCTTTGTCAGCTAACTGCTGGAAGCTGCACCTGTGAGTCTTTAAATCCACCCCAGCTGCGCTGGCTGAAGCTGAATCCCCGTCAGCTGCCAGGACGCGCTGGATGGATGTGTGCTGCTTTTTGGGGCAAGCTGATGGTAGAGCTGCAAGTCTTTTCCTTCCACTCAGGTACAGTGAGAGCTTCTGCCTTCTTGCCTGAAGAAGAAAACATGAAACGAGCTCCATGAAGTCATGGGGTTTTGTTGTTGGTTTGTGGAGACTATGATACTTCCATGCTCTTGCTTATTTGTAGCTGAGCTGCTGTCTTCTTCACTAGCTAATAAACTAGGGAGATTAAAAAGAAGGTATGGATTTTTTTCTGCTCTAAGGAATTATCTGCAATTAACAGTAGGGACTTGAATGCATCCAATATGTAAGCTGCATCTAATTCATTCAGAGTGCATGAAAATAAATTCCAATGAAAAAAAAAATCCTGAGAGCCACTGGAAAACATTTCCAGAATCCCAGGATGGAAATAAATGGAATATTTGGGTGTCTCTTACACCTGTCTTCCCCAAGTGCTATAAAGAACTCTGTACGAGATATTCTTTAACTACCTTTGAGGATATTTTTTTTTTAATTCCTATTTCTTGTCCCTTGGTTTCCCTCCAAAATATAGTGCAGCGAATAAATCCTAGTTGAGGAGCAGGGATACTTTTAATACTTTTCGTGTTACTTTGCTGTTGTTCTCTTTGTCTGAGCAGTATCTTTGATTCCTTGCTGATCCTCTGAATTGACTGGGTATCAGTATTTGTTATCCTCAGTAGTGTACGTTTGATGTCCTGAGAAGGTGTGTATGTTTGTTCAACGTTGGCTAAACTGCTGTAGCGTGGGGATCAAACTAGCAGAAGTCACAGGATGTGCTGTGTTTGAGTAAGGGGAGAGGGAAGCTTTTGGCAAAGGGCATAAAATCTGTCCTGTTAAAAAGACACTGTTAAGCACTTCAGACGCTGGCTGTGGGATGAGACTTTAATTGAAGAGGCCTTATTTGCTGCCACCACAGTGCAGCGTGAACTACGAAGAGCGCGCTCACCTTTGATCCCTTTGCCTCGTGGTTTTTCGCTTAATGCGAATACAAGGGTAAGGGCTAAGTTAAAATTACGCTGAACTGATCAGGTAAGCACTTGGTAAAGCAGGAGCTGGTGGAAACTAAATGTGTTTTTTTTGTAGAGACAAGAGGAAGAGCAGAAAGAATGGCTGGGGGTGGGTTGTCTCTTACTCCTGTGAGATTCATGGGCATTAGTTCAGCTGCTGCATGTGTCAGAACAAGTGGAATTTGCTCTTTGGCCTTCATTTCATCCTTCTTTACATCTTCGTTGTTCTTATGGAATGAAGAAGAAACACAAAACTGTTTCAAAAGCTTTATGGGATTGAGGCGTTAACCCAGGACTGCGAAAGAAGGGGAACTCAGCAATTTTTGTTTTCTGTTAATTGCAAAATCCTGATCAATGGAGGTTAGGAGGTGGATGTGATGGGTTCCCAAGTGTATAGGCCTTTCCTCCTTGTGAGCTGAAGGTTTGCATAATTACATCTCTTGCATGGCTGGTGCATCTATTTTCGTTACTGTTCATCTCAAAATAGTGTGAAGGTTTCTGAGGCATGCTGAAAAACCCTGCCTTGTGAAGCAGGAGGCTAATGCTAATAAACCGCCCTCGGCAGAGGAGTGGTTTTGTTGTTTGCATCCACAGCCTTGCCTGAGCTGTCACACCTGGGCCAAAAGTAAATACAGCAATAGGGCAAGTAGCCATATTTAATGTGGAAAATGAGGGTAATGCCGCTGTTAAAAAGCTTGGTCTCCATACTGCTCTCTTGAACAGGCCAGGAAGCATCCCAGGAAACTGGAAAAGAAGGAACATGTCTGTTGCTTTAGGTTGATTAAAACCTCAGGGGCTGGCTGCTTTTTCAATCAGGTAAGGGTACAGGTTTCCTGTTTGCTTCCCAGGGACTGGAAACAGGACACAGTTACAGCTGCTGTGCTGCAGTTGTTTATGGGCGTTACAACAGCTCTTTGCAGGGTTATTTTTTTTTTCCAAAGAAGTGTTTTGTTAAAGGGCTGACTGCTTTTTTTTTTTTTTTTTTTTTTTTTTTTTTTTGTAAATTATATAATAATGTTTTCTTTAAAATCCTGCATCTCTAAACTAAAAAGGTCGGGTGTGATTGTGTGTCATATGTTTCCACAGAGAGCAACCAGCCTGAGCTTTCCTTGTCTCCATTGACTAAATTTAACCAAGAATATCATGCTGCTAAGCACAAGGGATAAGGTATTTTGTTCTATTATTGAAGAGATTTTCTTTCTTGAAAGTGTTTCTGTTGGGAAACTGAAGCAGTTCTCCAGTTACTCTTTCCTGATGCTAAGTCTCTCATTTTCTTGAGAAAACTGTGGAGTTTGTTGAAGCCCAGGAGGGCGAAATGATCGGCAATGGGAGAAAATGAGATGCTATTTTGGAACCTCAAAGTAGAGAGAATGATGATCTTCAAGGATTGCTCGATGCATTTGGTTGCTTTTTTTCACACTTTTCCCATATGTGAGGACTTGGTGGGTTGGGCGGCCACAGGGAATTGCTGCAACGTGCATGCCTTGGCCACAAAAATTCCGAATCATGAGTCAGAATCAAAACCGTCTTGAAAAGTAAAGAGTTTAAGAAGACGGTGTCATTTTTATCCTATCTGTTATGTGGGTTTTAGCATTTTCAAGTGTAACCTCACAATACTGTGGGTCAGATTTTTGCAGTATAAGTAAGACTCGAGATTGATGGCCAGCTCTGAAGGATTTTGCCTATGCTCACCAATCTAAAATGACAGGTAACTGACATGATCTAATAGCAGATTTTTAAATTTCATCTGAAGCTGTGAATAATCCTCCAGTACTAAATTGTCATAACTAACTCATCCAAACCCACCCCAAATGATTATTTTAGAGATGTGATGGAATGAATGTTTTCTGTCTCTTAATTTTCTCTCAGATCAAATAGCAGGTTTCTCTTCTCCCCGTCCTGTTTGCTCTTTCAGGATTTTGGGGAATTCTGCAAATGTTCTTTTCCTTTCCTTCCTTTGTGAAAAATAGTTTTGCAGCCTTTATCTGTGTTCGTCAGTGTTACAAGAGCATCTGATATTTTTGTTGGAACCAATTCTCCCACAACTTTTGACCTGAAAGTTTTTTCTGCTTCCTGAATATCTCATTAATCTGGAAAAAGAAATTATTCTGTGTACTTCAAGAGTCATAAAAAGGGTTTCCTATTGCTGACAAAGTTTTCTATTTTGACTATAAATAGAGTTGTGACTGTGACACAACATTTGTTATAATGGTCTCTGGTAGTTTTTCTTGCTTTCTGGAGTAATGTTCTTATGTTTGGAGGTTGGACTAGATGATCCTGGAGGTCTTTTCCAACCATAGTGATTCTATGATGCTATGATTCTATGTTTCAGAATACAAAATTTACATGTTTTTCCTCAGTTTAATTCCTGTGTTGCTTTCATCACATTTTTCTGGTTTTGCTACTCGCTGTTGCTTTTTTTTCTGCTGGCACTGAACTCCACATTCATTTCCTTTTCTTATCTCCACCCCTTGCTACTTAAATCCCACTGCTGCTATAAAGTTAGATCTCATCCTCTTGATTTTCCTGAATTTTAGTCGTGCTTTCTATCTAATGTCAATGGCAGTTTGGTTTCCACCTTTAATTCCAGTTTTCAGTTCCTATCAGACTGCAATCTTCTATCATGCTTTTGGGGAAAGCCTCTAAGAGTCATCAGGCCAGAGAAGTGCCATCCTTGATAGGGTGTTACACCAGGTACAACTAATTTCTAAGGAAGTGTTGCCTTTAAAAAATGGAGGTTTATTATTGTCTTACAGTGCAAAGTGTACTTTCAAGAGGTAATTTCTCAGCAGCTCTCCTTATGTTTTTTCCTGGTAATACATTTTTGAAAGATATTGCAGGGTTAATCCTATTAATTGAACAGCACCCTTCACTTCTAAGTGCTCTGGCAACTATTGGTATTACCGACACGCTCATTTTCATGGAAAGAGTGTCCTTCTTCATGGATGGCAGTTTTTATGGCTTGTGCTTGCTTAAATATAGGTTTGGATGTGAATCAGGGACCTTTTTTGAGGACTTAGCATCCAAGTTGAACACTGCCAAAGCAGTTTCAAAATGGACTAGTTTTGTTGTTGCGTGGCGATTTAACGAGCTGCTTTGTATAATGCACTTTTACAAACGTGTATGTGTATAATGTCTATATAAACTCATTTTAATGTGTTGCAGTCTTTTGATGTAAACCAGATGGAATTGGAAATTTTGAATGCTTGATGACTTTGAAAGCAACGAAACCTTTTTTGCATTCGTTCTTTGAAAAAAAACCACATCAAGGAGGATTAGGAGGAAATGAATAGGGCTTTTAGATAGTCTAACTAGGTGCCAACAGACGATGCAGCAAATTGCTCAACATCTTCAAAACTCCACCCAATTATAAATTCTGTGGTTACAGGTGTAAGTTAGGTGTATTTTGCTAGTTGTTTTTTTGTTGTTGTTGTGGAAAGCATATACATTTACATTATGCTAAAGATGATCCTATAAGGATTGCTTTTGTCATGCTAAATCCCACAATGTAGCACATCGTTTTATTGATGTGATTTTTTCCCTAAGTACCCCACCTTTGAAGGAAAAATACATTTAATAATTATATTTTAATGTTGAACTTACCAAACTTTAATATACTTTACCACAAATGTGGCCACCCTCATGTTGCACTCTTTCACTTCCTTTATTAAGCACAGTATCTTCTATATTTAAGTCACAGTCATAGCTTCCTTCTCTGGGCTTCATAAAACGAAGGTGATGCAGCCTTTTATCCTCAATTGACTTGGCACTCGTCCATTAACAGTTTCTCCCACAGTGTCCTCCTCTACTCTGTGGGCTGGGAAATGTCACAGCCCATGCTGAGGTGGTGGGGAAAGCTCAGCCTGAGAATGGAGCATCAGTGGAGTTGAAATGATTTTCCTTGCGTTTATAAATATATACCAGTGTGCCCGTGCAGGTTTTCTTGGGAGAGCTGTTGCTCCCGTGTGTTCTAATAGAGCTTAAATTTACCCTCAAGTCTCATTGCTACCATGCCTGCCCATGTACCACAGTTTCCTCCTCAGTTATATTTCAAGCTGGATCATGAAGGCCAGGGAAAGGTTTTGTGCTTCTACTCATTTGTTCTTTCTTGCTGCTGTTCTCTGAAGTGCACAGCAAGGAGGCCAGGTATTATAACCATGAAGCAAATGTTTCCCTCGTGCACATGCTCCAAAGAAATGTGCTAGAATAAAAAGGTTACTGCCTGGAGCTCCCTTTTCCTAGGAGAGGGTTTCAAAGGACCCTGTAACATCTCTAGATCTATGAAATTTTAAGTTTTCTGTGCAGAATGGAACTGCTAGGAAAAAAAAAAATCACCTTTGTCTGAAATACTCTTTAGCCAGGCAGCTGAGGCCAGTTTCCACAGAGACTCCCTGAGGGCTCCTGTCCCTCCAGCACAGCAGGAGGAGGCTCTGAGTCTCCTGTACCGCACAGGCTGAGCTCACTGTACCATTCCTCCATGCATGTTGTTCAGTCTAAGGACACTGTTTCCTGGAAATGGAAGTGAAGGTGTGTCTAGTTGGTTAATATCGAAGGGTAGTAGAGTTGAAACAAATGACGATATGTTTTGGTGCTCTTAGCCATGGTCATTATTAGATCTTGAGTGGTCCAGGAAAAACATCTGTAACTCTGGGTTTTGGAGATCTGAGGCAAGGAAGGAGGAAGCTAGATGTATGCCTGGAGGATGGAAGTTATATGTATTTGTTGTGCTACTCCAAAAAATTAAATTATTTTTAAACAAGCACTTGGTTTTCACTTGAATGACTTGTTCCATTCTTTCCTCTGCTCTGAAATCTAAAAGCAGAAGCCTGTTGAGAGGCGATTGTCCTCTGGAACAGGCGAGGTTGATTAATACAAGGATTTACACTTCCTCTCTGTCTTGACAATAAGAACAAGCACAACCAACACACTATAGATGGTTCTTTTTCCTCTTCTCCATTCATATTTCTGGGCTGTTTTCCTTAAGGAAGTAGCCATTTTGCCAAAATATCAGGTTCTTGTATATTACTGAATGAGTGAAGGTGAAGGGGATACATTCTTCTCAGAAAGGTATCTCCTCTTTCACTTGCTTTTAATCCCTGAAGGAAGGCCATAAAACTTCGTCTCTTTGTGTGTTTGGAAAGCACTCCCATGCCTGCTTTATCACTGCGTAAAACTACAGAGAGCAAGAGTTAGGTTCTCGGCACGCTGTGCTCCAGGTGACGGCAAACCCCCGTTACTAACAATGGTCACATCTAGTCAGCCAAGCAGATTGCTGAGGACTCTCCCTGGCAAATGTCTGAGACAGGTTTGGTGCCATGAAGTAAGAACTGAACGCCAGTGTGTTTAGTTGCACGTGCTGTCACAGGTAGCAGGATTTCTAGCTGCTCTGCCACTGTTCTTCCTGGAGCCACATTGTAGCACAAGAGCTAGAAATAAAATGCTGTGAATTGTGATCTTTGCCTGAGGACTACAAGTCAAGATATCGATCTAGGAGCACACACATCCACCGAGCCGGTTAGGTGACAGGCTTGGAAAGGAGGGGAGTATGGGCTTAGAGCCCAGGCATAGATCCTGTTTCTGATGTTGCAACAGATGCTGTTACCTGATCCGAGAGAGGTCACTTGTTTTGTCTCAACTTTCACATGTGTGAGTATTTACTTGACTTGTGGGAGCAGTGTAAAGGTTCATTCACTAATTTCAAGCTCTCTTCAAAATCCAGTATGTTAGTAATGACCTCATAAAATACAGAACAGTTAAGTAAGACATTTCTAAGGGGTGTTATTTCTTTTGAATCTACCTTTAGTTAAAAACATCTGGTATTGCTTAGGAAAGCTGTGTTTTGACATAGTACAAAATGTAATGGGCCCCAAAATGAAATAGCAGAATTTAAAATAAATTACCTCAATTATGTTCTTCAGGTCATATTGTAATGCCAAGCACTGAATAGAGCTGCTTCTATAGATGGTAGATTTATTACAGTACAGCTGACTGATATGGGTTTATAAACAGTTCCTCCCCTGTGACAGATGAGTGGTGAGAACACAAGTGTGGAGCACTTCAGAAAATAACCTCTGGTGTGGTCTGTGGGTGACCTGCGTTGGTTTGGGTTTGTGTTTATGGAGTTGGTTGACGGCTGGGAGTGCTGAAGCAGAAACAGGGCTTTTCCCCATCTGCAAATGGGATTTTGTGAACAGATGTAACCATCAATCCAACTTTTTATCCTCATTGTCCTTTTTCCTTGACCCTTGTTGTTGGGTAAGGGCTCTTACAGCACCATGAAGCGAGGGAAAACAATCCGTTTGTTTTCGTATGGTTGTTGCTGTCACTCCTGTTTGTTAGTTCACTCCTTGTATTAGTGAGCCTGGATTGCTGGTAACTAATCTCAAGTGTGTTAATTAACAGGTAGTCCGTCACCAGACAAGTACTTTAAAGGATCAAGTAAATCAAGACAGCTGACCGTTCCTGTCCGAAAGATCGTATGATTGTATTGTGGTTATGGTTGATTTTATTATCTGTTGTGTTATTTCCCATTTTGTTATTAATAAAATTTGTTCATCTTCTCTAATGTGACTTTGTAAGTTGAAATACATATTCTTTTGACGATTCCCGCTGCTTTGGGTGGGTGCCTTCATAGGGAACAGGTGCTTGATGAGTTTACCATCAAGGAAAACATCCCAGTTTGGTTCTGCCAGAGGTATGTGGGTGAGAATTCCCTGACAGCTAGGAAATGCTGGGTGGATTTCTGGGGAAGTTTCTGGCCACAGCTCACTAGAAGATGACATCTTCTCCTTGGGCAGTTAATTTCCCTGTGCGGAGAAGGGGTGAGGAAAAGATGGTGTTGGTGGATTTACTGGATCATCATTTGTTAAAGCTAGGGTTGAGATTCATGGCAAGGCACAGTTAGGATTAATTTTTTAATACATTCTTACTCTGATGGTGTTTGAACAGTACATGTGTTCACATTTAAAGCAAACAGCTTGCATCTAACGCGTGCCAACGCTTTATGCAGGAAAAAGCACAGTAAGTAACCAGCAACCAGCGAGCCCTTCGGAGAACCTCTGAGCCTGCTGACAGGCACACTTGCTCTGCATGTAATTTGAAGAAGGGTATTGTGTCCTCGGTGGCTTGGCTTTGACTGAAAGATGGAGTTTTGCGCTCCTGTTTTGCACTGAAGACGGGCTCACGGATAAATAGGTCACTGTCTGCGGAACTATTTTGCACTAAATCGATTAGAAGCAACATGACCTTAAGCCTGATCTCCTTGCTCTACAAAGATATTGCTGAATTGTGGCTGCTTCTGAAGAAAAGCACAGGTGTGTCTAGTCTTTCACATTTTCTTAGTTACCTGATTGCAGGTGGAGCAGGAATTCTGTCGGCTGTTATCCAACTGAGGAGGATGGGTTGTGGTTTAGTACAAAGGCAGAAGCTTTACTCTTTGTGTGTGCATTCATATAGAAATATAATTTATTTTTATGGGGGTGTGTGTTCTATCCTTGTGTAAATTTGCAGTGTATCCTTTTATTTGCGGATGTATTTCTCGGTACATCGGGCACGTCCACTAAACCTATTCCTGTATTTTACACGGGAGATACTTTGTTCAGGATTCGCTCATGCAGTGATTATGGCGATCAGAACCGCTGCTAACCCTTACAAGGAGAATTTGCTGTTGCAGAGAGCGGTCCTGCTGTTGCTGAATTACAGTGGGATTTTGTTTCCAATTCATTGCATTTTATGTAAATATCAGATACAGAATTTCTCCTGATCCCCGTTTGAGGTTGAGGAAAAAGCGTAGTTTCTTTTACAGGATACGATTTGCCATCCCCTAGTCATTAGTAGAGGAGGGCTAATCTAAAATGCATTATTTCTTAAATTCCTTCAGTCAGAGCTTTCTATAGGAATGTTGTTTCTGTTAAGATATAATGAAATAGTGGAGATATTATTTGCTGTTAATAGTGCAGCTACAGTCTATTGCAAAACTGAAAGCGTGTTTTGTGGCAGAGGGACAAGCAAAAATTGCTTCCTTATTCTGGTGTTTGAATTCACATTTCCAGTTCTGTTTTCTGCTTTTGGCATGTGTGACCACGGCAGAGGAGGATTGGAGAAAGAGCACTGAGTCCATAGACTGGTGTCTAACCTTCCAATGTTGTTGTTTTTGAAATGTCAAATTTAAATGAAACAGGTATGTAAAGGGTGGATCTTCTAACTAAAGGGTGGCTCTTCTTACTAATCTGTAATTAGTATTACTAATTAAATTATCATCATGTGAGTCTGAGTGCTCCATGCTACTCTAGGGGTAATACCAAAAGGCATGGGGCTTAGGAAGAAAGAATGAAAGATTTAAGAAAGGTGAGGTGAGCCAGATGGGGAGGGTGGAGGGATTAATCAGTCTGAGTAACCTTTGGTCATTATGTGCATCCTCCTCAGTGCTGAGAGGGCAGGAATGGGTTTAGGAAACGGCTGATTATTGTACCAGAGAGTGAATGTCTGTTTTAAACTGCAGAACCAGGCAGTGGGTTGTGTCAAGTTGTGGTGGTGCATATGTAGCCATGCCAGGACTATTTGTGTAAGTTGCCAAGTGCAAAAGAGAGGTTTAAATTTTTATTTGATTGTTGAGAAATAAATTAGCAGAGCTGCTTTTGTTAGCAACTGCCAAGGCTTGATTTTCATTTGTTGACTGCCACCACTTCTTGTGGGCACGTTCAGTGTGTCAGAGATCTCCCCTTTCTGGAGAAGTATTGAAAGATTTTATATTCTAAGTGGGCAGCAGGGTTGTGCGTTGCCCCAGCTCTCTTCTTTCCTCTTCCTCCTCAGCGCTCTACAGGGTATTTTTTGTGCCTACAGTCAGCAGAAGGGAGAAAATGAAAGTGAAGGAGAGGTCTCAGCCATCTTTCCATTCTCAGCCCTATGGAAATTTCCAAGGAAAGCAATGTCTTCTTGGGGAATTTCTTTGTGAATCCGTGTGTGGGAGTGAGCCAAAGGTAGAGAACTGACAAAAAGGATGGACAAACTGAAAAGAGAGGATAGGTTTGGGGTATGAGCACAGGACTTGAGTCTCTGTTCTGCTTAAAGACTGTGCAGGTAGTGCTGGTTCTGGTTTTTGGCATCCAAATGGGGATGAAAACACCTCCTGTCTTGTAGGTACGTTGCAAGAGTAAATCAAGTTTCTGACACAATTTAGGTGTTGCAGAAGCGGGGTGTGGAGCCAGCGCTGCCCACCTGCAGCTGTGGATCCCCAGGAGTTAGCAGGCTCTCTCCAGGAGACAGGATCTCATGGAAGATCTCTTGTGGAGGTTCTCCTAGTTTTCTTTGTAGGTAGGGGAAATGTGGAAAGAGGATGACTGGAGTCCCTGCAGAGGTTTTCCGTGTGTGATTGTAATTGAGGAGAGTGTTCCTGAAGTCTGGCTGTCTCGGCCTTATTTGCAATGAAGGTGGACTCCCTTCAGCTGCTGGAGTCAGGCACAGCACTTGGGAGTTGCGTGTCGGGGAACGAATGGTGCAGTGGATGAGTCACCATTGTTTGCTACATCTTGGTGCTAAAACATGCCAGAGCTTTATCTGAAAGGAGGAAAGCAAGGCAAGTCAGTACCCTGCTTGTTTGCCTATGAGACAGGTATGATGTCATCTTCTCAGAGCTCTAGTGCTGCCCTGGGAAAGGATCTGCTGCTACGTGAATAGTTTTGCATCCTGCAAAGTTGTTTATTGTTGACATAGAAAATTGTGAACAACCGCTAGGAAACAAATTACTAGCTGAATTTTTTTAGAAAGCAGAGCTACTTCATCATGACTGAGATATTTTTTTCTTTCCTTTGGAAAAGCTAGTGCCTTAGTTTGGGGTTGGTTTGTTTGTTTTTTTTGTTTTGATTTTGTTTTCCAGAAGAATGATACTATGTAATATATGATTGTAGATAGATTATTATTAGCCTGAGAGTCATCAAGTGCATCAACATAACTCAATTTTACCCTATTCTGTATTCATTTCTGAAGTCAATATACTGAATTTAGTACAGAATTGATATGTATTCATTTGTTGTAAGGCCATGATACCTATGTAGGTAATTTCTCTTTTCAGGATTGTGAGATAGGCTTGGGGACTTCTCACCAGGGAATTTCTTCAGAATTATAGAAAAGAGTTGGAAAGGACCCCTGAATGCCATATATCCCTTCCTCTTGCTCCAAGAAAGATTGACTTTAGAGTTAATTAGTTTTCTAACTGTCTGAGTTTTGTATAACTCTGAGGGCAGAGGTCGCTCAGTCTCTCTCGCTGGGCTGTTTGTCCCACTGCTTGGCTCTTCTCATGGTGAATTTTTTTTCTATTGCATTCAGCTGGAATTTCCCATACTGCACTGTCTGATTGTTGCCTCTCACCCCTTTGCTGTGCAAAATTTCCATAAAGACATTAACTCCTTTCTAATAAGTGTTAGTGTCCTCTAAAAACTAAAATCAATGCTCCAGACTTTTACAGAGCACCTCAGCGGTGTCATTGAAACCTGGTACTTACTGGGACCTTGGGCCAGGTTTTTAAAAGTAAATCCCTGTTTTAGAACCACTGATGTGACTTTTTTGTTCATTTTGCCTTTTATTGGTTTCTTTTAACCTGCCTTTGATCTCAAAGGAGCAGGCTATCCAGTGAGGTCAAAAGAGACTTCAGATGAAAATTCCCACCACCAGGGATGTGCAAAGTTGGAGTTTGCTCTTTAGCCTCTTCACCGCACTGGATGTACGAGAGATTCTGCCTCTTTTCACCACGTTACCTTGAAATCAAGGGAGCCTTCAATGGCTGTTTCCTCAAATGCTTTCATGTCTCAAGCAGTTCTCTAAGCATTGTATATTCAGAACTCTTTTTTTCGTTTACATGGCCTTTCTGACCAAAATTTAGCCCTACTGCATTTCTGTTTTGTGCAGAAGATGCAAAGCTTTGACAATGGGAGAGCAGTTGCCCATGGTGTGTTTTAAAGACCGTGGTGTTTATAAACCTTCATTTGACACAGTCTGTGAAATTGTAGCAAAGCTCAGCTCTGCTGTACTTGTTCTTATTTACTGTTTATATGCTTAGCTAGGTGGGAAATTGTGGAGGTTGTCTAATTCAGAATAAGTGATGTATCTATTCACTTCTTAGCTTGAACATGCCAGAGTTTTGTCAGATTTAAAGTTCTCAGCAAGGATTTTTTCACTTGAGATGATTTATGGACCATGGCTTCTCTTAACAAACAGGAAGTTATAACTTCTTAAATGTGCATCTATTTTGCACTTGACACACACAAAATAGGGTTTTTTTTGTTGTTGTTCCAGGCAGCTTAAGTACTTTCCCTATATGCCCAAAAGGGCAGATTTTGAAGAGAATGTTGTCAATCTTTGGACTAGCAAAACAACCTCTCAAAACAGAGTTAATATCCAGTGAGACTGTTACACCCTTCTGGAAAGAGCATCTAATGGGGTTTTTTTGCAGATGAGACACTGAAATGCATTAAATTATATCTTTGTTGATTTGTTCTGCACAGTCAGTTTCATCAAAAATAACTGCTTGCTTACAGGGCCAGAGCTTTATTTAGCAGAACTTGATTAGTCATTACAGCCATGTGCCAGATTTGTAGATTGAATAATGAAAGGATGCTTAATTTGAGACCTAAACGAGGTGAAAATTGGGTATTCAAAGCCAGGTTGGACAGAGCTTTGAGCAACCTGGTCTAGTGAAAGATGTCCCTGCCCATGGTAGGGGTGTTGGACTAGACCTTTGAAGGTCCCTTCCAGCCCAGACCACTCTGTGACAGCCTTATGCTGTGATTAACATCAAATCCTGCTTCCAGTGTTTCAAGCAATGTGCTGCACAAGCTTCTGCTGTAGCCATGTGTGTTGGTAATCCTCCTTGAGTAAAGGAAGTCTGATTTCTCTTTAGAAAAGATGTGTAAAATAAGCTGTTTTAGAAAAGTAATTTTAATTCAGATCAAGAGTAAAATCACATGTTGTTTAAAATTCTGTCTTGCTTCCAAAATATCACACAAAAATAGCATTCAGTTTAGTAGAATTTCCAAGTGTTCATGCAGCTGGTCCTGTGCATGTTGACTTTTTGGTCAAAGCTTTGAGGCATGCTTTGAGATGTTTGAAAGCCGGTGGTTTCAGTGGAGAAAAATCTTTGGTTTGGTTGCCTCAAAAGATGTCCAGTTTATCTCATTCTGAAGGCCATCTCTAATCAACTGGAAAAAAAAAATGAGAAATAGCCAGCATGGATTTACCAAGGGGGAATCTTGCCTGACTAATCTGATATTCTATGAAAGCATGACCAAAGGGGTTGATGAAGGGAGAGCAGTGGATGTCATATACCTTGACTTCAGCAAGGCTTTTGATACTGTCCCCCATAACATCCTCGTAGGTAAACTCAAGAAATGTGGGATGGATGATTGGACTGTGAGGTGGATTGCGAACTGGCTCAACAACAGACTTCAGAGGGTTGTCATCAGCGGCACAGAGTCAAGCTGGAGGCCTGTGGCCAGTGGTGTTCCCCAGGGATCAGTACTGGGTCCAGTTTTGTTCAATATCTTCATCAATGACCTGGATGAGGGGATAGAATGCACCCTCAGCAAGTTCACTGATGATACAAAACTGGGAGGGGTGGCTGACACACAGAAAGGCTGTGCTGCTGTCCAACGAGATCTGGACAGGCTGGAGAGCTGGGCAAAGGTGAACCNTCCTGTGTGGCCTGCCCTGGGTGATCCTGCTCTGGCAGGAGGGTTGGACTAGGTGATCTCTAGAGGTCCCTTCCAACTCCTAACATTCTATGATTCTGTGATTAGTGTGTGTGTTTTAAGCTGTGTGATTGCATCATTAGTTAAGTCGTGCTGAAGAGAAGTTCTGTAACTTACTTTTAGCTCTTTTATTCAGAGTTGATCTTTCTATTTTCTATATTTGTAAGACTACTTCTTCTTTGCAAAGCCTTAGTACTTAGAAAGCAAAATTCCCATAATAATTTTCTCAAAGCATTAAATCTTATTAAATGCAGTTGGCAATGTCTAACACTTGTGTTACTCTGTGGAGTCTTGCTTGCTAAAGTACTGAGACACATCTGGGTCAATCACCCTCTTATCACTTGAGTGCTTGCTAGGGGAACATTCTCAGCTGCTCAGGCTGTATCTAGTATTTCTCTGGAAAAAAAAAATAAATCTTTCCTTTTTGCAAAATCTGCTTCTTGTTGGTGATTAAATACATCTAATACCTTAGATATGTTTTTGTACTACACATTCAGCATGATTTTCAGTATTAAGGAGTTCATGATGCCGCAGTTTTGGCTGTATTTGTTAATCCTATTTTGGAGGCATGGTTCCTAGCAGTCTGAAACTATCCTGCAAGAACAGAAAACGGTTTACTAGCAGGCAAATAACATTTCTTTAGCTTTCTTCAGGACACCCTGGAAGGAACGTGAGAGGAATATTATTGCTGCAATAATAAAAGCATGCCATAGGCACTAGGTGAATTTTTGCTTTTAGGTGGTAAGTCCGTGGGATAGTGTTGCTGCCCTTTAGCTTTAAGTCCTCTTTGCGGCAGCCAAAAAATTCTGTGTGGTGTTATTCAAAGTTCCTCTTCCTTCTTAGTTTGAGGAGGGAGAAATTATCATGACTTGAACTACCGTGAAGAACATCCCTTTTTCACCAGAGGCAACGAGGTGTGCTTTAACACTGTCTGCAGCAAAAGCACGGCAAAACACATTAGATGCTATAACTGGTAACACTTGGATTTCTTGAAGTAGTTGCAACATTTCCCACTCCCCTTTGTTGTTTTGTTGTGGTGGGTTTTTCTTGTTTGGTTGGTTTTTTTTATTATTTATTTTGCATAGCTCCTAGTATGTCTTGTTTTGGATTTTCTTCAAGTATAAGGAAATACTAGATCTTGTGTTGATCCCTCGATTGCCTTCCTAATTATTACATAGCGTGTTCGATCTTACAAATAGCTGATATTTGATTACTCTTCTAAGCCATATCCAAACTTAATGCTGATCCCTGAGAAGCTTTGGGACTGCAGAGTATGTGTGTCAAGAAGGTGAGACTGGTGCTGCAGAAGAGGAAGAAGATGTAGTTTTTAGCACTCAGTATCCTGTGAGTGCATCTACTATACAGGGAAGTGAGAAGATTGTATTTCCTCTGACATTTGTGCTTTGAGGTGTTATCATTTAGGCAAACTATGACTGACAACTTTTCTTGTCTTATGCAGGAGTGGAGGTGGAAGAGGGAAGAGAACAAATACATCTTTTGATATACATAATAAGTGAACAAATCAAAAAATTTTAGAAAAGAGTTTGAAAGAAATAAAAATCTTGGTTGGCCGTCAAAGCATGCTTCTGAGCAGCTAGTTCATAATTTGAGTCGAGAAAATGGGAATTGTTACAACTCATGGCTTCTTCCAGCTCAGCAGCAGTGCGTTTGCTGTTCGCCTCAAGTTTTTCTTTAAAAGAAGGATCAGTGATTAACTCCCTACACGAAACCAAACAGCTTTTAGATAGTCCTGTGCAAAAGCTTCAAGCCTGTGATCTCAAAGGAAAAGCAGCTGTACTTTTTTTTTTCCTTTAATTGTGATCACAGAAAGCAAGAATGATTTGTGTAAAGCAGGTAGTTTAGGAGGCGTCTATGTAATACAAAGTTTTTTTGGTTTTCTGTTATTTCAACCATGACAAGTTCCCATCCCTTCTATCTAAATAGCAGAATTGCAGCATTTCAGGATTAATTTATGTCTCTTCTAAATAGTTGTGGTGTTCTTCAGATACAATTAAATGGGCAGCGTTATCAAGTTTCATTTCAATAGAATCATTTAAATATTACCAAAGTTTATAGATTGCAGAAGTATTTTATGGACACTCGGTGCCCTACAAAGCTGTTTGGAGTGCTAGGTTGCTTTATTTCTATTTGTGCTAACAATTGGGATACTGGTGGAGTTGTATCTCCTGCTTACGTGGGATATTTTAGCTCACCAGAAATGAGCAAGTTGCGAGAGCACTGTTTTACTCTGCTGATAATGTCCCTCTGAACTACACTTTAGCAGAGAGCTGCCTTTTGCATGAAAATTCCAGAGGTTAAGTCACTTGTTTTTTCCTGGCCCCTTGTTTTGATTGTAGCGTAGTCAAATAAAACAGAAATTAAACCTTCCTGAAGATATTTCAGACTGGTGAGGTTTTATTGCTTAGTTCATGAACTCCTGTCATCAGCCCAGTGTGGCAACAAATAGCGCATGGACACAAGTTGCTCGGTCTGCAGCTCTTGAAGCCTGAGCACACCTAGCACAGAGCTTGCAGGCATCATTGCTCTTCAGCAGTGATTTTTAAAAATCCATTTTAAAGCTGGAGAACTGTCTTGACTAGCTCAGTTTCATGCGGCTTAGCACAAAAGAGGACTATCTTCACCAGCTCTTCTCCTCTGGCCTTTCCCCCTTTGAGGGCTACACAAAGGAGCTGACTGTTAGTGATGGTGGTCAGGGGGTTAAGATGCAGGGGAAGGAGTGAGGAAATGAAAGGTTTGCCTTGGGGCTGAGAGAGATGAAGGGACGGCTCTGAAAGTAATTATCTCGTATTTATAATTACCCAATGTGAGGGTGCTTTAATGAAGAGATTTTTTCAAATGAAGATCCCCTTCATAAAAGGCATTCAACTCAAGTGGGTAGGCTGTTCCAGAGGAGAAGCAAAATTAAACTGGTTTAAAAAAAAGGTATTATTTCTTCATTTTAAGGTATGAATTTCGTAAAGAAGCCATAGACACATTTTCAGGAAAGTCTTGCTGACTCAGCAAGAAAGAGGAGGAGGAAAAATGATTTGTAGTATGCTTTATGGTGTGCTACTGGACTCTCTGCTGAAAGGCATAATTGTGTCCATATGTGTATGTACAGGTTGGCTTTCAAGTTGGTATAAAGTAATGACCATAGAATTTCATGCAGAACTACTCAGTGGTGTAATTCCAGCTGGCTCAGTGGGGATTGGATTAAACCCATTAAAGGAGGCTCATGAGTCATGTCCAGAGGCTTCCTTCTGCATAATGTAGGTACAGTCTGTTCAAACTCCCCTCCAGAGCTGTCTTCTGTGAAAATGGTTTTACTTCTGCGTGTCGGGTGAACTCCAAAAGATGATGAGTTTCTGTTTGATTGAAAAAGAAAGAGGAGAGTTTTACCAATAAGTCAAAATCTTGACTTGAGTGACACTGATCATTTTTTCAGACCTAGGTTTCTTCAGGGCTTGCTGGCACCAGATAATTCAAGTACAAGTTATTTTTGTGCCCTTGTGCTTAAATCTGTCATCGTGCTTCATTTGAAATGTGCCTTTGATGGGATGTAGGCCAGGCCCCTCTAAGCCATCTTCCTCCATCATAAAGACAGGACTATCACAGCAAAATTTAAAAGTAAATTAGAAGATGATAGATCTGTAAGACTGTGGTCCACATTTTTAGAGTGAGAGAGACTTTGTTTGTAATAAGAACCACACATTTAGTTGATTCCTTTATGTTAGTAAGATGACACTTCTGCCCTCTTACACTCATAATTTAAATGCTAGATGATGTGGTTTGTTTTTTTTTAAAGTACCTCCAGTTGTTGGCTTACAAAAAAAATCTTTGTGCATTGTCAGCTATTACATGTGTTCTGTTTGAAAAAATAATAAAGTAATAACTTTACAGAACCTTATTTTACTGTTTATCAGCATCTACAGTACCAGATGCGCTATAAATCCTAGGGGCTTTCTTTTAAGCAAGCTACTCTGGAAAGCTCTTTACATGACCTCTTCAAGAAAGACTGGATATTTTAGCATGTTTTGATATAAGCATATATATCTTTTTTTTTTTATTTTCAGCTACAGTCTCTGTTTTGAAAATACTACATAAAACAGTCAAGGTAGAACAGGGGAAATCATGGGCTGTGTAAATCTTAATCCATGGAAGCGAAAGTAGAATTTGAGTCTATAAAAATTCCTTAGAAAACACTGAACAGATTTTCAGTAATTCTGTATTTTAATGTGCACTTAATTAGCTTTACTAAAATGGAAGTTGTCCCTAGAGACTGTAGCAGGAGGCAGGTTCTCTATTTAAAGAATATTTCCAAGAAGTTGTTTTCTTCAAAGTCCACGAGTGTAAGGAGCACGTGCCCCTGCAGTCTGTTTAGCATGTGTGCCTTTCCTTATCTGGCCTGTTAAGGAAATAGCACAGTCAAGTTACAACGGATGAACTTAAATCGGATTAAATCCCAAACAAACTGTGATAAACCCTCTTTTTTAGAGGTATACTAAATACAAAGGAAATTTTGCAGGGCAATGAGTTTTTACAATTACATCTCCTCTGAGAGGAGACACAGGGTATTGGAGGGGGATTTCTGGCCAAATCTCGGAGTGCTCATACTGGGATCAGGTGTCAAGCGGCTGGATGTGAACTGTTCAGCACTTCCCAGGGTTGCTTTTCCTCGCTTTGTTTTGTACTGCTACTTTTGATCTCGGTTGTTTCAAATTATTGAGAAACCAGCTCTGATCTTAATGCTTGTGCTGCTTCTTGAAGAATGTCATGAAACCAGATCAGCAAGAGCGAGCTGAGAAGAGGGCTGCACCTTGGTGGAGGAGAAGAGCACCAGCAAAGGCTTCTGGAGGTTTTCCATCTGTGAACAGGCACAGTTGTGCTGCTTCTCCCGTTTCAAACACACTGGCACTTAAATCTGAGTTAAAACTGATTTTAAAATCAAGGGGAGAAAAATACTGTCTTTTCAGGGAAACAGTATTTGACTGCACAGTTGTGGGCTGCCCTATGCTGATGGCAAAAGCTGCTGTTCCTGTCAGAGAACACTGGGGCAATCAAATCTAGACTTGCCTCTTTACCTGGAAGAAGTCAGAGCCACAAAGGGATTGATCACATGGATACATGAGGGAAACAAAGAGTTTCCCTCACGTATGGACATCTTGCCAGTTTAAATGGTGTATGTCACATACTTATGTATGCAAAACACACCTATTTTATTACATGTTTATGCTGCAATAATGAAAATTATTTCTGCCTGTGGCTGTAGGCAGGATGGCATATTACAAAGTGTTTACATTCATTTCCCTTTTCCCATCTCCCATGAAAAAAGTTAGACTGTAATAGTTTACATTCAGATAAGTGGGTGCACCAGCAGGCATTGGTTTGCAGAACCTGGGGGGGGTTAGTTTAGTTTCTTAGACTGCTGCAGGAGGGGTCTGTATATTAAAAATCACTAACAGCAAAAATAGAATCTAAAATGCTTTTTCCCTTGGGGGAGGTGTCCCTCCTTCTGGAAACGGCCGTCTGAGATTGGACTTTTGAAAGATCTGTGTTCAGTTTTCTCTTTAAAACATTAAGATGATGGCATAACTGAAGGTCTGGGTGAAATATGGCTTAACAGTTAGACATATCCACTGACGGATTTGACAGCATGGTATGCAGAGGTCTTCTGATCAAGCCGTAGTTCACCGGATGCAGAAAATTAGCTCTGATCAGTATGTGACCTTGAAAGTGGTCATGGGTCTTCCTCTAGCCGAAAGAGAACAGAGAAGTTCTGTTTCCCGATATAAGCTGTTGCTTATCTGGAAGAAGTAACTGAAAGTGGGGGGTTTTTATTGTTCTCAAATAATTGCAGTTCTCAGAATTTTGCATACATGAGATTTGCTTACAAAAGTGAGTGGCTCTCCCCTCAAGATCTAGCATTTGGAAGATCTCAGCCATAGCAAGTCCCTTCCTTGAGGGACAGAGCTCTACTTCTGTTTGATCAGCTTGTACTTCAAGGCAGACAACACTCATCCTTACATCACTTTTAGGTTTTTACTTACTTTTCCTGTGTGTGTGCATGCGTGTGTGTGCGTATGTGTTCACAGTTTTTAGTGTCAGATTTGAGTCTATCTTAATGGCATTTCAATATTCGTTAAAGGTAGAACTTGTTTTTAAAATGCCAGATTAAAAGAAATGTTCAAACCCAAATAATGAAAGTGCCAGGTTATCCCTTCATTACTTCTCAATGAGGCTAAAAATATAGAATAATTAATATTTAGGAATTACAAAAGAGTGAAACTTTCTGCTTTCTTTATATAAAAATAAGATCATACTTTAATGAACGAGGCTAATCTGTCATGCAGTCTCTACCACACTCAGTGAAACTTTTGGTTTCTGCTTGACCACTGGAAACGTGCTTCTGCTCAAACACTGTGGCAGAAGACAAAGACTCGAGAAAGCAGGATGTTTATCACTAAGATGAAGTGGAAGGGCTGAGATAAATGATTAAGCAGTGCTTTTCACAGCTGAGGTACAAAGGTGTGTGTGTGTGCGCGCGCGCGTGTTCGATCTGAGGATGGACTTTCAAGCCTGTTCTATGTACTTTATTGAATACTGTCACTTTGGAGCATTTGAACCCTAGACAACAGGCTAGAGGAATCACTCTTTTTCATGTGAGTTGGGAAGATTTTAATAAAAATTGAATTTGATATGTAAAAGCCCAACTGTTCAGCTAAGGAATATTAGCTCTACAGTGTTTGGTTCAGCGACGTGCCATTTTGCTTCAAGTGTCAGCAAATCCACATTACTCTTTTATCAAGATGCTGTTCAAAGAAAAGTTTGCCCTTGGCAGATGCTTGAAAGACTCCAAACCTTTTCACGTGTTTTTCAAAACTTGGATAGTTTTCTGTGTGTTTGTATTCTAGGGATGATTTTTTTTTTTATGTCTGCTGTGAAATTTTACATAAAATATCTTTGAAATGCAAATAAGTGGTTTTTTTGTTTTTTTTTCTTCCACAGATGAAATCATGCATCAGGATATCATTCCCCTTTATGCTGCAGATATTCAGGACCAATTAAAGAAACAATTTGCTTACCTCTCAGGTAAGACTATGGTATTGCCTCCTATAGACATTGCTTAGATGTATGGTTCAGCCTGCTTTGCTTTCGATTTCTGAGGTCTCGTAGAAGTAACTCATATTTTATGAGCAATTCAAAATACAGACTATCAAGATTTGTTAGGTAAGGATTTATGAAAAGATTATTCTAATTTTATTTAAAAGTATAATAAAAAATTTCAGTTATAGTTAATTTTTCAATATTCAGGTTAATGGAATGGGGTTAAGGGTAGGATAAAAGAATTAGTGAGTCAAAATAAGGAATGGATTTGAGGGTAAGATAAAAGAATTAATGAGTCAAAATAAATAAGGAAGTGCTGATGAGCCTGGTAGAGGATCATGCAGTCTCCTGTAGTCAGTGCTAAAGGAGCTGTGGGTACTTTCCCTGTGCTCCCCAGTGCTCGCATCTAGAACAGGGCTGAAATGCTGATTTGGAGCTCTCTGAGCTAACTCAGCCCTCAGCTGAGAACTGGAGAGAGCAGTGTGGATGTGCTGATGGTTGCTGTGGTCTTGCAGTCCTTGCCCCACGACCTCAACTGCCACTGGCTCTGCTGTCGAGTTTGATACTGATACTGAAGCTGAACACCTTGGTCTTGACTGAAGTGATGGAGCGAGCACTGTGGTACCATGTTCTCCTGCAGCCTCAGTGCTGGGGTCAGGCACGTGTAGCATCGAGTGCTGGACAGGACTTTTTGGGTTGGTATCACCACCTGCCTTCTGCAAAGGACTCTGCTTTTAGTTGTAAAGCTGTCTCTAAAAGCAGCACAGCACAGAGTGTCTTTGCCCCTTTGAAAGCCTGTGCCAGGAGCCTGTGTTTGTGCCACGTGGGTGTTAGATGCTGAGCTTGGTCCAGCTTGATGCTGGAACCGCGGCTGGCTGCTAATGAGTAAAGGGAGATGGTGTCTGTGCTCGCTGATCAGGCTGTGCGGCAGGTGTCTGATAAGCTGCTGAGTTTGTTTTTCCTGCCTGTAAAGCTGTTGCAGGTGTGCAGCAGTAATCTCCTTGCCGTTATTGCCCTGCCCTCCCTCCAGTACACAGGGAGGGAGAACACGAGTGGCTTTGCAGAGCTGCCCTGTCTCCTTCAGCGCAACAGAGACTGACCTCTCCGGGCTGAAGCTGGGCTTTAGGACTCTTCCCTTTTCCTTTGAATCCTTCCCAGCATCAGATCAAGAGACACAGCAGAATGAAGCAATATACTCCTTTGCTTAACAAGGGCTCATTGAACCTTGTTGCATTCATAATTAACCATTAATTATCATTTATTCCTGCCACACAAGCTAAACTAAGTGTAGGTCTGTGGGAGTGACGGTTTTCTATGAGGTGGTGGTAGCACTTGGAAGTAAGATTTTGTGTTCGAAGTTGGCTGTTCATGCTCCATTTGAGATGATGGTGTTTAAGCTACAATTCTTTGACAATTTATTTTTCTGACTTTCCAAGTTCTTACTTCTTATCCAGGGCAGAAAATGCCTCATGTTAGTATTACACAAGAGTCACCCTGTTGAGGAAACTGTAAGTAGAGTTTACATGTTTCCCCTCTGAAGTGAGGGAGAGAAAACTGGTGACTACAGTAAATGATAATTGAGTTTGCACAGCCACAGGGGTCTTCAGTACTCATTACATCCACCGTGCAGTGGAGCTTAGTAAAAGCAGCCGTTCCTCATTCTGTATTCTTCTATTTATTCACTCTCGTGTCTATTAGAAATCTGTTTTATTTGCTTGAAAGAGTAGTACAGCTGCATTACTGTGGACTATGACTATATTCTCTGTTGGTTTTTTATTATTCTTGGACAATTTGACTATTAAGCATTTTCATTTCACTTAGGATAAAAGAACTGAAGTCCAAATATTTTTCTGCAGGACACTGACAGTTAATTTTTTGTGCTGTGCCAAATAGTGATTTTATGGATTCTGTGAACAAAAGAGCAGAGCTAACATTTTGATACTCAATTTGTATACAGTTTGTTTGTTCTTGTGGTTGTGCTTACAAGTGGCTTTTCTGTAATGCCATTTAAGACGTTCATAGCGTGTGTGAAAGTGACTTCTTTGCTATTGCTAAGTTGCCTTGGAAATAGAATCTTAGGATATGACATAAAATTCATTAAAATGGAAGTCCACAGATTACAAAGTTTTGATGAACAATGTCTTTGCAGATATGGTGAATTGCGTAATGTGTTAGATGCATTTCAGTTTTTAGGTTTTAGCTTTTTAACAGTAATGTGACACATACTTGAGATTCGCTTTGATTTCTCTAATAGGATGTATCTAGGTCTCATGGGACACTTTCTTGAATAGTGAATGAATCCTGGTCTGCTTCCGTGGCTAAAGGCTCTAGCCCTTCCCAACCTGTTTTCTGTGTTCAATGTAAATTGGGGTCACTTCTTACTCTTGGTGTCTTTTCTTTGTACGTCTGCAGGTACAAAGTAATTTGTGTCCCTCATTCTGCTGGATAATGATGTAAGTGTTACAGGGGCATCCAAATTAGGCTTGAAATGAAACAAAATGAAGCAAAAACTTGTATTAATGCTTCAGTTTTTCAGTAAATCCAGCAAAGTGCGGTGAGATCAAGGTGCTAGCTACTCCCACATATGCTGAGGGCTCTTGCTCAGCAGTGAGTTTGCAGTCGTGTGTTCAGCTTAAATCTAAGGGAGGGGCGAGCTGTGGATGAGGTTTTTAATCAGCCATTCACATAACAAGTTCATAAACAGTGAAGTTAATATTTTACCTCAGGCTCAGCTGTTTACTTTTTCCCTTAGCGTTTTTTCTTTCCATGGAACAAGGTCCTTATCTTTGCAAGAGTTGCTGCTCTTTTTGTTGTCACTTGGCTGTATTAAACATCCTCTCTACTTGGTTCACTGTTTCACATGTCTTTCTTTTTTCTTCCTTGAGATGGTTGCACAAATAGTACTTTTTCATCTGCACTGCAAAGAACCTTCTTTCTTCTTTTAGTCCTTATGGGGGACATAGGAAGGTCCATTTAAAACTCTGGAAAATATATTCCTTAGTCTTGCATTCACATTTAATATTTTCTTTTTTAAGTATTTTCTTTTTCTTTAATTGAAAGTTTCTGTGTAACTTTCATACCCCGCTCTGCAACTATCTGCCATTGCTGTTTGCAGGTACGTTAAAATAAATGTAGATGAATAAGAGCATAGAGACAGGTATGTATGTTTATATACATCTTAAATTGTTCAAGCTGTGTGATGTGCAAATGAGACTCTTGGCCACCGTAAGGACTGAACCAATTATTTCAACTCACTTTCCTTTGAATGTCTCTCGATGCACTGAACATCTTCAAACATTTCCATTAAAGGAAATATAAATACGAATTCCTGCTTACTTGCATTTTTGTCTATCGATTCATAGTATTTTTTCCTGCAGTTGAAAAAGATAACATTGGTCCTAGCTTTCAAAGTGCTTATATCTTTGACCCTTTAAATTATCATTTGAAATAATAAGCTGCTTCTCTCTCTCTTAAACTTATTTACTTGTGTGCTCTTGCTCTCTTCTGTGGAAATGACCTGAAAATACCTCACTGGTTAACTGTTCCCTTTGAACTATCCATGGGTGCTGAGTCAGTTTGTAAAATCGTTTTTGAGAACTTCTGAATGGATCCACTACCACATACACTGCATCAGTTAGTTGAAAAGATCAGCTTGATTTTTGTTGCAACTATAACTTGGTTAATGTCTATGTTGTGTATTGACAATGGAAGAGAGATTCCCTGGCAGTTTCTGTCTTGTACGGGTGTAATCCTAACTGCTGCTTTATAGTCACTGTGCTAACCTACTGTCTATAGAGATCTGAAAATATTTTTAAAAAAAACCAAAACAATAAAGAAGAGAAAGAAAGAAGAGGGTGGAGGGAAGAATTCTTGACTAAGAGATCTCTAGCTCAAATACATTCAAGTACAAATTTAGTTATTGCAGTCTGGTTTCTAAATGTGTATATAGTTGCCACTGATCAGTCTGGACAAAATACAGCTTGTGAAGTTATATCAGTAAAATTTCTATCTCATTTCAAGGAAAGAATATTTTAATAAATTCCTCTTGACTCTGTTTTTATTTACGAAGGATATGCGATGAAGGTTTTATCCACTACCTCATTGAAGTCTATACATGATTTCAAATACTCTGAGTACTCTGGTTAAGTATATTATGCAATTAGAAAAGAGAAAATTTTCATCAGAAACATGCAAACATAATAGCTGAACCATGACAACAGTAAAGCTTTCTCTCATTCGTGCAAGAACCTCACTTTTGATGTGACTGCAAACAAGAGCACTTTTACTTAAGCTGGGTTCTTTTGAACCAAAGTTGTAGATCTGAGCTGTTTAACAATCGTGATGCTCTTGCATCTTGTGTGTGCATATTGATCAACACAGAGATCATATTTTTTTTATAGTGCAAATATCATTTCATTTGCATTGTAGGTTCAGGCTAGGAGACCTACCTCTCTGCTCTGCCATCATCTAATTACATCCTACTACCTTGCTTCCTTTTTGTGCGGTTGGGCAGAGTGCTTTTGAGGATACCTTTTCTTAGGCAAACAGGAGCAGAATAATGAGAGCAACAGTATGAAAATATCTCCTGCTCTTCTTTCCTGGAAGTCTGAGCAATCTCTTCACTGCTTCCAAGTTTTGCTAGCTGTACCAAAAACACTAGCATGTCTTTCATAGGGTTGTGGGGAATTACCCTTTTCTTTATGTTTGTGTGCACGTGTGTGTGATTTTTAGCAGCTCTACCATTCATAGATTTTGTAATTTTCCTTGTCAATGGCATTTTAAATTGGAAAGAATACTAATTATTTGTTGAGATTTGTTTTTAGGTACTGAGTCACTAATAGGCCTCTTGATTAGTCTTTATGTAAAAGTGTTGCAGTTTCCGTGGCTTGACACTTCTCTAACACATACCTGCTTAATGAAAAACAAACAAACAACAACAACAACAAAATCCAAAAGAGTTTGTAACTGTAATAGGAAAAGTTAGATGTAGCAGAATGTAAAGAATGAACACTAAATTACCCAGACTTAAGGTGAACTTGACCAGTCCCATCTCACAGTAGCACAGCTAGTTTTCCAAGGATCATTTTTCCACTGCTTTCATACACGAGATCATGGTGTTCTGGTTCCACGTAATTGTAAGGATTGGTGATACTGTTTAAATTCATATACAAAAGTCAGGAACACTAAGTGCTATTTCCTAAGCACAGTTAAGTCCTCTTACTACCTAACCTGTGAAGCTAATGCAATTCAACATGTTTTTAAAATGCATTTCTCCAAAACTCACAGCTGTCGCTGTTGTAAAAACTGGCCTTAGACTGAGGCCCGTAGATCTATTTAGAAGAGCTCCACCTAAGTGGAGGTTGACTAGAATTGTAGAGGTTTATCCACTGAAAAAATTTTCATTTTAGAGGGACAATTTATGTTTTCTTTGATACTAAATCATCACCACTGATGCTGTGCAGTGGGCACTGGGGAAGTCCCAGGCTGGACTCATCACAGACAGGAATCGGATTCAGGAGCTGGATTCAAGAACACAAGGATTGGGTTTGTTTCAGTTGAGTATGTTCCCAAAGTTCATTATAAATGAGTTAATATCAAAGTTTTCCTTTAATGAAGGCTCATGGAAGGAGAGTGGGAGCAGATCTGTTTAAAGTGGTATTGCTTTTATTTTATTTTTTTTTAATTACTGACATATGCTTCAGTGCCCTTTACTTCTATGGTGTTGCCATTTTCAGACTGAAAAATAATAATCCTCTCATTTGGAGAATGTTCCTTACAGCTACATGTTATGAGACAAGTCTCAAGTCATTCTTCGGTATCATTTCAGGTATAATGTGTGAGAACTGATTGCGTCCACTTAAGGACTGATGCATTCTCTTCTGCTCTTTGCAGTAAAGGAAAACTAAAGTTAGCACTCAAGTGGCATTTGTTTAGTATTTCAAAAAGAAATAATTCTGAATGTTTTTCAACATTTTCATAGGATCACATAACGATTTGGTTTGGAAGGAACCTTTAAAGGTCATTGTGTCCAACTCCCCTGCCGTGGGTAAGGACACCTTTCACTAGATCAGGTTGCTCAAAGCCCCATCCAGCCTGACATTTGTATAGTCACAAGAGTGACTTTCAGAAACATAGATCCAAAAAAAAAAAAAAAAAGAAGACTAAGATTAGACTAAGAAAATACTCTCAAAGAGATATGTGGTTGTCTTAGGTACATATAAAACTATTAAATTCCAATGGTATAGGTCAGTGCGTTCCTCCTTAAGCCTAGAGATAGGAGAATGGGCTTGTGTGCGCCATTATGGACAGAACTTGCCAGCAGACAAGTTTAGGCTGTTCCACAGCTGTGGCTGAAATTTCAAGACTGTGAGCTGGAGGGGAAGGAGAAAGAGAGGAGTTCTCCAATGGTTATTACTGAGGTAATTAGACACAGTTACTCTACCAACAGACTTGAATTTATTAAAATATTACAGTTAAATCACTACTTTTTCCGATGGTGATTAAAATGAGTAACTGGAATTTCAAAAATTCCTCTGTACAAACTGAATTATTTTCATGAATTGTAGTACTCATAGAGTTAATCTAAGAAAAAATGATTACAAAGAAAGGAAAAAAATAAATCATTCCTTGCTTTATCAGTTTCATTATGAAATAAAGAACACTTTAAAAAGTGAACTCACCTGCGGCTTTTACTGTCATTACATATAAACACAATTTATATGTAGGATTTTTGCTTTGTTATATTTCCCATGCCCTTTTTGTAGCTTGCTGTCACAAACGCTCATTTATAAGCAGCAACTGCTTTGCTAGAGTTGCCCATCTGTCATTGATGGCCATGTATGTAAAATTGCAATATAGAAAACATTTTCTGTATATCAGTGATATTTAAGCTGAAACTGTACAGAATATATTGCATACCGCACTTTAGGTCACTCTGCCCTGAACTCTTTTCAGCAGGGAGGTCCTGGTAAGTAAAAGCAGTTGAGCAGTGTGTGAAGGTATATGTGTGCTGAAGCGTCCCAGCAGGAAAATACTGGAGAAAATGGTAATCAGTGAACAACGATCTTGTAGCAGCACACAGCAGGACAGAGCTGTCTCCATCCAAGAAAACCATGGATGACTGTACTAGAAACTGAAAGTTAATAGGCAGTGTTCAGGCAGGATGACTCTGTTTGCCCCTGACAATCGGTGGTGGTTTGGGAACTTCCTGAAGGTCCAGGCTTCTGCATTTAGGATATGTCCTGCAGGCCTATTGTTGTTGTTCTTTTTTTTCATATGTCCTATTTATAGAAATTAAGTAGAACAAAGCAAGTAACCAACAGGGATACAGCAAATAATGCATAATTGTTCCTAAAAATAGATATTCTAGAGAGAGCAGAACACCTCGTGAGCAACAGAAACACTCATTATCATGCTTCAAAAGTGTTTTTAATGAGAGAGGAAAATGCTTTGGTCTTGAAAGCCTGAGTAGAACAACAAATAAGAGAATCAAAATTGGTTTTAACTTACATTTATGTGAACATTTGTGTAGTTAAAATTAACTCCCTTCACTTAACATTGCCACACTTGGACGTGTCATAAAGATTATGCTTGCAAACTTGTGATACTTGCATTATGTCCTGGTTTGAGTTAGAACAGTTTGGTGATTTTTTTTTTTTTAGATTTTTTTTTTTNTGGTTTTTTTTTTTTTTTAGATTTTTTTTTTAATTTTTTTTTTTTTTTTTTCATTCTCAACTCAGTCTCTTCTAACTAACTGCACTTTCTGATGTTAAGGGCAGATTTTCGCAGACGGCGTCTGCTTCCAGTGGTGATAACGCTCTATTTTTAAAGTTACTGCCAAGAATTGGTGTACAGAAAAGCTCTCGCTTGTATGAGCTCCTGTACAGAGCAAGGCCACTGCTAGATGTTGTGCACCACATTGAGGATGCAGAAAGGAAAAGGCTGCACCTGCACAGAAAAGTGGACAGGACAGGTGACCCCAAACTGACCTACAAGAGATTCCATCCTATATGCATCATATTCAGTACAAAGCTGAGGGATCACAAAGGTCAAGCTCTCATCTTCAGTGGCTGGTATCCAAGGAGGACTTTGTCCGTTCTGCTTTCAAACTCAATCCTTGTGTTCTTGAATCTAGCTCCAGAATCCAGCTCCTGAATCCGATTCCTGTCTGTTGCTGAGTCCAGCCTGGGACTTCCCCAGTGCCTGCTGCATAGCATCAGTAGTGATGATGGTGTAATTGCCATTGGGGTGTTGAGTTTAATATTGGGTTTTTTTATATGTTTCATTTGATTATTACTAATTTCATGAATTGAAAAGAAAACTTTAAATAGTTTTAGTAAGTCTTATTCCCCTTCTTTTCCCTTGGGGAATGGAGAGAGGTTAATAGAGAGCAATCTGTCATTTGTCTAGTGGCTGGCCCAGCCCTAACCCTTGACACATAATAGTTATATTTTATTTAAATGCATCCAGAACACTTAATTTTCTGATATTGTTTGATTTCAAGAGCTACACAGCAATGGCACCATATTGCCTGTAAACTGCTAGACTGAAGTCAGATTCACCACAAATTAACATAAGGATCCTATTTGAGCTTTTCTCAGCACATGCGGGTTTGGAGGGAAATGGTGGTTTCCTGTATCAAATCAATCTGAGCTCAGATAGTTTTGGTTTTTTTCCTGGTGAGGTTAGATGCAAAGGCACTGGAAGTGGGTAATAGCACACTGTAATTTTCACAAAACGTTATTGCTCTCGTGATCAGTGTTGCTAATAGAGTTTACAGCTGATTTCTGCACAATTGTCGGATTTCAGGGCTGGAAAAGATATTCTTTTTCTTTTACCACAGTGATTTTTGGCTACTTTTCTTCTCTTTTTGCACTGTGAAGCAAAGATAACTTACTACAGTGTGTCCCTGTCACCCCCCAACTGTTCACTTCATGCAGTTGCTAGGGCTCAACAAGTCCTTTGATCCACCCTGTCTTTATGAAAATATACTTGCTTAAGACATGAAACATTTAACATTGCCTTTAAAAAACAAACAAACGGAAAAAAACCCAAAGCATTTTGTATATAAAAATGTGTGACGTTAAATTAATTAGCATTAAAATTAATTAGAATTTTGTTTGTGAATTCTACCCAGGGATGCAAATGCCAGAAAAGATACAGATCATGTTGTCTAGAACACCAGCAGCCATATTGGTCTTCAGCTCTGCTCTACCTTTTATAGGTGATCTGAGAAGTTGAACAAGAAATCTCATTTAAAATACCTTCCTCCATTTCTTTTAATGTTTTACCACTTCTTTTAGACCATCCTGGAAGCAAAGCAGCCAGCTGAGCAGGGGTAGGGGTGGTTTGCATGAATGAGTTCAAACTGGTAAGGTTGAGTTTGGTTCAAGATGGAGATTTGCCTATGTAATTCTGAATTAACTTTTTTTTTTCCCTAAATCAGTTATTTTCTTTCTCCAAATTGCTTATATTTACACACAGTTGACATTTATCAAAAGATGCACTGCCATCTGGTGTCAAAACTGTGCTCGCATGAGCAAAGAACATTTGTACAGGAAAAAATCTAATGTGATGTAACAAGATCCTTCCTATAAAATTTTCTAAGCTCTGAAGAAGAAACTAGACTCTTTTGAATAAACAGTGTCCACGCTGATGTGCCCTGCACCAGAAAAACCCCAACAAATCAGGAAAAAAAAAACAATGAAGAAACACAGTCATTCCATTACTGGAGAATTACATGCCAGGTAAAGGGACTTCCGTGTAAATGCGCCTGCTGTTTATTTTTCTTGCAGGTGGAAGAGGGGGAGATGGATGCCCTGTTATCACCTTTCCAGACTATCCAGCTTTCAGCGAGATCCCCGAGAAGGAGTTCCAGAATGTCCTGACCTATCTGACAAGCATCCCGAGGTGAGCACCTGTCTAGGAGAAAATACCCTTTTATCTGCTAAGGGATTTTTGACATTCAGTCACTGTCATGGTCGTGTAAAGCTCTGCTTTGGTATTTAATCAAAGAAAAGGAAAATACAGCCTGTGGTGCATTGTCAAGAAATGTTGATTAGTGACAGCTGCCTAAGGTAGCTGTTAGATGAATTGTATAGTGTTATTTATATTTCATCAGAAAATTACTTCGTGGTATGTATGTGATGAATGGTGTCCTCTTGTTGCTTATATTTGCTGTATCTTAGAGTGCAATGTTCTGTGTTTTAATTGAAAACATGTACAATTTTGGCAGAAGACACTAATTCCTGGATGCTACTCAAGATTTTACTCAGTGTGAGGGAATACTCCATAGTTAATACAGAGGTTTGTCCTAAACATTTGTGCCGTTTCCCTGACTCAGCTGGATGTACAGTCTTTGCAGCACTTCGAAAAATTGGACTGAGGGTTCTAAGCGAGGCCCAGCAATTATTCCTGGTCCTCTTACAGAGCAAAGTAGTGTTACCAATGGGCTGCTCAATAAAAATTGTGATTTTGTTGAAGATCTGTTAGGGAATAAAATAGTGGTGTTTAAGATACCTGATGGAGGTGAGGAAGGCAAGTAGCAGAGTAAATAGTAGTGCAGACCATGAACTTCAAGAGAACAGACTGTGGGCTTATTCAGAGAACTGATAGATGAGATTCAATGGAAGGCAACTCTGAATAGTAAATCTGCTGAAGAAGGCTGCCAAGTATTTAAAGACAACATCTTCCAAGCACAAGAATGGTATGTCCTGGAAAATGAGCAAACATAACAGGGGACTGACCTGGCTGAGCAGGGAACTTATGACTGAGCTGCAGTACAAAGAGAGTGTGCAGGAGGTGAAAGCAGGGACCGGCTACAAAGGAGGAATATAGAAATGTTGCCTAAACATATAGGGATGACTTTCAGGAAAGTCAAAGCACACCTGCAGCTGAGGGACAAGAAGTGAGGGACATCAAGGACCGCTCATAAAAACTCTGTTGCTTTAGCAGTACAGGAATAAACAAGGAGACTGTGGACTCTGTGCTGAGTGGGAGACAATAATTGTCTGTGAGGAAATTATGACGGAAATGCTCTTAAAAACACATTTTTGTACACAAGGAAGAAGGTGGTGATGGGAAGTAGCCAGCATAGATTAAACAACAGTAATTGTGCTTTACCCGGCTGTTTCTGTGATGAAATTACTGCATGCATGAATGAGGGGAAGCTATGCATGTCTTTTACCTCACCCGCAGCAATACTTAAAACAGAAGTCTCCCCCAGCATCCTTGTATCTACTTGGAGCTACATTTTGGCAGATGGGCTGCTGGTGGGTGAGAAACTGCTTGGATCATCTAGTGGTTAATGTTTTGTGCTCTATCTGGAGGTAGAGTTCATCAGGGAATCACAAGTATCTTTGCTGCCTGACATCCTTGAAAAGGATCTGGAGGAGGAGATGGACTGCACTCTCATCACATTTGTGGATAAGAAACTGGTGGACCAGTCAGTATACATAAGGGGAGGACTGGCATTCAGAGGAGCCTAGGCATCAGCTGGAGCTGATGTGCAAGGAGAGTCTACAGAAGTGGGGCTTGCTCAGCTTGGGGACAGAAAGCTGTGGAGGCCCAACAACCACCATTCCCACCAACCAGGGGCCTGTGGGGAGATGCCAATGAGTTTCTTGTAGAGACCGACAGTGTGAAAAGGCAGGCCCAGGGTGCGAATGGAAACAGAGAGGTTCTGACCTGGATGTAAGGGGAAAGAAATTGTTGCTGGGAGAATAATGCATGACTGAGACAGGCTGCTGGGAAAAGCTATGGGGTCTCTGTCCTTGGAAGTTTTCAAGACATGCCTGTACAAAGTCCTGAATAACCTGGTCTGAATTTGGAGTTGACCATGCTTTGAGCAGGAAGTTGGACTAGAAGCCTCCTGAAATCCCTTCAAACCTCAATTGTATGAGTCAAGAGATCTCCTTTATGTCTTACCCAAACTGGGCTATATGGCTCTCCTAGATTTAAAACTCTTAGAAATATAAATTGTGTAATACTGATTAAATAGCGGTCTCGAGGCATCTCATATTCTTTTCACTGACAGCATTCAGTGCAACTCAGCAGAGACCATGCTGAATTCAGATTTGGAACTAGTCATGGCAGATGTTCTTCAAGCACGTGCCTGCTTTTCTTTACACGCATGCAGAGAAATAGCAGTGCTCTTGTTAAGGACTTTCCTCTTAATTATTTTGTGAGGAAATACTGACTATACACAGCACTGTACTGTGAGGTGCCCTCCTGGTTAATGTACATGTCAATCCCTAGTTTATCAAGGAAAGGAGCTGTGAAGCTAACAGCCAACTTTTGCATTCTCTTTGTGCTTGTGTTGCTTAAACTGCGTAGTGCTAAGCCTCCCCTGACAGTATCTTGATTGGATACTGTTATTACAAATAATTGTGTATTAAATTCACATCTGCTTCTCCTTTTGAAAGTCCTTGGTGGTGCACTTCATGGTGGCCCACTGAAGTTCTGCACAGTGTGGGGTTTATGTGAGAAATTCTGATCAGAACAAATGGCATCTGGTGCAGGGAGAGAGCACTGAGCGCATTCCAGAGCATCAGTTTGGCAGGAGCAGGTTTTTATTAATTAAAAGTCTAGGAGATTTTCTGGAGGTTTTTCTGTTGGTTTCCCCTACCCAAAACCAATTATTCTATGAGCATGGAGCCAGAAGTGGCCATGCTTTAAATCTGGCTGTTCTTGTGGGCTGTTCTTGTTGCTTTAATTTCTAATCCTTTAGAAAGAGATCGCTGTTCTGTGTAAACAAAGGAGATAGATAACCTAGATGACTAGATATGAGGAGTAAGGTATTAACTATTATGAATATAACAATACCTCATGAGGTTCAACAGGGCCAGTTTGCAAGGTCCTACACCTGGGCTGTGGCAATCCTCAGAATCAATACAGGCTGGGAGGTGATGAGATTGGGAGCAGCCTTGTTGAGAAGGACTTGGGGGTACCAGTGACCGAAAAGCTGGATGGTGATGTGTGCTCACAGCCCAGAAAGCCAACTGTATCCTGGGCTGCATCAAAAGAAGCATGTCCAGCAGTTTGAGGGAAGTGGTTCTGCACCTTTATTCTGCTTTGGTGAGACCTCATCTGCAGTACTGTGTCCAGTTCTGGAGTCCTCAGCACAACGAAGACATGGACCTGTTGGAGCAGGTCCAGAGGAGGGCCACAAAAATGGTCGGGGGACTGGAGCACCTCTCCTGTGAAGAAAGGCTGAAAGAGTTGAGGTTGTTCAGCCTGGAGAAGAGAACGATCTGGGGACACTTTATTGTGGTTTTCCAGTACTTAAATGGGGCCTATAGTAAAGATGAGGACAGTCATTTTAGCAGAGTCTGTTGTGGCAGGACAGGGGGTAATGGTTTTGACGTAAAAGAGGATAGGTGTAGACTAGATATAAGGAAGAAATTTTTTATTATGAGGGTGGTGAAACATTGGCACAGGTTGCCAAGAGAGGTGGTAGAAGCCCCATCCCTGGAAACATTCAAGGTCAGGTTGGACGAGGCTCCGAGCAACCTGATCTAGTTGAAGATATCTCTGCTTACTGTAGGGGTGTTGGACTAGTGACCTTAAAAGTCCTTTCCAACTCAAAACATTCTATGATTCTATAAATACATCGGGTATTAGTGTGATAACAATTAAATTCCAACCTAGTAAAAGTAATGACACTGTTACAATACTGATAAACCTGGGACCTTTTCATGCCAGAGAACTTCTGTAATCTCAAAGGGATGAAGGCATCTCTGGCATCTTTGCTACACATGCTACGAGCTTACTATGTAAAATTTTGTTTATGAGCCCTTGTGCAGGTTTATAGGAGTAAAAAACCAGAAATGCCTCTAGCCAGATGTCAGCATACAACCCCTTATAAAGTCTGTTTTGCTAATGATAAGTTACTTACCACCCATACCCCAAAGAGGGGGGCAATATTGTAATTTTCCTTGAATTGTGATGTCTCTAGTTCTGTTGAAAGTGTCGTAAGGTAGGACTTTTGCTTTTACTTTAGTTTTCAAGAGCTACAATTTCAAATGCTGTTTTGGATGCTCTGGAAACTGATTTTGAGGGAGGTGGAAGCAGTTAGTTAAAAGTTGATTTATGTTGTAAGTTCATTAAAGAGGTGTAAGAAGTACGGATATACAGGAAGGATAGAAATGCAGCCCAGGACTTTTACTCATGGTCTGCCCTCCAGATTACTGTCGTTTAGCTTATGAAATACAGACTCTGTCTTTCGGTTGTTCTGATTGACTAAGAAGTGGGTTTTTTTATGAAAAGCACTGTAGAGCACGGTTATGCTGGAGCCACAGCAGTTCCTCATAAAACTACTTGTGCTACTTGGCTCTGACCAAGACTCCTGATCACAGCAAGCAGTTGGCAGCAATAACTCAAAGCTCATTGTCTGACTGCCTGTGGTCGCATGTTAAGGGAAATGATATTTCATGGGAATGACAGTGAGGAGCTACTAAGAGCCTCATAAGAGAGGACCTTTCTGTGCTCTGCAGTAGAGTTCACCCCATAAAATATTTACTAACAAAACTTAGCAGTGGCATCAGATTTTTGAGATTTGTTCCCAAGTGAAAGAAGTAGTCTTGGTACTAAGACTAGCTTAGGACTTTGTTGAAAGAGGAAAGACTGAAACCTCTTCACCTACTTTTGTTATTCCCTCATATTTTATAGGTAAAAATGACCTTGTTCCCTTTCACTGCATTCTTGTTCTATGCAATCTAAACATGGGGTTTTGCAAGTTTTTTCTGTGTAAACTTTCTCTTTTTCACAGTGAACTTTTGTCATGAAGAGTTAAATGGCTCATGGGGCACCTTGCATTTAGGAATGGAACTCTTGCAATTTGCATATTACCAGCTGAGATGTCCATGGAGTAGAATAGTGCCAATAGTAGAGCTATCAGCATGTGCTCAGGTGTGTAAATGCCTGATACATGAGGATGTTAAGAAAGGAGACAAGGGAAAGGGAATACCTCATCTTAATTGAAGATGCTCACTTAATCCTGGTACAACTGTATATCATTAAGCAGAGAGCTGAACCATCTTCTTCGGGTGGGTGGTGTTAACATTGCAAATACAAGTTCTGTAGGCAACTGGGTAAAACACAATGACTAATGTACGATTTGTAATAATCTCAAAATATTCAATACAGGTGGTTGTAGTGTGTGGCGACAGTTGTGTAGTCTCTGTAATTCAAGATTATTGCTTCATCAGGAAAAAAAATGCATTAGGAATGAGTACTATAGACAATGGAAGATTACACCTAATCCTTTTATAACTGCCATGTTGGTAATGAGATGTATGTTGCAAAGGTATATGTGTAATACTTTTGAAACAGATTTTTCATTTTAGCACATTTTTTGTTATTGAAATACAAGATAAAGTTGTATTTAAAAAGGTGAGAATTCTATTAGAAAGACTTTTTTTAGATCAGATGATTTTTGGGTTTATACATATAGTACCCAAGATGAAAGGAGAATCCATGGCAGTATATCATGTACCTAAGGTGATACTTTCTGGGAAGTATTTTGACTAAAATAGTGAATTGGTGCAAATACTTATATGTAAAGTATTGATTCACAGGAACTAATAGTTCTTATCAGTGGAGTCGCTGAATAAAGTCATATCTGTAGATAAGTGTCTATAAGAGGTGAGCTCTTTAAATTCAACTGGGTTTCAGCAGAGGACAGTAAGCCAAATCTTGCATCTATTTGAGATGCTTTGAGGACATTTTATAATGTCCATGTAGCTGATCTGATTCCCTTTCTGCAGAGAAGAATGTCTCCTGTTACTTCACTGGGTGGGTGCTTAGGAGATTGCTGCTGAGCTGGGCAGGAAAAGGAGGTCATGCAGAACAAGGTTGTCTCACCCCTTAGCTGAGTGAAAAACTGATGACTTCCGTACACAGTGTACATCATTCTCACTGCAGACTGGGAGAGGCACCTGTGGGCTCTACCTCTTACATCCCACATATACAAAGGGTGGGGGAGGAATATTCCATTTAGGTTTTCAATAGGTTCCTGAAATAGCTGCCAACTGTACCTTTAAGAAATCATCTCAGGGAATTCAATATTTTCTTCTTTTTTTCCCTCTGTTCTGAAAGTATTTTTTCCTCTTTCTATGTATCCTAGTAAGTCGACTTTTAAAGATTTGCAACGTACCCTGAAGGCACGTGATATTCATACTTCTATCACAGCTGTCACTCTAAGCATATTTTATTAACTTAAGTGTGTGCGCATTTGTGGAATGTGAATTTACCAAATATGGGATGTAGCATGAGAACTTGGTCCAAAAGAAATTAATGGATAATTGCAGTGGCTTAAAAAAAAAAACAACACAGAGTTTTTCAACATATGGTTTTGTTTCTGGTTAATTAGCAGTTTCTACTGCAACCAAAGAACAGTATGCTGTAGGGGGGGGGAGGATACAGTTTTAGTGCTTTTCTTCATTGATTGTATAAGTTCATCTTTGAAAAAAGCAAGGAAGCTAAAATCTCTTGTGGTCACAAGAGACTGGAAAATTACTATTTTAAAAGTATAAAACTGAGCCTTAAATACAAAGTTCCTTTCAAGAGAAATAAGAAATCACATAGATTAAAAAATTCAGAACCGGTTTGGATGGCCAGTTTGAGGCCCACACTGCTGATTAAATACAATACACAGGCCACCTTTTACTTTTATTCAAACAGAGCCTTGTACAGCCCCTCTGTGTAATGCCCTTCTGCCCAACTGCTCAATCTTGAACGTATCTCAGGTTAACTTGGCGTGTTCGGCAATTTCCTGTTTTGAAAGCTGTCCCTCTTGATTTCCTGTCTGGGAGAACGTCCCCTTCTTTGAGATCTCAATGGTTTACAAATGCTTGAACATCATGTGGCCTTCTAAGAAATCCTGTTGTTTGTGGTACTGTCTGGTGTTGGAAACTGTGGAGCCATCCTGTCCAAGGAATGAAACAGAACAAGATGATCTCCAAAAGTGGTGATATCTGACAGTTTGCAAGCTCAGTTGTTAGGGTTTGCTGAGCTTCAGGTAGAGCCTTCCTTGTTAACTACACCAGCTCCCCATCGTTTGGGATAACACTGGAAAACTGAAAAAGAAATGTCTGTGCTAAGCCTTCCAGGGAGCTCAGATATGAGAAGACTTCACTAGTGTAGGCACAACAAAACATGATGGGATGGATTTAGGAGACCAGGAGAATGTGCCACAGCACGGCATGGGTGTTGCTGGAACTAGGAAACCTTCTCAGTGTGATGGGTGCTGGAGAGCACAGGGCTCACGGTGCTCATGCCAGTCTCCTCAGCATAGATCTACCACTGCGCTCTGGAAGCAGGGTCAGCAGTGTTGGGGTTGTGCTGTGTTTTGCGCTGGTTAAGTCCCTCAGGGTACAGACTGACCTTGTGAGGAGCCAGTGCGGGAAGATAACCCCACGTGTTTCCTCGTTTATCTGCAAACTGCACAGGCTGCCCACCGCTAGCTAAGAGTTAATCGCTGTTGTTTTATAGAGCGCCAGGGATGAACGTCACCACATGATGGGTAAGTGCCAAAAAACAGACGCCCTAACAGTTTGCACTGCAACACTGAGCAACAGCTTTGCAGCTTGAGAGTTTATTTCTGTCAGTTGTGCTCCATTTCCGTGCTCCCCTCTTTGTTGGATTACAATCCAGGCTGAAGATGTGGAACCTGTACCCTGCTGTTACGTTGGCAGCCCCTCAAATTTGTCAGTGAGAACATCCCAGGACTTCCAGCAAAATCTACCATGCTGTGTGTGCCTTTTCTTTCTCAGAGCACAGCTGCCGAACAGTTGTAAATGCCATATGTTCCTGCAAGCAGAGAGGAAACGTAAAGGCTTAAATTTGAAGTAAGAGCATTACATCTTAAAAGTTAAGTGGTAATCTGAAGCTTTTGTGTTAGATACATAGTTTGACAAGATTAGCTCAAAGCTCCATGCATTATTTTTTCTGGGTTTGGAACAATTTACACTTATTTTGATGTCCACCTTGTGAATGTCTTAAACTTGGTTTAAAGCTCAGGTCTGTACAGGCAAAGTCTTTGTAGTCTTTAAATCCCATTTACACCTTCAGGGCTTAGAGGATTTGAATAGTATGCATGATACACACTGTCCAGTGGTAAATTTAATCTGCTATCAAGAAAAAGTAAATTAAGCGCTGTAAAACTGAGAAAGTTAATTACTAAAACACTGGACCTCACAGAGGAGTTTTCATTAGTGCAGTCTCAGTTCAGAGGATTTAACACGCTATTTAGGTGTAAGCTCATCTTTCTAAAACCAAACATGCAGCATTTCAGATAAGGTTGTGCCAGTAATTTATGCAGTGGTGTTAATGGTTGTTTCAGGGTATTGGAAATGCATATAATTCCAATATCATAGTTTTGAATAGGCCTAAAAATACTTCTATGGAGTCAGATTTAATAGTTCTAAAGTGAGGATCACGTAGGCTTTCTGTCGATCATATTTACTTAAACTTAAGCAATGTGAAGCCCTTTTGCCTTTATTGACCTATTTATCCTTAATTGTCCCTCTGAGGATAACATGACCTATTTCAACCATCTGTAGTTAAGTCTAAATGAGTCCTCAAAGTTATCTTTCTTCAAACAGTCCTTCCAAAAGCAGCTCTGTGTGACCTGAAGAAATTACACTGATTTTTTTTTTCCATTTAGAAAATTAAAACTCATCCTCAAAACGTCTTATTTTAGTTAATTTCATACGCTAAAAGAGAATCTGTTAAGCAGTAACTTTCCCTTAATTATTATTTCTTTTACCTGCAGAAACACATTAAAACCATTCTGATCCTAATCTGTGGGGTTCCTTGGGATAAAGCTTGCTATGTTACCATAAAGCAAAACTGATGGGTACCATGGAAAGCAAATCTGTGCATGTGGTACAAGCAGATGTCCAGGCTCAGGCAGATGATGATGCCTGGACACTTTAGTTCTTATTTTTAACGCTGGCTACATTCCCTCAACTTCCCCCCAACAGCATAAGCTTTTTGGAGCAGAAAAAATGTCAGTGTATATGATGGAATATAGCCAGCATTACTGTACTCCAATCAGTCGTGTTTATTTTAAGGAAGAATTGGCTTCAAAGTCGAATAGAACCCAGAGTGGCATAGAAGATAAAGGAGCCATAGGGACCAATCAAGGAAGATACTGAATCCTGTGTCCCTGAAGCTGAGTGGGGAGGGAAAAGAGAAATCATAGAATCGTGGAATGGTTTGAGTTGGAAAGGACTTTTAAAGGTCATCTAGTCCAGCCCCCCTGCAGGGAGCAGGGGCATCTTCAACTAGATCAGGTTGTGCAGGATAAAGACCTTTGGGACCAAGGCCTGCGAGCAGCTCGCATGGTTGTCGGTGAGTTATCGCTCACCTCGTCAACAATGACGTCCAATGATAGGACAAGGGGCAATGGGTGCAAACTGGAACTCAAGAGGTTCCATGTAAACATAAGGAAAAGCTTCTTTACTGTGAGGGTGACAGAGCACTGGAACAGGCTACCCAGAGAGATTGTGGAGCCTCCTTCTCTGGAGACATTCAAAACCCACCTGGACTCGTTCCTGTGTGACCTAATCTAAGTAATCCTGCTCTGGCAGGGAGGTTGGACTGGATGATCTTTCGAGTTCCCTTCCAACCCCTAACATTCCATAATTCTGTGAACAGTACGTCTCCAGTAGTAGCCCGTCCTGCTTGTGGGTTCTTGCTTCGTGAGCAGATGCAGTGAGCTGTTCCTGTCACAGTCCTGTGGTGACCGAAGGATTTTTCAAATCTGGGGTAGGGCTTCATGTAACCACACGTAGCTTTCTGGCTTACAGCCATGAAGATTAGATGAGACTTCCAAAGTTTTGAATTGTTATCAACCCCTTAGACAAAGCTCTTTGAAGTTGCTTTCATTATTTTGATTCCTGTTTATGTGGCCTTAAAGATCTCCTGTCACTGACAGAACATTATGTGTAATTATCTTGCCTATGCTTATAAAGTTTCAAAAGGCACGTTCATGGTGGTGTTCTTCCCAGCTATATGATTCTACTTGTCTCTTCTGCCTCATAAGCAAATTATAACCACTTGCCTATCATGGTTTTTATCTATGCCACCTCATAACCCAACAGTCATCTGAAGTCTTCTTTGCCCACTTGTTGGGAGATCCTAAAATCAATTTTGTGTATCTGATGATTCCACAGTCCTGAGAAAATTGAAATACAGTCTGAGTGTTTTCAGACATACCTGGGGCATGAACTAGGAAGAGCTGAGATCAAAAGTAAGTGCAATAGGAAAGGGAAGAGATAGACCTTTCATCAGTGGTAGCCTGGATAAGATTTAGGGAGAGATAACTGCAATGTGGAGAAGGAGGGAGCGGGGGAAAGTATAGTGAAGAGAGGAAAGCACGTCATCGAATATCTTATCTAAACTTTGCCTAATGATGAAACTTCAACAGGTTCAGCTCCAAAACAAAGGCTCAGATTTTCTACATTTCCTGTGCAGCTTCATTTGTTTCTCTGAAGAGAAGGTCTAAATACTACGTTTTCAATGTGCATTTAAAAATTCATCTATTCAGAGAATTAGACTAGTATGCATGTTGTTGTATTCATAGTGATTTAGATGATTGTTTGGGTTTTGTGCTTTGTTTGGGTTTTTTATGGGGGACGTGGGGAAGCAAGTTTTAGTTTCAAAATCAGATTTTAAACATAAGAATCCATGAGAAATGGTGCCTCCTTTCTTACCGGTTATGCTTTTGCTGTGCAGTTTCACACCACCAGATGTGTTGGGTGAAATGCAGCTATTACTGCCAGGAACTTGATATATAGTGGGTTTTATTTGGCATTCACTGACTTCGGCTGGACCACTAGAGGCTGCACTTGTATAGCAGCACTTCTGACTGTCATTTTAAATTTCTTTTGTGGAATTCCTTTTCTTTTCTACATTTCTTCATGAACAGTGGTCAGCCTTCATTTAAGTTGGGTAGGTTTTTCCTTTCGCAGTTAAAGTTCATTGAGCTGACTATAAGGGAGTCCAATAATCAAATACAACAAATTTTTCTAGATCAGTAGCCTTTTGTTGAAGCACAGCACAGGTAATCACTAGTTAAACACAGTAAGGAGTAGAGAGCAAGTTTTGTCCCTGGTTCTGAAGGTTTGGATACAGCAAGACAGGTGCGGTGCAGTGGCTTCCACACCACCGAGCACCAGCTTTAAACTCGGCACCTTAGGACGTTTGGGGTGAGCCTGTTCTTTGGGTCTATGCTCTATGGATGATTTTCCAAGGAGATCAGAAGCAATGGACATGTCCTCTCAACTGCACTTCCTGCGCTATCTGATTTCTTCAGTGTGTTCAGCTAGAGATATACAGGTTACAAAAAATAAAGACAAAACTATATTGCTAATTTCTTCTGCAAAGTCTTCTGCCAAATTTTCTTTCCATTCATAAGGTCTCACCTGAGGTTTTGGTTCTCTGTACATCTGTTCTCAGACACATGCAGAGCTTTGAACCAAACTGCTATTTTCTGTCAAACCAACTAAATGTCATGACAGCATCATGCAATTATATGTACAGGGAATATGTTTTAATTCTATGTATTTTCTTGGCAGGTTGTTTCTTTGCCGCCAATACCTCAATACCAATGCAAGCCTCAAAGTTTCTGTCATAAAAATAGAAATACAATTTTAAAGTTTGCTAATTTAGAGCAAGTGTAGCTAGTGGGGAAGGTATCAAGGGCCCAGCTTTCAGAGCACTTCCAGCTTGTCTTCAGTGTGTAGTCACTTTATAATTTGTTCATTTACATGGCAAATTTGGAATGTCCTTTATAACATTGGTGTTATAAAAGTTCATAACACTTTTTTTCCAGTCAATTGAATGTTTTTAAATACTAATTTAAGTGCAAATTTTTCTAGAAAACACATAAATAACATCTGAAACAGCAGCAGCATTATAAAGCAGCATTCAGCTTAGATACTGTATTAAAACCTACAGGCTTACTTACCAATTGAAACGAGACACTTCATTGTTCAATATAGAGTTCAAATAATGTCTGATTTATAGTTATTTTTCAGTTCCTACTACCTCTAAATTGATTTAATCAGGCAGCTTCTACAGTGAGAATGGATATTATAAACTATAAAAGCCAGTGATGTCTGAATCTTTCAAACCGAATTTTTGTGGAGTGTAATATATCCTCTTATTTCCATCATTTACTCAAGGAAGCACAAGATCACTATCTTCTCCTTAGAGAGTGTGGTTTCCAGTGTTAAGTCCTTAATCTTAGTCTCACTTTGGATAGTGAGAAAGAAGCTGTCAGAAAATCAAAATACTTAAAGACCAAGTAAGTACAAGAATATTTCAAAATTAGTGAGTAGAACACCTTTTAAAATGAGGAACATGCCAAATGTGATCCTTTTGTTGTTGTTTCTTTTTTAAAATACCCAACTGGTGGGTTTGTTTTGAAATTAAGTGGATAAATTGGCCAGTTTTGAAACAAAATATGCTTTATGATAATAAGCAATCAAGAATTGTAGGAAAATGAAACTGCTGTAGGTATAATTACTGTTCAGCACCTGGGTACTAGATTTTGTGTAGTGATACAGCTGAAGTTTAACTTTTTTTTTCTTTGTCAAATTCATAAACCCTTAAATTCTGCTCTGGGATAAACTGCATCCTCTAGGACTTAACCAAGATGATTTCTATTTGATCACTAGATATCCTACATAAGGGGCAGAAGGAAGAGAAATGTGGGGCAAGGCTATACCAGATGAATAGTTCCTGCCCTTTTTCTTGCTGGGAAACCAGCATAGAGCTGGTGATGTGAAATATCACTCCAGGGCTTAGCTGCATTATTTTATTTCATAGTTGCCGTACTGGAGATGTCCATTTTTATTTGTTAATACCGTTAACAGCATGGTCTTCAGCATGTTATCTGACTGAGTTCTAGAGCATATAAAGGCCACTAAGGAGGAGGTGGTTCTCTGTTTTCATTCATTGCTAGGGCATTAGTGGTTTCGTTTTTATTTTAAATATGTGAAACACAATTGAGAAAGAGTTCTTGTGTCCCCCCTACCCCCCAAGAAGTCATTCCTGGCAGCCAGCAGGAGAGATGGAGAAGTGGTCTTTGAAGTGGTTCAGGTTCAATCAGTTGAAATGCTTCTGAAAGTGCAGGATGCAAAGTTTCTCTTGGGAAACAATAACCTTGCGAATTAGTATCTGGTTTCCAATAGTCTGTTCCTAAGCAGAGTCTGCTGTTCTTGATTACTCTAGCTTATTTGCTGATGAGTGAATATAGGATGACTTCTGACTTCAAAGAATGATAGCTGCTGGAAGCATTTTTATCATGGGGGCATGATGGGAATTCTTGATATTCCAGGTGTTCATTACTCCTCTGCTGCGGCTACTGTCCTGTCTCCTTTTATATGCTGAACCTCTTTGGGCTCCCACTTGTCTTTTTCTGCACTGGATACAAGAGCCTGCCTCTAAGATATAATTTTATTTTTTCAATCCTTGCGGCATGCCCAAGCATAAACCTAACTGCTGTATGGACAGGATGGGCAATACCATTCCAAAGATGATCTGTCACCAAATCTTGAATATTTGCCCTTTCGTGGTACAGTAGTATGGCCAGTGATGAGTGGATGGGCCAATTCCACAGTTCTCCCTATGTGGGCCTGCGTGTTTCATGCCAAAAAAGATAGGGATTTGTGAGCAGCCTGAGACCCCACATCTCTTCAAGCAGTGTGTGCATATAGCTGGTGCACAATGTTGGTCAGTGATGAGCTACAGAGGGTGAGTAAGCTTTAAGAACAGGTGATACCAGGGATGTAGTGACAGCTTCAGCTGCTTATAATGCAGATTGCTGCAGACATCATCTTGGTGCTCTTCTCAAAGCAGTAATTCTTCACTGAATGTTACTGAAGTCCTACTATCAAAATAGCTGTTCAGCCATTTCTAGTCATTGTGTATGTACAGGCAGAGGTATTCAAGGTAGGGAATAATCCTGAGTGTAATATAAGCCAACTGTTTGATAATAAGGCTCTAAGACTGAAAATAACTTTTGTTAAACTGTGTTTGTTTAATGAAAAATGCCACACAGTATGTCAAACATGCAAAACTTTGATATTATCCAGTCTCTGTGATGAACCTGAATATTTCCTTTGTTTTGTGTGTAGCAGAGAGCAATGTATACAAGCTGTTTTCATACAGGAGTGTAGAAGCAATAGGAACATATTTGTGTAGCAGTTGTCACCACCCACACCTTGGAGAAATACAAGGATCTTTCAGACGACGACTGTGTAATTGCTTCCACATCCCCTAGAGGGAAGTTTCCTTCTGCAGTCCTATGCACTATAAGCTTTCCCACCCTTTCCCCCAGGTGCATGAGCTCATAAGCCTTGCAAACAAGAGGGAGATGTCCCCAGAATCTAAACTGAGGAGTCACTAAATGGAAAATTCAATTCTTGCTCTACCCTCAATGTGGACAAGTCAGTGCTTGTTGTGTGGCTGCTTCAACCTCCCTGTCTCACCTTCTCCAAATGTTGCTACATGGGCTTTCCAAGACAGTGGGAGGGGATTGAGCAGGAAGACTACTCTCTGCTGCGTTTTCTCCTGTCCTTTGTGGCCCCTGCACCCCTTCCCCTGCTTTCTACCTTTGTGACCTGGCCTTTGTGAGTTTGCCGGACGTATTTCCTGCAGAACAGGCATCATTTCTCTGCCTGTCTAAAAATGTTCTGTTCTTTGTGCTGATGAATAAACAGAGGAACAGAGCTTATCTCATGATGTATTTTGTGTGTGTGTGTCAGGTGGGAAACAAAGAGAGGAAATACTAAATCTGAATTACAAGCTTATATAAATTATGTTTCAGAAAGTACACCGGATACAAGTTAATGCAGTAAAGAAAACAGAGTTTGCAAGGCAAATAGCAGAAGCACGTGCCTATTAATTGATATGGTTGTCTGCTGTTTCTCACTGTAAGGGTTGGTTTCACGTGATTTACACCTCTGCCAAATTTTCTTTCCATTCGTGAGGTCTCACCTGAGGTTTTAGTTTAAAATTCAGCCACAATAGCTGAGTTGTTCCCAAGAACCTGGGGAACAAATCCACTGGACTTTTCAAACACTGAAACGGCCTTTGGTTTGAGAAGTTCAAGTGTCTCCATCCTTTGGTCAAGGACTTGGACTTGACATTTGGAGGAATAATGGCCTTTGTGTCAAGGAGATGCCTTGAGAAAAATCTGGCTAAATCCCAGGTCACAGATGCTCAGTAGCTGTCATGTCTATCATCAAAAATATCCTACTTCATCCCAGGGCTGAGCAGGAGCTTTTCTGTGGTTGCAGAATGAGCTGCTCTAGAGTCAGGTCTGCCACCGAGGCTGAGAGCAGGAAGAGTGTCTGGTGGGATGTGAGTGCCGCCTGTTGATGAGCAGGCAGTGTGGGCAAGCTTCCTGACTCAACAGGCCGGACCATGGCCAACAGAAGTGTCCACCCAAGAGAAGATACTGAAAGATGAGCGAGATGTAGGATAAGGGAGGCTTGAGTTGTGGGATAAGGAGTCTGTGATATTTAGGAAGGAGTGGGGTGAGAATTGATTTGATCGTTTGTCCTTACAGTATAAAATAAATTAAAAAAATCAAGCTCCAAGACTTCTCGAGCTGTTCTTGGGACAAGGCAGCAGGGAATGAGAATGATTGAAGGGATGAATGGGAAAGACAGATGTGGGTGGTGGTGACAGATTTATTGCAGAGTGATACAAAGGCGTGAGAAGACCTGGGCTAAGCTGGTGAGTACAATGAGCAGGACAGGGGGTAAAGCTTAATGGGTAGGATGGGCCATGTCTGTCAGAATGTGCTTCTGCTGAGACATGGAGCAGAAGCCAAAATGCTTTCCTCTCAAGCAAATAGCAGGAGGAGGAGGAACCAGTATTTGGATAGAATGTAATAAATATGGCTGAGGGCAAGAGGGGCAGCTGTCACTCACAGTTAAATGAGGAGCATAAGGAAAACTGAATACCTGCTTGTTAGCAAAGCACCACTCATCCTAGGCCCTAAAAAGAGAGGGGAGGTCTTGCAAACTGTCTGGTAGCTACATGTGCAGGTGTATGTGGCTGCAGAGAGGTCAGCAAAGCAAGGGTGCGATGGCAAACAGACCTGTTTTCAAGATTTACTTTCCTTGAATACGTGACTTTGTTGTCTTCATAATGTTCTCAGCTTTGTTGTACACAATGTCTTAGTTTTGGTTTGTTGCTTCCTGTCTACGATTTCTGGAGCTGGATCCCAGATTCCACAGCCAACCCTCTGCAATAAGACGCTGTTGTCAAGATAACAAATATCTTTCCCACCGTGATTGGTTCAGAACAGAGCATTTAATTTTTTTTAAGCAATCTATATTAATGAAGTGTTAACGGTTTGAAGTGCTCAAGACTTTGCCACAGGGTCTCTTCTAACCAGCACTGGGGAATCCTGGCTTTTATGTCTGAGCCTAAAAGAGGGCCTCATTCTGAATCATGCAACCACCCGGCATATTTGTTCCCTCGATTTGATCCAGTGGAAAAAGAAGGCTGGCTAAAGACATCTTTTGGGCTATCTCAGAGGTTTGTTTTCCTTTGTCAACTCTCCCACTTAAGTACTAAGCTTTGGCTGTTTTTTTCTAGGAGAACGATATTAAGCTGTTTATTGTCAGATGTTAAGGCAGTTGATTAACTGTGTGGAACTGCCATCTAGATGTTGTCTGGGATCCCAGCTGAGCCTGCCTTTGCCTGTGCTGCTGGAGAGAAATCTGATTTGATGCTCTGTCAGAGGCTTTATTTTTATTCTTGTTATGCAGAAATGTCAATACTTTCTTGAAATGTGATAAAGATGGTGCGTTTATGTACTCGGTGGGACTATGCTTCCACTGAGGAAGCATGCAGAAATATCAGGGGATGTTCTACTGAGCAGGTGAAATAACTCTTTAAAAAGATTCTTACTACTCTTCAAAATCCACATGAACAGCTGTGGTAACATCTGTAGCACCTTTTTGACTCCTTTCATCTCTGTTTATGCCGTGTGACCCCAAGAGTCTGATTTGCTACCTGATTATTGTGGAACATGGTTTCTATTACCATTTTGCTTTGCTCCGTCAGTAAGGGTTAAAATGGTGGGACCTTTAAATGTGGAACAGAAAGATACTAAAATCAACCTGGATCTCTCTCCTCTTGCCCTTGAAATAAAGAAGGAGAAGGAAGAGGGGAAGCCTTAGTAAATCATGGAAATTTACTGTAGTGGGAAGCATACTGCCAATAGAAAGCTGTGTTTGTCTGCAAATGTTACGCAGGCTTACAAGGCAAGTACTCAGATGTTGTTTATCAGGGTTTTCCTAACCCAGAGGCAAGAGTTAAGTAATGTGCACTGAATGTGGGCAGTGAGGAGTCACGTTTAATACGTTAAAATGACTGCTTAGCTTCTTTTGAAAGAATATGTTCCTTTGCATTTCTTATGATTATTCATGTTTCTCCCTAAATATTTAGTCTGCAAATTTGAGAGATATTGCAGTTTGTAAAAGAGACTGAGAGTCATGTTTATATTTGTGATTTTGAAGAACAGCTTAAGATGACACATCTGGGTACCCGTGTCCTTCATCCTCCTTAACATCCTCTTATTATGCTACCAACATAATCTTATAAAGCAAAGCTGGTGTTTTCATGATTCAGCAATCTTGGATAAGGCATCCTGACGTTCCATTGTGTTGGTTTTTAAATTGCCTTTTAAGATATGACGATAACAAATCGATGCACAATGTTTCTAAATGTCACGTCATGCAGACAGTAGACCTTGCATCAAATTGTTATCCGGACTGAAGATGCAGCGCACATATTAAAAATCACCAAATGTATGAGAAAATAACAACCCGAGTCTGTCTGCCTTGTATTTGCCTGTCATTTCCATTTTGATGGCGATTGGCTGGCCGGGGCTGCTGCTCTGGCATTGCACAATTGGCTTAGACGAGGAATTACAAAACAGGAGCAGATCCCTTGATTGGGACGCGGCGGTAGCACGTGCAGCTGAGCACAGGCGAAAAAGAAAGGTCACCCGTACGCTAGGATTTGAGCGGTGTCTCTCTCACAGATGTTTCCATTCCAGAGAAGCAGATCCGATCTCATTTTTCTCGTCCATGACTTGGAGTGTTTAAACGCCGTAGGGATTTTTTATTGCGGTGAATGTAAAAATACACCTGGGAACGAGTTTGCAACCTGGAGGTATATGAGAATTTCAGATGCGTGGAGTAATATCGTGGAATGATCAGAAGGATCTGCGTTTTTAAGGAGGTTTAGGTGTTGGTGAGAGGAGGACAATTGAAACAGAAGGGTAAAAGCAGATGCAAAAGAAAAACAACTTTGTTTTGATCCTGAAATTATACTGAAAACAGCATGAAAGAGGGATTGTATCAGCACCAAAACAATGGAGACTTGAAGGGTTTCACTTTCCTCTGAAATAATCTCCATAAAAGAAATGTAAAAACTGTTTTCTGTGAAAAAGAAGAATTCATTATTTAAATATGGTTTGATGCTCTGTGGATCATATTTGGGACTGCTGTACCTTTACAATGCTGTCTAGTGTATCTTTAAGATGTTTAGATGAAGAAAGTTCTGCACAAAAAAGTCAAACTTCTTTTTAAAAAAAGAAAAAAAAAAATCATCTGTTTTTTAATTGCTTCTTTTGAGTGAGAGAACCAAAGGAGTTTCATTTGTGTTTTTAACTAAACTTTCTCTTTTTGTTTTTTTCCTACTCCAAACTTAGTTTGCGAGATGCTGGAATTGGATTTATTCTTGTCATAGATCGTAGACAGGACAAATGGACCTCCGTGAAAGCTTCCATCCTGCGAATAGCAGTGAGTACTGGTTTAAATTAACTCCTTAGAAGGATTTTCTGTGTTGAGCCTTCCTCTTGGAGCAGAAAAACAGCAAATCTTTTATTTCTTCAACAAAGTGCTAGTTGATAGATGACACAAAAAGCATCCAGTAGTTCTTTTCTGTCCCAGCTGACTGAGGCTGAGCATTATGTCTATAACGTGCTTTTAATGCAGTTTGCAGATCAGGGCTTCTTCCTGAGAAGGCTCTTGGAGAGCGTGTGTCGTGTGCGGCGTGCGGCTCTCCCAAGGGGGAACCAACATGTACATGGACAGCTCATATGTCCCATAGACCTTTGGGTGTCTCTTTCACTGTTCAAGTGAGCTTCCCTTTTAGGAAGAGATGAGAATAAGAGTCCTGATTTAGTTTAGCACTTGTGAAAGGAATTCAGGTGCAAAAGCTGGTCTTGTGGTGTTCAAACTAAAATAAGGGTTGCTTGTAAGCAGGAAACTCTTACGTACCTACTGTGGTCAATCAACAGCATATACTGTTACTTTTGTCTCCTTTTTAATTAATATTTTTAAAAATATGACAACTAATCTTATTAGAGGCTTTTTCTTTACACAAGTAGAGAAAGACAGATTCTTGCTTATCATGTGTTTATCCTACTGTTGGTTTATTGTTTTTATTTTTTACTTGTTATCTTTGCTTGAATTGTTAGTGGTGTTAATCTTTCTAGTAAGTGCTGAAAAACAGAGCTGTAAGCATTTGTGCTTTAATTTACAATGGCTGAAAAAATTTGTCTCTGTAAGATAAAAGTCAAATCATAATAGTAAATGTCATCTTTGTGTACCTCTATTCTGACCAAAGAACTGTTTTGTCTTTGTATTATAAGTTCAAAGATATATACTTAAAGGTAATATGTTACTCAGGCTGTATGACTTTTTGTTAATGAATATATAATATTCCCACTCTACAACTTTTCCCACAATAAGTATATTAGAAATGTTAAAATGTTGAAAATGTAACAAAATATTAGCAAAATCTGCTTTTGCAGCTCATTTTGAAATCTTGAGATGCAGTATTGAGCAGATTCCAGTAGTGAAAAGAGAGTGTAGCATGTGTTAGGTTGGTTAAAGAAAAAGGACTGCATCTCTGGAGTTTTAGAATCTGTTTCAAAATTCAATACTATAGTTTCTGTTCAAGGACAGAGAAATATTCTGCCTATAACACTCCTTTTGTTTACGTAATCACAATGGTAGGGGGCGAGGGGCAACTACAGACATGTTGCTTGTAGCCATAACACTAACAGTTGCGGTACCGTTCCTCTAGTGTACTTTGTTTCGCCTGGAAGCACGATATACAGAGCCTAAGTATCTATTCCCCAGGAGGAGGGTTCCCTCCTTGCAGTGATGGTGTGGGCACCTCAGGGCTTTGCCTGAAGAAGGGTGTTAAGCGCAGGGAGCGCTGCGGGTTGCAGTGCTGTTGATGTCGGGCTCTTTTTCTTTTTTTTCTTCTTTTCTCGTTCTTCTGTGATCTTTATTGAAAAGAGAATCCATGCGTCCTAGCTGAAGTGTAATCTGTTAGAGGCATGATCTTTTTTTGTATTTGTTTCTTTTGTTGGACTGACTCAGCTTTGGCGTTGTATTGCGTCGGTGGATGCATGTGTCTGCCCTCCTCTTGGGCTTCAGCAAGAGTCGTCATCCCTAAACACTGTAAAATGCTATCTTCCTATTCTAAAAAAAGATATAGTGAAAATTCATTGTTTGCGGTTGTCCACCATTTGTTTGCTCTAATATTTGCCATAAATGTCTCTAAATACATTTCTTCTGTGTGTTCCTTTAAAGGAACAAAACCAAATATACATGACACTTTTTTTTTTTTTTCCAAATGGCTCAAGGGTAACTGAAAGCTTACCTTCCACTTACTTGGTTTTCCTAACAGAGTTATGTTTTGATGATGATGAAGCATCTCAATCTCACTTGGACTGCCCAGATTGAACCGTATGTTTGAAAGGCTGATATCTCTAGCAGTTCTGATTGTTAAAGCTTATTGCTGTGATACGACTCTCACATTACTTGAGAAAGAGACTTTTGGCTGTTGTCTCACTTCTAGTTCCTGCAGCATCCTCCCTGCCATCTTTCCTGATTTTTCTCTAATTGTCCTGAAGGGGTTGGCCCTCTTGATTTGTGAAATCGCAAGATGCCAGTGCAGGGTGCTGTGGCTGGACCACTGGCCAACGAGAATATTCTGACTAGAGTACCTACCCATCACTAGTATCTTGACAGCTGTAGGAAATATACTGGTAAGCACAGAGCAGCTGCTAACCAGAAATTCATACCGGCATGTATTTTTTTATTATTATTGTTATTTTATGTTACTTTCCAGACTTCTCACAGGCAAATGTTCTGTTTGTACTAGTGGGTGTTAGAAGTATGTTTTGAAACAAAACTAACAAAGAAAGGATTTTTGTTTCAGGCTGAAATGAATATGAAAAGTCTTTCTAGATTATGAAAAATTTGTAGGCTTCATTGTTTTGTCTTTGTTTTTAGGGATCATTTTCATTCCTGGGACAGAAAGTGAGCAATAATGAGCTGAATCTGTATTTCAGGCTGATACTTTAAGGTTACTATAGACAGTCAAGGCTGTGAAGGCAAGGTAAACCTATTTTTGCAGACACAGTGGAAGGGCAGTGGCTGCTCTGTTCACTCGGGATGACTGCTGGAGAAGCACGTGCAGCCACGGCAGAGCTGAAACCAAAGCCAGAGGCACTGGGCTGAAAGATGCCCCTTCTTTTCCTGGGATGCGACACAAGCACATGTCATGGCATGGAGGCTTTGCTATTGTTATTATACTATACTTGACAAAGTTGCAAAGGACAAGTGGCCCAGGAGGTTGTCCTGAACCAGTGCAAGACGGCGGACTCTGTGGATTGAGAGACACTGCAAAAAAGATTTTTTTTTTTTATTTTTTTTTTTTTTTCCCTTGATTTAGCTAAATGGAAGTTATTAGCCTAATGCAGTCAAGAATGGCCTGTGTTTGGAGGGTGACTGGAGATACTGTTGACTAGGTAGAAAGCATAGCTTTTAGTTGGCCGTAAGTTGGACAGAATTCATTCCTACTGTTGAATAGTTGGGATAGCCAGGCTGAGAGGTGATGTTCAGGTACACGTGCCAAAAGCCAAGTTTTATGTTGTTATATCATGACATTTCATGGCCTTCTAGAGAGATTGGAGAAAACTGGAAGGAATTACATTTAAACTGTATTTTTTCATCTCATTTAAACTAAAGGTTTTTTTTACCTTGGAAGCTTGGACTAGATGATCCTTGAGATCCCTTCCAACCTAATATTCTATGATTCTATGAAAAATATCGACCATTTCAAATTGTTCACTCTTATTACACTGTTTCTTGAAGATACAAAAATTCTTAAGATTTTTTGCCCTATCTGCTGCTCAGATTCTTCTAAATTTGTATTATAATGTCCGGTTTTCAGTTAAACCCAGTATACAGAGGCGTACAAGACCTTGCTGAGCTTTTTAGCTTCTGTGGCTGAACAAGTGAGTAGGCTTATGGAAATACACCATTGTGCCTGAACAAGGCTGCAAGAAGTAGCAGTCCCAACGGAAGTTGATGAATTGATCCCCTTTTCCTTTCCACGCAGTCAAAAATGACTCTTTTTTAATCTTTTCTCTCCTAGTGTTATCATAACCAAACAAGCAACATTCAGTCTACAGTTGCAGGAGCAAGGCACATTACTGCTCAATGTGTTCTGGGGTTTCACACTGTTCTGTTCATAGTTTCGGTGTGTTTTCTTTAAAAAAAAAAAAAAAAAAAAAAGAAGTCTGTGTCATTACATTGTTTCTTTTGTCCTCTCATCAACTTTTCCCTCAAGATGGAGGAAGACAATGCAGTGTGAACTCAGCCTTCTAGCCAAACAAAAAACCTGCACTCAACATTATTAAAAGTTCCACCATAGCATCTGTCAACCTCATACTGAAAGTCTAGAGAAAATAAACTTCCTTAAACATGATTGCCTAGGGAATAGCATAGGTATGGGCAACTTCTCTTGAGTTGGTGTGGAGGTCACTAAGGTGGTAATGAGAAATTTTTATCCAGTTACAAAACTTTGCAGCCCTTTCTAAATGTGACAAGAATTGGGTTTTATCCAGCCTCCTGGAGAAGTGTGCTTTGTGATTTGCCACATTTGACTAAGGACACATAGCATGCAGGTTTCATGCCTTCTGTTTCGGACTGCATTGTCCAGAGCACTGTTTTTCCTAGCTTTTCATAACTCAAAATGCAGTTTTCACTGTAACAGAGACCTAGCCTGTTAATAGCTTTGAAAGTTAGATCCAAGACCTTTAGCTGGCTGGAGGAGACCAAAAGCCAGTGGAGAGCCTTGAGTGCTAATACCAGTCTAAACCTTGCAGGAGCCAGGCAGTCCCGTTTCTGTGCCATCTGGAGTCTTATCGTTGGTTTTACATCCAAGGTGAGAAACAGGGAATTATAGTAATCCAGCCTTGAGTTCTTTGGCCTGTTTGTAGAGAGATGTTGAGGTTCTTAGGGAGTTGGTGGAGAAAAGATGCGTTTAGTAAGTGATGCTTCATGAATGGCACTATTTTATGTTATGGTGTTTCCTGCTAACTCAGTTTCTAGCTAGCTCTTTGTGTCATGTCCTGAAAACTGTAATGACACTTAATTTGTATGGATTAAGTTGGAAAAAACTGTTCTTTCAGCCCCTAGTCAATGTTTCTCATTTTTGCTTGGGTTCAATACACCACCAAAGACTTTGGCTGTATGGTGAAGCTAAAGCAGTATTTGTATTAATTTTGTAGCTATTGTTATGAATGATTCCAGTAAACAGTAAACTGCAGAAGGGGGATTTTGAGGTGCTGTACAATTTTGTCTTGTTGCTTTAGATGTCTTCAGAGTGTTACATGGGCAGGAATTTTTGCAGTTATCCTTGTATAGTCAGCCATTTTTCCTTTTTATTACATATTTTATTAATATGTAAAATGAGAGAAGTGAATCACTTCAATTCTGAAAACAGGATCATAACATCACAAACCATTAAGCCCTGTTCTAGTGCAAAACATCCCAATGTTTTTAAAACTAGATTTCAAACTGCTCCTTTTATGAATTGATTTAATTCAAGATTCTTTCTTGACAAGAAGCCTGTGTAAGAGACTTGACTGTATCCAAGAAACCAAAAACCAGTACTTTTTAGTTCCTTTATGTACAGAGTTATTTGGAAAGAAGCGCCCTGTGGCTTACAGCATACTACTATGTGCAGAAGAAAAAACACCACCACAGAGTTTGGTAATGTGGGTATATTGAAGCTCTTCATAAAATGAAAAATAGTGATGTTCCAAGTATTTTAAGACAGGTCTACTAAAACAGAGTCAAGCATTAGCTCTTTGATGGCTCTCATGGTTCAGATTTCTGAAATCTGGCTGTTTACTTGGGAGGTGGAAGAAAAGGGGCTGTAGATTCGCTGTTTATCAGAACAACTTTGCTGTGTAGGAGTAGAAAAGACTTCTGATCACTGGGGCAGCTGAGTGAATTGCTCTATGGGATGGAAGAGCAGACGGTAGCTTTGTTTTCAATACATCTCTGTACATCATTATCTATCCACATCATTCTTTTGTGTACTAAATAAGCCCTAGAAGGAAACCCAAGATATGAAAACTAAAAAATGTTAGTTTTCTTTTCCAGAAGCTCACTTTTGGGTATTTGCTATTGAAAGCCATAGTGACTGGCTCGTGGTTGTAGATCCTGGCCACCACTCTGCTCCTGCACTGCCTCTTCCAGGCAGCAGCAGCCTGGCAGCACTACGTCCTGTCTCAGACGATATTGTGACTATTGTAAAGTATGAGGTGTAAATGAGAATCGTTCCTCTTTTGAGAATGCCATCTGCCCAATAGCCTATAGCACCTATGTGCTGTTTACAGTTGCTGCATTAGATTGCTGCTCTGCCTAACTGGTGCAGGTATGATTGTTGAGTGACTTAAATAGCTCCCTTTTGGCACCAACAAAGCAAGACCACATGACAAAGTGGAAACCAAAGATAGGAAGAGTCTCAGTAACTGTCTTCAGGGAACTGCTGTCCATCCTCCCCTGCAAATAAGCTGCTACCACTCCTTACTGAGCATCAAGCAGGGCTTGTTTCCTGCTCAGCTTTTGTGGTTTCTTACCAACCCTTCAGCATCATGTCATCTTCATTCATGGGAATCCCGGCTTCTCCTTACCTCCCCCTCTTAGCAGCTGGTCAACTTCAGGGTCAGTACTGGTGCTACAGCCAGCCTCTCTGTCATTAATTTTCTGTGAAGAAAAGTAGTAATTAAGATTATGTGCAACTAAATTTAACATTTTGCCCAAAATCCAACTGGGTTCTCTGTAAGAGGAGTCTCTGTAAGACTCCTCTTTTCCAGAAGCCTGGAGCTTGCCATGGAAAGCTCCCCATCCCTCAGAAGCAGAAGATCTGGAAGTAGGCAGGTCATCCTGCTCCTATTTTTCTGCAGGATTTAAGGTAGCTGTCCAGCCAGTGACGGTTCTTCCCATGTTCCAGGTTTGGGGCACTCATAGGGCAGCAAAGATCTCTGTGTATTGGAAAGTTTGGTGTAAGGACTGTGCTGTATATGAATTCCAGACTTGGTCAGGTTTATTTCAAAGCTGGTTACTACATGCACATTGGCGTATTTTTCTGTATCTTTGGAATTGGCACTGACCTGACTGGATAGTGAAAAGGAGATGAGCAGGTAGAAAACTAATCCCACAACTGTCATGGAATATGAAACACGTGCCAGTGCTGATGCAAGTGAGATGAAGGCATATAACAGCTGGGCTGGAATAGAGTAGGGACTACCGTAGTTTTCACAGAGGATACCAAAAACATGACCCTGGTCTTTCGTGCACAGGCATTAAATGAGACAAGATGTTGGCGAAGCAGTTAATATTAATAATCTAGTAAGGAAAGATACTTTGGGGGGAAAAAATCAGTTTTGAAGCACCCAAACCCTTCTTTAAGTCACAATGTTGTTCATTGACTTCATTAAAACAGTCCTTCAAGGCACTTTATTTTATGGCACTACTAAAAGTACATGAATATATATTTTTATGCTTAACATTTGGCACAGCATTATTGAGAAGTCATTGTTTGCTCTACCTGCTTAGCGTACAATGGCTTCAAACAAAAATGCTGCTCGACTGGAACAGAGAATTTTTTTTTTTTTGGTTGTGTTTGCACTCTCGTGTTCAGGGTTAAGTTGACTGGTTGACAAAGTTCACACACACTTAAGGAGTGACTCTTGCATCATATCATTGTCTCTGCAAATCACCAGGGCTTTAGGGGAAAACAAAATTTAGGATAATAGTAATATTTGGGCAATGCAGATATAAGCCCTGATAAAGTGGAATAGTTGGCACAGGTCCAACATAGTTTACTGGAACAATTCTCACTTGTTGTTCCACAAAGATCAATTTGCAGATTTGACTCAGCCACAACAAGCAGAGGAGGCATCATTTTTTTAAGACTTGGGTTTGTTGTTTTTTTTAAAAAATAAAGCCAAACAGGGAGCATAAGAGACCAGCTAGTGGAGAAAAGAACAGTATTGTGGACAAAGTTAGAGTAGTCTACTAGTTTGAGCTTTCATTGAGAGGGTGGGGGAAGCTTCTGGTAAGCCTTGAATGGAAGAATAAGAAGAGGTACAAGAATCTAGTGACCCAAACAACACCATTTTGGGTGGACACACTGAGATGGAGAATAATTGTAATGTGTATTCTCTGTTTGCTTTGAACTGAACAATGAGACACCCTACTTAAATTGGTCACGCAATTAAGTGACTGGAATACTGCGATGAGGTCCCACTTGAGCCTACTCCTCTCCAGGGAGAGTAGACCTAACTCCTTCAAGTCTTTCCTCTGGGCTGGTTCTCCAGCCGTTTGATCATCTTAATGGTACATTAAGAAGAGTGTGTCCAGCAGGTCAAGGGAGGTTCTCCTTCTCCTCTACTCTGCCCTAGTGAGACCACATCTGGAGTATTGCGTCTACTTTTGGGTTCCCTAGTTCAAGAGGGACAGGGAAATACTAGAGAGAGTCCAATGGAGGCTACAAAGATGATTAAGGGACTGGAACATCTCTCTTGGGAGGAAAGGCTGAGAGACCTGGGGCTGTTTAGTCTGGAGAAGAGAAGATTGAGAGGGGAGCTTATTAATGTTTACAAGTATCTGAAGGGTGAGTGTCGAATAGAAGGGGCGAGTCTCTTTTCAGTGATGCCCTGTGATAGGATGAGGGGCAACAGTCACAAACTGGAACACAGGAAGTTCCACCTCAACATGAGGAAAAGCTTCTTTCCTGTGAAGGTGACGGAACCTGCAACAGTCTGCCCAGAGAGGTTGTGGAGTCGTCTTCTCTAGAGACTTTCAAAATTTGTCTGGATGTGTTCCTGTGTGGCCTTCCCTGGGTGATCCTGCTCTGGCAGGGAGGGTTGGACTCAATGATCTCCAGAGGTCCCTTCCAACCTCTACCATTCTAGGATTCTGTGGTCTTCCTCAGGACCCTCTCCGTTTTGTCTGTGTCTTTCTTGAATTGTGGTGAACGGAACTGGACCCAGTACTCCAGGTGCAACTGCACAAGTGCTGAATAGAGTGGGATGATCACGTCTCTATCTCTGCTAGTCATGTCCGTGTGGATGCAGTCTGGAGTCTGATTTGCCTTTCCTCGTGTTCGGCTTGTTGTCCACCAGCATTCCTAAATCCCTTTCATTGTATTTTCTCTGAAATTCTGGACTAAAAATCTAGACTACAGTCAGAAAATGTAGAAGTGAGAATTTAAAGCTAGAAAGAAGACACTTATTACTCATACATGTAATTTAAATTTACTTTTACTCTTTAGTGTCTTTTATGCTTCATAATTTCATGCTGCTGTGTGTTTCTAATGTAACTACTCAACTTGAAGCAAACCAAATAGGCATTTTCCAGTGTTCTGGGTAAGGCTAAATTGGTTGCAAATTTGTACTGCCAAAGACAAAATGTGATGTGGGAGGATTTATATCATCTCACATGATGACTTCTGATTTTTTTGAAAATGTATTATCTGAACAATATTTTCTTCTTGGAGCTTTTGTTTTTTCCTGATATATTGGCATTGCCGTTGAATAAACCACATTTTGTCTGTTGAATGTGTGAAATGAATAGACTACATGGCTATCATTCTAAAAAGATTATTCAAATGATCTAATTTTTAAAAAATCTTTTGTCTATTCTTGCAATGTTTCTTAGGAGTTAAACATCTCTATTTAAAGAGATGCCGTTGTCCTAGGTACAATAATTCATAAAGAAAGGTAAAAAATCATCTTTTCTTAACTTTTTTCTTCTGAATGCAGCCAGGTATTTTCTGTAAAAAGATTTTCCTTTGATAACTGTGGGTTAATAAATCCACAGAACGTACTACATTTAGCACACAGAAAAAGATTTTTTTTGCAATGCAGAGATGAGGAGCTGGTGTGAAACACTCAGAATTACCTGAATTCTGTTCTTGGACCTCAGACACACTCCTTTGGGGTTGAACCACGGTGCTTTGTAGAAAATTTAAACATTGCTGAAGTGGAGGCAGATTGTGAAGCTCAAGTCTAAGGTTCCTCAGTCAATCTGTGATCTCAGTTGTACACTAAATATCTGAGGAAACACAATGAATCCGTGAGGTCTTCCAGAAAAGTTTTTTACTATTTTTCTCTTTAAAAGTTTGTCATTTCCAATGCTAAATACCTTGAACCCTTGGAAATCTCAACATGAGTATTAAACCACTCTCCAACCTTCCAGATACTAACAGTTTCACTAGGCATGGAAACGGAGCATAGTGTAACAGCTTCTTCAGTCTGTATATTTATTTTTTTTGGTTGCAAATCAATTTGCTAGAAATGTGACATAATTTCCAACAGTATAATGAAGAAAATTGCATACTTCATCATTATAATGATCCTTTCTTCAGTAAGCTTTGCTGCCTCCCTACAGTGGAAATACTGAATAGGGGAGAAGACTTGCATGATTTCAAGAATGGCTAAATGCCAAGTGTGCAAACCACCACCACAGCAGAGGTTGATTTTTAGTAATTTAGTGCTATTTCTTTGCTCTCTTTCTCCACTCCTTTGTTTTCCCCCTGTCACTTGTAGAACTGGGAAAGATTCATCAGACTGCCAGTTGGAAGATGATGGAAAAAACTCACAGCTGAGAATTATTACAATTTTTATTTTTGTTTGATAAATAAAAGCTTTTTTTCTAAGCTACTGGCTGAGAAATTCAGTCTCGGTGACAATAGCTTGTGTCAGCAACCAACAAGGTAGTATATGTGCAAACTGGAAGTGTCAGACAATGATAGAGGTTTCTCTTGGCACCCTGTATTAAAGAGAAGTTAAAGTAACCACAAAAGCACCGCTGTTGAAAAAGTACAAAGCCACCACTGTTTGCTGATTCTCCTCCTTGGCTAGGATATAATCTTAGCTGAAGAGCAATACAAGTCAGCCCTGAAAAATTCAATTCCAGGAGAAGAGATTCCTATTCCCAAAGATGAGTAAATGTCTCTTTGAATTGAAGCTCTTTGTGCAAGCCTTGCAAGGCTATATTTGGTCACTCCATTATGGGAGGTATTCGATACAGTTAATTTGTGGTTTAACAGGGGATTCTACTTGTTCAGAAATATTTTCTGGAGATGAGACACGGAAAATAACAGACTAAACTTGTTTTGCAGGCATCTTTCCCAGGGAACCTGCAACTAGTCCTCGTTTTGCGCCCAACAGGATTTTTTCATCGAGCTCTCTCAGACATTGCTTTCAAATTCAACAAAGATGAGCTTAAAATGAAAGTACCTGTAAGTAATCATCTGTTTTCAGTTTACTATCAGGAATCTGTAAAAGTACTTAAGTAACCAGTGAGGATCGAAAAAAATCCCATCAAGAAGTCATGCTTAAAGGCAGTTTCAGCAATTTTGGCTAATTCATGGTCGTTTATTCTTGAAAGAATATGAGAATGTTGATGCAAATGCATTTCCCATGGACAAATGCTACAGTTTCTATCATCTGAGTAAGCATACAACTGATGCTTGCTGTTACATAGCTGATAAACCCACCAATTATACTTTTGTTTGTAAATGCACAGCATTTCTATTTTAAAATAAACTTTGAAACTATATGAGCCAAAAATGTAGAAGTTATGTTACTTACGAGATGTGAATTTCAAGGGTAAAACGATAGTCGTTAAGATACTTTTGCCCTGCCCCTTGTTTATTTTGGGGAACTAGTCTTTACATGCCAAATCCATGGAAATAACTATTGTTGTCTCCCACAGACCCAGAATAAGAAGGGAAAATGAGCAAGAAATGAATGTTTCTCTTAGTAAATAGCCATGTATGGTTTATTAAGATAAAAAAGCCTGATGGTGTAATTTATGTAGTATAATCCATAAACTTTTTTTTAAAATATGCCTTGTACTTGTGCTTATGTGCAGTTATTTGCATTTATATCATCTTCAGCTGAAACAACTGTTAAGTTTGTTTTTCTACAGTCAAAGGACATAAATAGTTCTACTACTTGCTTCTGTATTAAACGGAATTTTCTCTATTGGAGGCTGAAGGATGGTGCTTAGAATTCTTAACAAGGGGCTTCTTACCAGTGATGCCATTCACTTTTTTTCTTTGCTGCTGCAGATCATAATGCTGGGCTCAGTATCAGAACTGCAGGGTTATATTGATAAAACACAATTAACAGAAGATCTTGGTGGCACCCTGGATTACTGCCATAACAGATGGCTGTCCCGTCGCACTGTAAGTCTTAGTTTTTCTTTTAACTTTTCAGTTTAACCAACCCTTCTGTTTTATAGCCTGTCACTGATAATACAGATTCCAAGTGATGCAAGTTGACTTGCTCAGAGTGAGGAGATGTTCCCAATGGTACTTAGTCATCTTAGAGAAATAATATGAGTAATAATTTGGGAGTGGTTTTCTGAACGCTTGGAGCAAAGGAGCTACAGTGTATTATTGTGTTGACGTTTATTGGTTTTGCTACAAGAAAGAAAAAGATCAAGTTGTAAAACAACTCCAGATTATGAGTATGAGGAAGATACACCTGATACGAGCCTAGGAAAAATATACAATTGAGGAATTAATGGTGACGGTATCTGTTGCTTGTAAAATTATACTTTGACCATTTTTCAGTCTTGTAATTCATCTGCTCAGATTTGTTTTGAGAGAGTCTTATTTTGTGTGCATGTGTCTGTTTGTACATATGCATGTGATGAGCATGAAACATCTTTCATGGTTTTTGTTTCAAAAGGCTATAGAAGGTTTCGCCCAAAAGGTTAAGCAAACAGCTCAGATTCTTCAGTCCTTTGGGAATGAGCTGGCTGAAACAGAACTACCAAATGATGTGCAATCAACCAGCTCCCTTCTTGCAACACACACGGAAAAGAAGGACAAAATGAAGGTATGTAATTTTTGTTTAAGATGCTGTCTTCTAGTTAAGCTGCGTTTCAATTTGTAGAAAATCTGGAGGATATTAGTAGAGAGTAACAGTGCAAAACATTGAAGTCTTGTTGACCTTGTTTTACTTGGTTTTATGTTAAAAATTGGTTTTGCTTTCAAAAATGACATTCCTTGAGGCTGAGTTTATGTACGTGTGTGATTTGTATGTGGAAACAGAAATTCCTTTGTAAGTGGTGATGTGTTCAATTTGTAGTTTTGTTTACAACAAGAAATTTAATTGTACTTGCAAGCATATGAAAACATATGACCTTTTGAAGATTGGACAAATGTTCTTTCAGATCAGCCTAAATAAAAACTATTTGTGGATTTCAAAACTGTAAAGATACTTTTGAGATTTGTAGCCTAAGGAGACCTTAGAAGGCTATCATGAAAATTCAACTCCGTTACACTGGGATCTTAAGATGATAAACGTAGAAAAAGCTGACATTTAGCATTTACTGTTTGTATTTGTTGTCAAACACTGCTTTCAATCAAACTATGCTTGCTCTATTGCTATTAAAACAAAATCCTTTTTCTAGTTTGGTGCTTTATGAAGACGGCTTAAAAACAACAAGCAACTGCAGTATGTGGGGGTTTTGTTGTGTTTCGTAGGAGGATATCAGGTTAGCAGTAGAACAGGGAGATGATATCCTTGGAAGTATTACAAAACCAGTTACTGAGAATCCTGAATACAAACTGAATCAAGATCAACTAGACAATCAAACAACGGTAGAAAGGTGAGAGGAGCAAAATACTGAATGTGCTGCTTTTCTGTTTGGTTGGTTGATTTTTTTTTTTATTTTATTTTTTTTTTTTACTCCACCCTGGTACTTTTGCTTTGTTCTATATGCATGCTTAGCAAATAAGTAAATGTTACGATGTGAACATATAAAACCTACTTTCAGGAAAAACTCCCCTGCTGTCAGATCTGTCCTGAGCAAAGTAAACCACTGATGTCCATTACCAGGTCACCTGGCTAAGAGGAAATAGAGGATGGGGTTTGAGGTCCAGTAGAAACACGCACTGCTCTTTTTTTGCCTGATAGTCAGATTTGGCTTATATAATTGAGCAGCTTCTCCATATTCTAAAGAATACTGTTGCTTTATTTAGAGACTAAATCACAATCCAAGGAAATTTTGCTGCTGTAGGGAAAGCAGGAGGGGAAGTCCGAAGTTATATATCCCTTCTTTTCTATCGTTTTGAAGTGAAGTGGGAGGTTTCTTTTGCTTTAGCCTGCCCAAAGGAGCTTTACTGATACCGTATCAGTGTCATTAGTAGCCTTTAAAGGGCTACTAGGGAGTACACCCCTCTTGAAGTATTTATGACAAACTTCCTATAGGCTTCCTTTGGGCATACAAGGAATAGATGTTGTTTTCCTTTGCTCCCCTCCCCGCTTAAATTACTGCCAGGTTCGAAGACATTATATCACCATAGCACAGATGTAAATTTGCACAAAGCTATGAAGGCATAGCTCATTTCCCCCAGGCAGTATTTTGCATTCTTTTTTTGTCCGTCATTCCATGTTTCTATTACACTTGGGCTGACTTTTCTTTCCAAATAACTGTGTATTCCAATCCACAAAGCTTGGCAGAAGTCACTTTTTTTTGGTCATTGTGGCTATCAGCTATCCAAAGGACAATCAGGGTGGGGGTTGCTAATTTATCCAAAACGTTCCCACTCAGTACAATATCTGACGGAAGCTGGAACAAAATCTGAGTGTGTGTGTGTGTGTCCCCACCTTTTTTCTTACAAGTTTTAACTTGTAAATTCATGATTTGTTTCTGTGCTACTGAAGACAAAATTCATTAAAATTCTGATGTATGGCTTTCCCTGGATGTAGCTTAAATGCAGCAAAGTACGCTGTAAAGATAATTCCATAGGATACCATACTGTCAAATGTTATATTGGAAGATAACTTGGAAAGTAAAAGTTTAAAGACATTTGCCAAAATTACAATTGAAGAAGGCTCTCTTCATCGCAGTACAACTGTACACTTGCCCGTGATATTTCAGTAGTAACTCTACTGCTCAGAAGAGGATGAGCCATGATCTTTCAGGTTTATTAAGAGCTTTGTTCCAAGGAATGAACCATGAGGGCAGCTGGCTGATCACAGCAGCACAAGTTTTTGCCTTCATTTTTCCTGCTAGCTCAAGGCTTGGGTTCCACTGGGTCCTAGCCCACACACGTTTGTATGTTTTATTTATGCTTACTAGCCTCAAGTCTTCATGTCCCCAGGCCAGAGCTGAGGTGTAGTATGTGCAACAGCTTGCTTCAAATCTACACTTGCCAATTTTTTAGAGCTTAATGTTTGTGTTGGGTTTCACTTTTACATCAATGTTATTCTAGGAAACTATTCTGTACAATACTCAAAAAAATTTCCTGTATCAGGTTTATTTTTTCTGGAAAATACTGCTTTCAGGAGACTTTTTGTTTACTGTGGAAGATTGCATTGTCCCTTCAAGGTTGCACCCATCATTCTTACAGTATTTCTTCTTTTTTATAAAGACTTCTGGCTCAATTACATGAAACAGAGACTGCCTTTGATGAGTTTTGGATAAAGCATCAGCAAAAACTTGAGCAGTGTCTGCGCCTTCGGAACTTTGAACAGAATTTCAGAGAGGTGAGAACTTCTTGGTGGCAGTCAGTATTTGGTAATATAAAAATGATTCAGAAGAAAATAATTCCCCATCTTGTTTTTGCAGCTCTTATGTGTGCTTGAAAGCTTTCTTCAACCTTTTTCTTGTATGTGTCCTTACTTGACACACTGTTATCTTTACTACCTTCAATACTTGCCTATAGAGACATAATAGCTTCTCTTCTGCAGTCTTATGAGTTTTTTTCCATGGGCCCAGCAGTGTATAAGCATTCAAAACCTCCTTTGAAACCTGTCCTCCACCACAGAAGCATAATATGCTGGCTGCACCCCTTTCATCTTGCCAATAGGCCCTTTTATGGAACCAAGACTTACCTAAACCTTCTGGCTGAAATTTTATAATACAGTCTCCAAGACTGTGGGTGGGAAGTTGCAACCACACTGTTAGAAGCTGGGTGGAGGCTGAACTACAATTTTTACAGCCAGTTTCTGATCTCATGTTAGTTTAACTCATGTGCTTGATGGCACCTACTGTCTCTTTATGCTAGTGTAGCTGATCTCAGAGCACAATCTCTGTATTCCTTGGGAGCAGTGCTCAGAAACTCTTGCAAATTTGTGCCTATCTCTATGTCTGTCTCTCAACCAATTGTTAGGCTGAGGACCTCTCCATCCTGTTCTGCTCTTTATGTTAATATTGCTTTGTATGACTGTCATTGGATAAATACAAGATCATAAATGTTTACTGAGCATTAGTTTTCTTGCAATAATTATTTATTTTTTTTATAGTATCAGGAAACAGGATTATTTCACTGCCTTTTCTTTGTGTTTGTTTGCATTTTGAATTGGGGGTAAAGGCAGGCTGACAGAATGAGTGATTTGTCTCCATAACCCCATAATGTGAATCACTTGACTGAAAATAGCGGCTATCAGCTATTTAAGTGATGGGTCTCCAGAGACGTGGAATCATCTCCATTGATACATAGCCGTGTCTCGTTTCAGGTCAAAGCAGCTTTGGATATTGCATCCGAGAGACTGTCAGCTTTCGCAGATGTGGGAAACAGCTGTTCACATGTGGACCATATTTTGAAAGATCTTGCCAGCTTTGAAGAAAAATCATATGTAAGAACTTTGCAAGTCTCCATAATTTCTCCTATGACAATGTGTGTGTGGAGGTTAATGGTGTTTGGTTATTGAGTACTTCTTATGAGCAGAGGTGAAGTTGACAAAGGGGCAGAATCAGTGTCTCAGGTAACATGCAGAAAGAATTTGGAATAAAGTCTTGAACCATTGTAGTGACCCAAATCTCAGGCATCCCTGAATAAAGACCAGGGTGACCAGTCACAAAATCAGTGTGATCATTTTGTGGCAGAGTTAAAGGTCTACATAGCCAAGTTCTGCACTTAGTGATCCAGGAGCCACTTCCATTCCTATTAAAGCCACTTGCTTCATTAAATCTCAGAAATGAGAAAGCTGTTTATTAAATATACATCATGTTAAAAGATGACCAACAGAAATGTGCACTCTGAACAATGTAGAAAAGGAACCTTATTATGATCTGTGCTTCACAATAAAATATATAGCTCTGTAAGTTAGGTTGTTGCTCTTGAGGCTGAGGTGCTGGAGTTGGGTATTTTTTAATTTGGGTTCAGATTGCTACTGTACTCCAAATTGCAAACATATACACACACAAATATGCTGCTGAGTAACTAGGACAGAAAGACAGTAGTGGTTCTGTCACAGGGAGACGTATGATTAAACTCATTGAAGTTTCTGAAGTACTCTGATACGACAAAGGAGGCACATAAGTTCTTGGGCATCTGGGAAGACAGGAAATCACTTTGATTTATTAAGCAAGGCAGCCGTTAACTAAAGATTAGATTTTCTTTATCAGTGTGTGTTTTACTGTGTAAAACCAAATTATATAAGTTTTAATTTTTTTAACTGATTTTGATCGAAGGAAAGATGTACTGAAATCAATGCTTACTTTCTTAGGAAACTGTATCAAAAGCTAGAATGCTAGCCTCAGAGAGTGATGCTTTTATTCAAAGCAATCATTATGCTGTGGACTCCATTATTCCAAAATGCCGTGAACTTCATGATCTCTGTGATACCTTCACAACTGAGATAGAACGGAGAAGGAATCTTCTTAACAAATCTCTAGAACTGCATGGCTTACTAGAAAAGGTAAGTGCTGCACTCAACGGAAACTCTGTTTTCCATCTTCTTTGCTTAAACCTCAGTCAACCAGTTGTCATAGTGACAGGTGTGCTGGAAATTTTGTCTTTAAGTAGCCGAATACATCACAAGTAGAGGTACAAAATGTTTTAGACCTCTTAGTGTTTGATGCTGACATTGGTGCATTCTGAGCCTGTTCTTTTCTCTCTTTCTAGTCTATGAAGTGGTGTGATGAAGGAATTTATCTGCTGGCTTCACAGCCAGTAGATAAGTGTCAGTCTCAGGATGGTGCAGAATCGGCATTACAGGAGATTGAGAAATTCCTGGACACTGGTGCAGGCAATAAAATCAAAGAGTTGAATAAAATTTACAGAGACTACGCACACATCCTCAGTGAGGACCTAAAGGTACCAGAAGACATTTTTGTGTATCTCTGCATCCATTTGTTAATTTTAGGATTGCTCTCTTGCATGACCCCTGATAAAGCTAAATAATCAGTACTTGGAGTTATACCCAGGAACTAAAAGGCCAACACATTCCCCTACCTGAGGTATTAGTCCTGTCGCATCTTTCGATAAGCATTAAGGACTTCAGAGCCTTTTAGCAACTACTTCATTTTTTCAGATAGTAGGATTCTGAAAGGATTATCAGGCACTGGGATGGCTTGCCCAGGGCAGTGGTGGAGTCCCCATCCCTGGAGGTATATGAGTCACATAGACCTAGTGCTTAGGGATATGGTTTAGTTGAGGACTTGTCAGTGTTAGGCTAATGATTGGGCGCTTTGATCTTAAAGGTCTTTTCCCATCTAGACTGTGATTCTGTGATTGCTTTTTAAAAAACATTCTCCCAAGTGAGTGTTTGCAGTATTTTTTATGTAGACAAAATGTGCCTATCCTTGATACTTGCGTGACTCTTGCTTTGTAACTGCTTTTTTTTTTTTTTTCCTTAGAACTTGAGAGTGTGTCCCTTTTCCTCTTGGTTGATCTCTTCATGTAACAGAACCATTAGACACTGATAAAAAAAAGCTTCTCATTTTTATTTTTTTTTTTTCAATTGAAACCTGAACCTCACTGGTTTCTCTACAGCAAGCACATAAAATGTTTTATGAAGTGATATTCCAATTTTTTAGTGTTCTAAATGACAGTAACTTATGCCTTGTTAGGAGAGAAGAGTAGGGTAATATTTTTATACGTGGTATAAAAGCAATTGCAACTTCAAATCAGTGTGCTGTAAATGACATTATAGCTTGTTGACAAGTCTCTGACAGGGTTTGTTTTGTTTTTTTGTTGTTTTTTCTTAATTTCTGTGGCAATGGTAGGAGCATGTGCAAAAGGTTTTCCAGAAGCAAGAAAGTATGGAAGAAATGTTTCAAAAGAGACAAGTAAGTCTTAAGAAATTGGCGGCTAAGCAGACACGTCCTGTTCAGCCAGTTGCGCCAAGACCCGAAGCCTTTGTAAAATCTCCTTGCAGCTCGCCAGGTAAGTAACTGTAGTAGCCTTTAACTAAATTTTTTGTGCTATGCAAAAGAAACTTTCAGCTGTAATCTGTGGTTGCCCAAACATTTGTGTCAAATCTGCTCAAGTTCTGACTGCTGTTCAATTCTGGTTTACATGCTTAGGTCTTCAAAGCGAATATGTATCCAACTCGGAAAGCAGTGCGCTTCGGAGGGTCAACTACAGAAGAGGAAAGGTAATTTTATTCTGCTTTGCACTTTTCATGCACATATAGCTTGAGAAAGTCATAATACAATGGAATACCCAGAAACTTCAAGAAGAATGAGGCAGTTCCACTGAAAAAGCGGTATTGCCCCTATTGAAGCAACTCTGGTGAAGCACTCACGTGGTTTAAATAGAAGCTGATTTGTTGCTCCTCTGGGTATGAGGGAAGGTAAAGTAAATAGTTGCCTATATTAAGAAAAAATGTTAGGGGCGGCAAAATATAAAATCTATGAACAGGAAGCATTTATTATTTGCCAGTAGTAATTGGCTGCTCTGAAAACTGACGAAAGTGAAGAGGTGGTTGTCGTTGGCTCCAAGACAGCTTCACCTGACCTAATGGGTTGCCGTTCCCAAATGGGGATGGTCTTCCTGCCTCGCCTCCAGCAAGGCAAGTGACCTGACAGCAGCAACAGAAACAAGTAGTTTCCCACCGGGTTAGAGAGCTGAAGCAACTCAGCAAAGGTTCAGCAAGAGACAATGCAAGCGGGAAGGCAGGACCGCGTGACCAGCAGGGACAACAGTTGGAGAAAAAGGTTGGTTCAAGGGGAGACTGGAAGTAGAACTTCTCATTTTTTTTCAGCAGGCTGTAATTAGGTCAGCTGTCACAGAAGTAGTAAGAGGGAACTTCTGTGTCAAGTTAGAAAGTTCCCAGAAAGTTAGCACAGTACCTCATTTTTAACTTGGAAGACAGACGAAGGCCAGTGTTGCCTCCAAGATTATACTGATGCTCTGATGTTGTCTTCTTGGAAACGGACCTCGAACCACAGTCTTTCCTAAGCTGGGCTTTCATGGAAAACTCCCTGAATCTAAGTGTTCTTGTGTGCCTCATGATCTTCAGGTTGACTTGGATTTTTATTCAGTGTTCTTGCAAATTGCCTTCATTTTTGATGGAGTACAGTCTTTCCTGTGAAAAATAAATGCAAGTAGAGCTGAGTGCAAAGCTCTGTAGTTTGAAGTGTTTTTCCCCCATCTGTGATTCTGCAATGATTTTTTTTTTTTACTATTATTTTATTTTTTTTGGTGGTTGGTTCATTTCCTTCTTTAGAGTGAGATGACTGAACTCCATCAAAGCAGAGGAGGCTCTACAATGGATGATGAAGAAAACCTAGCTGTGTTACGGCAGTGAGTATTTTCTGATGAACTAAAAATGTTTATTTCTCTGATTTGGTTCCAGCAAAGTTTGCTTCTCTGAATTAAGCCTCAGTGCTTTTTGAAATATCATGGCTATGCTCTGTACACAGAGGAAGATATTTCAGTCTGCCTGCAGCATTATTTTTAGTTTATATAGTACCAGACTCTAGCAAGGTGATGCTACTACACATTTTCATTTCAATGATGACATAGTTTCAAGTAATAAGCCTCCTGTAAATCTATCAGAAGCTTTGTCTTTTATATGACTTCTCTTTAGTCCTTGTATTGATAAATGTTAAGAAAAGTCACTTTCTTATATAAAAACTGAACAGCGTCACTTATTCAAAAAATAACTTGGTGCCACCTGCAGTCTGAGTAGCAGAGCTTACGTTTATACCTGTGAACTCGATACTTCTGTTGTCTTTTCACTGTTACAACCACACCTTAAATCCTACAAAATCATAAGGAGAGGGGGATAGCGGAGAAGCATTCTTGCTTGACCCATTAGGGACATTATACTTAAAGCAGCACTGTGCTATTTAAAGTGTCCCCTAAATGCCTCTAATTGAAAATGACAGGTGTAAATCTGTAGTTTAATAATCCTATGCAGCTCTAACTCCAGCTCCTGAAATACTTGTGAACACAGCATAACCAGATTCTGTATGTACAATGATAAAATGCTTCACTTTGATTACTATAGCACTTAAGATGCTAGATTTGACTTTTTTTCCTGCTTAAACACATTTTCAAAAATTTTAAAATGTTTTAAAAACACATGCTTCTCCATAAGGACATATAAACCGTTGACAGAAATATCCATGAAACATCACATTTTCCATTACCTGGAAATTGTTCTTTCATTGTCTGAAATAAAGCAGAAACACAAAGTTGTTATTGCCTCCTTACTTCACATAAGTGAATAGACCTGCCTGAATTGTCATTCTTTGTCTACAGGCACGTGATTAACGAACTTATTGAGACTGAACGAGCATATGTGGAAGAACTTCTCTGTGTTCTTGAGGTAAAGATTAAATTTCACTGTGGCTGTTGGTGATCTATTTCTCTCTTCCATTTCTTGGATGCTTTGATGCTTTCCTTATCACTGTAATGCATCTGCTTGACCTGTCAAGCAGTGTGATCATTACAATTCTCCTCTCTCATCGTGTTTTCACAGAGGCCAGAATGTGCAATTTTTTCCTAGAAGTATTTGTGCAACTAGGATTTTGTATTAGAAAATACAAACTGGGGAAAATGAGATAGGTGTAACTATTCAGGTGGAACATAGTGAGATTTGTAATGATTGTTCATATCTGCAAAAGTTCATCTCAGAGTCTTGGGTCAACTCCAGGAAGATTGCGTCATGCAGGAATGTGAATCTGCATCGAGATCATCTTCCATCGGAGGAGAAAACTTGTTTCTTGCATCTCTCTTTGCATATCTTTGGGTAACCCTCCACATGTCTTGGGTACAGTTGTGCCAACAAAGCGCATTGTAATAATAATTTCTTGATTCAGAGTTGTAAAGGAAAGAAAGGTGTTCCCTGTGCTCCACGCTTGTGGAGGCACAATCACAGTACTGCGGAGTGGCTGGTAGAAATACACCGCAGTATTCTGTGGTGTTCCTCAAGTTTAAGTCGTCAAACATGGATGTCTCATTTTGTTATAGTCCAATTTGACTGTAGAAGATGAAATTGCAGATAATTGAGGTTGAGTTACTTTAATCAAGATGAACTGACATTGAGACAAGCAGGTATGCTTGGTGTCCATGCCAATATGAAGCTCCTAAATAGGAGCTGTCTTCAAATTATGGACTGGCAGTGATAATTTCTGAGTACATACCTTCAAGTAAGAGTACTGTGTGAGGGTTTTGAACTCTAGTCTTTCTTTTGCCTAGTTTGTTCTCAGCTTCTCATAGAATTTATGTCCTGAGTCTGGCCCAAGCGCTAGGAAGTGTTGGTGACAGTAGAATGGTTGCATCTGAGGTGTGATAATAAAGGAGGGTAGGTCTGCAGTGGACCTTGATGATTACTTTATTTTCTGCTTTTGTATGCAATGCTATCTGTACAATTCTGTTCACAAAATCAAGACATGAATGGAGGATTTTTTTGCTACCACTGGAGGATTCTTGCAGCATCTTTCTATTCCTCTGGGATTACTCTTGTTTTTCATAGTGTATAGTGCAATCTTTGTCTTGCTACGCCAAGCTGTCTCGGTTTTCTGCCAATGTGATAGACTCTCCAGTACTCTGACCATGCCAGGCACACTTCTCTATGCCTCTTTGCAGTGTGGGATTCACCTCTCTCTAACCTGAGTGATTGTGGCTGCCAACAGTAATTCTGGATCAGATCCTTGCTGAGGCATAGTTCAATGGCAGTCTTCCAGCTTTTGAGTAATTATAGTTATTAACCATAGTTCTGGCTATTCTTCAAGTTCCTTTGTTTCTCATATTCTATGAATCTTCCAAATTTTCCTATAAAATAACCTGATACTCCTTTGTGTGGACAGTTTCTCCTATTATTATGTCATATTTAATTGCCGTGCGTTTTCTTTTTGCCAAGGATCCCAATAGTAAAAAAAACCGTGGTAGTTCCCAAGATCATTTGCTGGGAAACAGCTATAGCTGCTTTTATCTGAGCTTGATAGTTTTCCTTTTATTAATAACTGTGATCATCCAACTTCAGTCTGTGAAATCAAATAATTTTTATTGGGAAAAAATATTGAAATACTGGTCTAGTCTATTTTTAGGTATTGTATTCCATTTATTTCAATGCTTTTGGAACAGCTTTCAAATGGAAGACTAAGCAAAGCCTTATATATTCTTAAAGTAAGATTAAATAAACTCTGTGGCTGCATGGAGGAGCTTTCCCTCTCCTTTCTTAAAACACAAGTACTGCATAGGTAGTAGAACATTATTTTTTTTGTATTAAAATTTTAAAATAAGTACTACATCAGCCTGAAGTGGGAAAAAAAAAAATCAAAATCTTTTTGCCAACGTATGAATTTCATGTTTTTATTCTTTCACAATTTCAAAGTACTGAGCTCAGTCAGGTTTGTTTTCACCTGAGCTGGGTTAGGTACCCTCTCTGTGCCAATTCTGGCTTTGCTGCTATGTTCAGCATGTCATCAGCATCATCTTTAGTTAAGACCAGCGTGAAAGTCTGTGTACGTACTGGAACTGTGGCTTTAAACTGAGATGTCTAAAGTCTAGCAGGAAAGGTATGAACTATCATTTGTAAAAAGTATGGGAATATGTAGCCTTTGCTTGGTATAAATGATGGCAACCTTTGTTTTCTCCTTGCTTAACTAAAATTGCAGTAGTTTTATATGTCTTTCTAAAGTCTACAGGTGTGATTGGAAAACAGAACTAGTATGCTTTTTTTCATGACTAATACTGAGCTCGCTCTTTGCCATCTATGAGCCTGCAGGTAGACTGCCTTGTCAGAGAGAGATATGTAGAATCATAGAATCATAGAATCACTATGGTTGGAAAGGACCTCCAGGATCATCAAGTCCAACCTTCATCCCAGCATCCCTTACCACTAGACCATAGCCTCAAGTGCCACAACTACTCGTCTTGATATGATGCAAGTCAAGGGAGATGATCAGCGTGCCTCTCTCCTGTGTTGCAGGGTTATGCTGCAGAGATGGACAACCCCTTAATGGCTCATCTCATTTCACCAGAACTCCAAAATAAGAAGGATATCTTGTTTGGAAATATGGAAGAAATTTATCACTTTCACAACAGGTGAGGATTTGCATTTGGAAATAAAAATAGCATTTGGATAGGATTCTTTACTCTCTTTTAATCTGACTTAAATTGTTAAAAGGTCCTCACTGAGTCCCACTTGGCTATCCAACATGTCAAACTTCGTATTACATAGAAGAGGAAAAGTAAAATATCTGTAAAAGATGAGCAAAGCTCTGTTAAAATTTATTCAAATGTTTGTAACACACATGTAAAATTTTCCGTTGTGGTCCTCTTCCTGAAGAAAGGTATTGGTATCTGGTTACCAGCAATTAAAGTAAGGCTTGTTCTGCCTTGAGTTTCTTTTATTTTTTATGGAAAGTAAATTATTATGCTAAACCAGAAATTCTCAGCTCTTAAATCTAGTTGAAGCCGATTATTTTTATACTTGAGTGACGTCTCTCAGAAGTTTGAATCTTTATTGCTAGAGACATATTTCTTCACAGGGTAATATTTAAATTGGTAGCAAAGAGAAGTATTTTCAAGAGAAGTTAAGCATATTAAATAGTTATTTCTTGTTCAGGCAAAACTAGACTGGAAGTTTTGCCCCTGATTTTTCTGGGTAGTTTGACTTTTTTATTGGTTTGAGGAGGTGGTGTTTGGTTTGGTTCTTTTGTTTGTTTTGCGATGTTTGATAGTATTTGGAAGGGAAAACGAAACACTTAAAACTGTACAAATCCTACTGCTGAATACATAAGACAGGGAAACGAAATCCTCCTTCCCTCCCCAATCTTCTCTTTGATTTCGGTTGTAGCAACAGTAAACTAAAAACAAATTGGCTGGAATGTTCATTTGAATTTGCCATCCCTTTTTAAGTACATGATCTAGAAGAGTTTTGTTTAGTTGTGTAGTACAGAATTGCAACTCTATTTCCAGAAGTTTAGAAAATGAGTTGCAAGAATGCGAACACTTACTGCTACTGTTTTAATGTGTGCTCTAAGAAAATCTTCTACTTCACAGAATATTCTTAAGAGAACTAGAAAACTACGTAGAATACCCAGAACTAGTAGGACGGTGCTTTCTGGATCAGGTATGTGTTACCTTTTGCTGCCATTTCCTTTAAAAGCCCCTCTGAGACTGTAACATTTGAGAGTAGTTTTCATGTAGTAATTGCCACCATATCCCCTTTGTTTGTGTTGAACAGGTTACAGGTTGAGCATGGAGATGTTAATTGAGACTTGGGGATATTTTCCATTGTGTGGGTTAATTAATTTTGTTAGAAAGAGCTACTGCCTTGTTGAAAGAAAATGACTTTATTACAGTAGCAGTTAGGAAAACATGGAGTCATGCACTCCGTTGTCTCACATCACTGTGAATGATTGGTTTACTTGGTTAGGTTGTTTTTACTGGATTTTTTGGTTGTTGTCATTCTTTTCTGTTTTCTTTAAAGAATACACCTTAACAGAGTTAACTCAAATTTTTGTTGGTTTTTTTTTTTTCTGAAAGTAGAAAGCTATGACAGAATTAAACTTTTTTTAATCTGGGATTTATTAAACAATGAGTCTTATCTGTAGTACACTAAATAGGAATCTGTTTATGAAAATCAATTTCTTGTTGCTACCTGTTGATGCCCTAAAAGTCCTGGGAAGAGCCATCTCTCTCCCTCCTATTTGCTGGCTACATCCATGGAGATGCTGTTTCCTAAAATTGATGGTCACAGGTACTTACTTCAGTGTGTGCTGGTTTCCTACCTGGTCTTTCCTTTGTATCTATTGTTACTATGATGTTTTTAATGGTCTTATTTCGTTAGCTTTCAACAAGTGCTGAAGTCATGTTGTTTAGTTACTGAAGTGATAAGGGGCAACAAATTGCTTGGTCTACCTTAGTACAACTCCCAGTGAAAAATACACTCATAAAATGAAAATGTGTAAAGAAAAAGGGGCAAAAGTTACATAGAGAGGCTTGTGGTTGGACATTCACAGAAGTATTTTTCATATTGTCATAGAAACATATTTGTAACTAATATATGCTTCTTCATAAGGTGCTTCACGTTCAACTGAAGCAAAAATTAACAGGAACATTTTGTTCTGCTGTTCAAAGTACAAAATCAGTAGCCATTACATAATCAATGATTCTGAATAATTGTTTTTGCTTGGGATGCCTCAAGAAACTGTATTTTTTTGTTGTTGTTTTTGTTGCCTTTTTTCATAGACCTCTTGATTATGGAAAATTTTTTTTATGGATTTTGTCTGTTAAAGTCACAAAAATATATGAACATTTTGCTTGTCTCTCCAATTTCAGATGGAAGATTTCCAGATTTATGAAAAATACTGTCAAAATAAACCTCGATCTGAAAGCTTGTGGAGGCAATTTTCAGATTCTGTATTCTTTCAGGTGTGCTTGCTTGACTGTCTAAAATCATTGTGATTTTTTTTTTTTTTAATTATTTTTTTGTGTGTGTGTTGAGGGGTTTGTTTTGGTTTGGTGGGTTTTTATCTTTTTTTATTATTATTTATTTAATCACCTCAAGAACAAATAATAAAAATTGATTAGTATCCTCATGAAATCCAACACTAATTGCAGGAATGTCAAAGGAAACTTGATCACAAGCTCAGTTTGGACTCATACTTGCTGAAACCTGTTCAAAGAATAACCAAATACCAATTATTGCTAAAGGTATGTGTTACGGGATTGTAATGCTAAGTACGTTTTGTGCATTTGGTATTTTTAAATGCTGCTTCCCTCAGCCTGCTGGAGAGAAACCTACATGGTAGCAGACAGATGTATAAATCGAAACAGACAAATCCCAGTCTATCAACTTTCAGCTCAGTGCTTTTCTTTCTCAGCCAAAAAGCTGCTAGCAGACAGGCAAATGTTTCACAGAGACACCTTGGGTAACTGTTTTTGCCCTTATAGTTTTACTGAAAAGAAGAATGAAAAGTTGATCAGGGGAAACAAAAAGACCAAGAAACCTTTGCAACAAAGTAAAGAGAGTATCTGAAGTACCTGTTACTCTTCAGTTATAGTTGCCTTATGCATATTGCAGGAATTTACCTTGCTGGGTTCTAGGAAGTGTACTTGGCTGAGAGCACTGTATGGTGTTTTTACGAAGGACACTGTTGTGATTCACTTAAATATGCTCTATAGAGAGAGCAAAATGAGAGTAATATAATTTTCTTTTTTAATTAAGCTATAATGTTTTATCATGTTTGAAGTAAACAAATATTTCCCACATATACATCTGTTTCAATATTTGTATTTAACAGCAGTTTAAAAAAATTGCCTTGGACCAAATTTACTTTTGATTTAAAGCTGAGATGAGGTTAACAGCTTTTAAATCATTACATTCAGTAAAGAGAGGGGTATTACAAATGTTTTTGAGTTAAAGTACCCTTACTGCCTGCAGTCCATGAGTAAATGCTTATTCTCATACTACGAAGTCTGAAGGGTTCTACATGAACTTGCAGATAATGTTTATCTAGATCAAATTGGAAGATGCAGCTTCACCAATAAGCCCTTTGGAGAAAGGTTGTCTTTTTAAATGTACACACAATGCACAGTGCAGTAAGTTTAAGTCTGTTATTTACATCCCAGGCCTCATTGTAATTCAAATAATAAATGACACTTGCCTGTATTTTTACATTTATTTGCTTCTAAAAAGTAGCGAATATAAAAAAACATCCTTTTTTGTTTGTTTTGGGGGTTTGCCTGTTGGGGGTGCAATTGTCATGGAAAAAAAAGTGTTTGCAAAGTTGGTTTTGTAAAATCCTTAGGTAGAGTCTGCAAACTCTCTAGATGAACAAAATGAATTCAGCTAATTAGCATCAGAGATGAGATGTAAAACTTTAGGGTCTTCTGATTTCCAGCCAGGATTTAACCCACTAGGTTGTATGGTATAAAACTTTACTGGATAGCTTTAAAAACAGCCCAAATTCCGTATTAAAATTTGAATGTTCCTAGTTACTGCTGTTTCCAAAGCTAAGCCTGTTGTTGTTCTCTGCCTGCTCAGGAAATGCTGAAGTACAGCAAGAACTGTGAAGGTGCTGAAGACCTTCAGGAGGCATTAACTTCTATACTGGGTATTCTCAAAGCAGTTAATGATTCTATGCACCAGATAGCCATTACAGGCTACGATGTGAGTAATAATGGGTTTACTCACTTTTAAATTTATTTCCTTGTGTTTCTTAAATATGGCTGTATATACAGCATACACTATACTGTGTACTAATAGTGAGAAGAATGTTTTACAGCAGGTTCCTTTAAAAGGAATTGTGTAATGAAAATAATGGAAAATGGGTCTCTCTATACACTTCTGAAGTTTTCCTGCTGTGAATATTTTGCTACATCTACCCAAGTGTTGGTTTGTTTTTTTCTTTGATCTACTTGACACTGAGTTAGAAACTAAAAATCATTAACAGTCTGGTTTAGGCTACTGCCAAATGGGAGTCACTAGTAAGTTTTTATATCTCTGTCTAAAACTACACCCAAAACTTCCAGTAAAAACCAAACCAACTCCACAAACCAACAACAAACCAAAACCAAACCCAATGTAAAACACTTTGAAGCAGTTTGGGAAAAAAACAAACAAACCAACCAAGTACAAGTACTGTGCCTCACTATTTGTATATCTCTCTATCTCTGATACTCTTGCCTGTAAAATCCTGCCTGAACAGTGCTGGGGAGACAAAAATGTGTGTAAAAAAGCAATACAGACTTTATTTTTGTTATACTTCCAAACCAAACATAAACACTGATTAAGAGATGACTTGGAACAACAGAACTTGTAAAGACCTGTTCAGAGCGTGCGTTTTAAAGTCTGATGTTACCTCTTTGTAGTTACAAATACCACTTTTTTGTTCCAGGGAAACCTGAACGAGCTGGGCAAGCTTTTAATGCAGGGATCCTTCAGTGTCTGGACTGATCATAAAAAGGGTCACTCGAAGGTGAAGGATTTGGCACGCTTCAAGCCGATGCAGCGACACCTCTTCCTCCACGAAAAAGCAGTGCTCTTCTGTAAAAAGCGGGAAGAAAACGGAGAGGGATATGAGAAAGCACCTTCTTATAGCTACAAACACTCCTTAAATGTAAGACACTAGGCAGGTCCAGCAAGGTCAAGGCACCGAAGACTTAGCCTGCAGTAATATGACATTCTAGTTTTCTGTCTGCAAAGCTGTGTCACAGTTTTGCACTGAGAACTTCACCCTTTCAGGCAAACCTAACTGGTGCTGCAAGTCTGTGTGACTATGTGTTGCTGCCTGTTAGAGAGATGGTGGGAGGGAAGTTAGCCTTTGAGAAAATCCAAACTGTACTAGTCCAGCTGAATGACAGTTCATTAATCACACAGAAAATGTAGAACAGGGTGGTATAAAAGAGATGTAAGATTTGGTGGTCTGGATTTTAAGAGACGTCTCGTGGGTCAGTCTCAATTTAATGTATCTAAACCTTTCTTCCCTCCAAGGTAGTCAAGACAATACAAAGCATTAAATCTTGTATGTCTGACATGCAGATCATATGTTAGTAGCAATTCTTTTCCTTAAGCATGAAGCCAAACGTGGTTTCCCTTTTCAGAAATAGGGTACCAGGGAATACCAGTAGTCACCTGTTTCCATCATTACTCTAATTGCAATCTGATGGGTCAGCTTCTGTTCTCTTTGCTTCCAGATGGCAGCAGTTGGAATAACAGAAAATGTCAAAGGTGATGCAAAAAAATTTGAAATCTGGTATAATGCAAGGGAAGAAGTTTACATTATACAGGTAAAGTACATGCTGCTACTAAAAAAAAAAAAAAAAACGGAGAGAGGGAAAAAAAGCAGGGAGGGGAAGTTTAAGCCTAAAAAGGTCTATAAAGATTTTTTCCTCTTACATCACTAATAGACAATTATGAGGAAAGGTAGAAAAAAAGGAAGAAAAAAAAAAGGAAAAAACCCAAACCACCACCCAATTAATTCATAAGATAGTTTCTTAATATATTTCAATTGCAGAGTCTTCTGGTGGAAAAATTACTCACATTTTACAGTATCTATGGAGGATATTGTACACACCATTATTACTGTTCTTACTGGAGTAGTGGATGGTTTGGGAGCCAGGGTTTGACTGTAGAACATGCACAGCCTCTGCCTCAATGTTTCAGTTGTCCCAAAGAGTTTCTGTTCACTGAAGGATTAGAGAGGGAACTCTGCCTGTCCCTCTTGAAGGGTTCCTCCGAGGCTGTGCATTGCCATGCAACTCTTTGTGTGCTTGATAGCTGATTCTGTTTAATTTTGGGTAGGCACCAACACCTGAAGTTAAAGCTACTTGGGTAAATGAAATAAGAAAAGTGCTGACAAGTCAACTGCAGGCATGCAGAGGTAAAATACGTTTTTAATCTCTTTTCTCTTTGAACTTCGAAACCTGCCCTGTATATCTTCACTGTGGAGGCCTGTAGAAATGAAAAGCTCAAAATGCAAATCAATTTTCATAGTTTTTTTTTTTCCTCCATTACAGAAGCTAGTCAGCACAGGACACTAGAACAAACCCAGAGTTTACCTCTACCAGGATCATCTTGTACAAGGTAAATAAGTATGTTGCCAAATCAACCCGTCTCTTGTAAATATGCTCATATATCTAGTCTGCAATTCTTCATTACTCCTATCTCTTAATACTGGCCCTTATGTTTCAGGAGTTTGTTAGGTCTCTTCCTACTATAGAGCTGTAAAGCATGGAGTTTACATAACCCCAGATTTGTTAGACTGAGCAGCAGTGGCTTGAGCTTTGGCAATTGATTGAGAACAACACAGAAAAGTGATTTTCTGCACCAGCCAAAATCCTAGTGATATTGTGGGATATTGAAGTGCTAATTAGGTACTTTACACCCCAGTTAAGAGAGTTATGTCGAGCAGCCTTTTCCTTCCTTCTCTGTACTTTTTCTTCATGTGGCTTATTTTTTTTCTTCCTTTTTCAATGTTATGTTGTTTTCATTTTTCAGGGCAATATCTTTTCTCTGTCCCATGTTGTTTTCCTCCAATTTCCTTATTTCCTTTTTTTTTTTTAACTGATATATTGATTCCTTCAGTGTCCCAATGTCTGAGTTAAACTTTTCTTCTTTTCCTAATTTTTATCCTTCACCCTACCAACCTTTATATTCTTCTGCTCCCAGCTACTGTTCTGTACTTCTCTGACACCTGTTTTTAATCTTCTGCTACTGACTCTATGTGTATGTGTGCATACCCATGAGCACATCTGCTCGTCTCTTCAGTCATTCCCACATTGGTGTGTGCTCGAATATGGATCAGTAGCTCTCTGCCCTGTATTTTTCATGCATCATCTTATCTCTCAGGGAGAATTTCCTAGATATGTAGCATTTGCAGGATGTCTTTTTCCATTCCCGATCGGAGGTGTGATGGGAATCCATCTACAAGATCCAACGTATGTTCTTTGTTCATCCTTCATCTGTTCCTGTGTTAAGAGCTTCTGAGGGGCAGAGTTTATTCCATTTTTTTTCTTTTTTTTTTTTTTCTCTTTCCTTACGTTCAGGAGGAAACCGTCAGCACAGAATGTGTGCCTGTAGGTAAGAGTGAGTAGAAGTTGTCCTGAGCTGTCTTCTCAGTAGCTCCCACTGCCATAATACATGTGGTTGCAGTCAGTTAAGGGAGCCTTTTCCCATTGTATGTGCTCGTGGTCTTTAATCACAAAACCACCAATTACTTTTTCAGTCCCAGAAGCTATGATCAGGGAAGTAGCTAATAAATGTTTTTTAGCTTATATATCTGTATGTGAAAGGCAGACTGTGATTGAAAGTCATCACCCCTCTTCAAACTCACATTTGCTGGAGATGGATTGATTGTCTCCATATTTTTTCCAATAAACAGTCCTTCACGGAACCACATCAGAAACACCAAAAAAATGGAGGAGCGAAAAGCTGATCTTGCAAATCTGGAAGGCTATGGCACCACAGTAGCACCAAAGTACCCTGAGAAAGGCAAAGGTGAGTTTACACGTATGTATTGCTGTCTTTAATTGTCAAGTGCATGCCTGCACTACGGATGCACAGACAGATCCACCAGCAGAGTAGCCACGACAGTGCAGGGAAACGCAGCATTGCACCTGGATGAGCAGGGCTTTGCTGCTTTCTGCCCTAGGGCAGCCATCCCACAAAGTGCTGCCCATACTGCACCAGTGTACCAGTCCCATCTGCCTTTAGCTTGGGCTTTCTGTGTTCCACTGTGTGGTGCGGACAGGCCCAAAGCCACCTTGAATGAAGGGTAAGCAAAAGGAGGTGGGAACTGTGTTCTGAGGCCTGAGCATGCAGCAGATCTTCTCTTAGAGCTGCCCAGCTACTCAGGGGTCTTTCCTTCCGGTTGAATTTCTTGACATTACCTGTTTTGTTTTCTTGTGAATTTTGATTTCCCTCATGGACATTATTTACCAGTGGCAGTACAAGTCCCTGGCACAAAGAGAACAACTGACCACTTGGGTGTTGTACCTGGACTTTAAGTTGTCCTTTCTCATCTTAACGTGCAGGTTCCCTGGCAGAGTTGCAAGCGATTTTTTTGCCTTGATCTTTTCATGGCCTTCTCCCCTTTCTTTCTGTCTCTTTCTTCCTTTGTAGATGACACTAGCTCTACCTCAGAATGCTCTGTACTGTCCAAAAAGCACTTTACGCTGCAGGGCTTTACTAACCTCAAAAGTCAGAAAGGTAATTATAAAAGAAAAGGAAAAAAAAAAAAAGTGCTAGACTGTTCTCAGTTTAAGGCTGTAATTGAAGCATCACTTTGTGTAGTGTAACAGGTTTTCAGTGTATGCACTACCTTGTTCTCCAGAGTTCAAGCTAGGTTCCTGAGTCACTGACCCTGACAGGAAGATTTCAAGAGAAATGGGCTCTAGAGTTGGGAGGGAGAGTTGAAGCTGGGAGAAGAGCTATTGGAGATGAATGGGAAGAAATGCAGTTTCCAATGCCTCCAGTCTCACTATTGAGGCCAAGGAAGGAGTTTATAGTACCCTATTCCTGTAGGAAAACTAGGGAAAGGAAGTTGTCTTCAAATCAGACCCCTGGCCTGCTTCTAGCTTCAGTGGATCTGCCCCAAATGCACCTGTACTTGGCAAAAAGGAATCAAGGTTTTGTTAGAGTATTTCTATATTAGCATCCTTTCTAAGAGAACTTCCAAAGCCATGACTACAGCAGAATGTGTATGACAATGTTTTGCTGGATACACAGAATCACAGAATGTTTAGGGGTTGGAAGGGACCTCAAAAGATCGTCGAGTCCAACCCCCACAAATAAATAAAAATTTCCCTAAGTTTCCAGAAGTGATCATTTTATTCGGGGTTTTATTTTCCTAAAACAGGCAATAGGAATCTGAGACCTTTCTTGCTTCCTCTTGCCAAGTAATCACACTGGTACATTCACTTCTTGCTTTGAACAGCTGTCTTTGAACAGTCTGAATTGCATTAAGATGGTGGCACTTACTCAAGAGCATGATTTATTTTTTTTCTAAGCATCTTTTCAGAATGCCTTTTTAAAACCTGATTACCTTTGAGTTCTTTCTGGAGAGACTCTAGAGTTGTATATCTAATGCTAATGAGGTGAGCGCTAATATCCCATGCTTGCCTTGACAGAAACTCCACCTCCTTCTGCTAAAAGCCAGACTTTGCCAATGATCCTTCTTACAGGACCAGGTATTGCTGTAGCACTAGATTTATATAAAAATAACTGCTTAATTTGGTAATGTTTGTCTAAAATTGAAATGAATTGTATTCAGTTGATGTCTAGTTCATTGAGAAAAGTTTACATATACTTTCATCTATTTCTTTAAAATACATTTGTCAATTTATCGTCAAATAACTACACATAAATAGTTAATTCCTTCTGCTGTAATTGACCAGTGATGGCTAAAATTAGTGATCACAGAAATCCACTTGTTTTCCAGTGTAAACTCAAAGGTATTTAGCATGCAATCCACCTATTCTCTTTTTTCAGTTCTTCAATATCTCTCTTCTGTGTTTTTTGCCTATTCATCCTCCTGCAGCTTCTCCTACCAGTCCTGACAAAAAAGCTAAACGACACGAAGTAGTGAGTGACCCAACTCCTTTTGGTTTAAGAGGTATAGTGATACCACATCTTGTACTACACAAATATCCACACATCCCTCATGTAGTGTGTTACATCGGAGCGCTGGGGATACCTCTGTGATGCTGTTGTGCGTAGCAGTATTGATATCGGCCGAGTTTTTCCAAGTGGGTCTGTCGACTTCTTTATATACTGGTTTTGATAGCACAGCTGGTTGAATTTTTACCTTGGCATCAAATAAAGTAGCATATATCTAATTAGTTTTAAGGAGAGGGCAGTGGGAAAGGGATCTTCTGCTGAAGAAATAACCAGAAGCTGGGTCTTTAATGGAATAACAGGGGTGCCCAGTTGCTATGAGGCACATGGTTTTCTAGTTGACATTCTCCTGTCACTGTGCCCCTTGTGGAGAAAACTTAACTTTTTAAAAAGAAAAAAAAAATCTGAAACGTGTGTACTTTAGTCAGAGTAGGGATCATCACTGCCATGTGGAATTTCCATTTTTAGATCTGCATCAGAATCACATCTTGCAGATAGGTCCTATCCCTGTGAGGATACCTGTGCGCCCACTTCTGAAGAGAAGCACCATCAACTTTAAACTTTCTTCTGCGTAACCTTGTCTTTTCTCAAGACTGTCTGCCATTTTCTTACCTTCCTTGCCTTTATAGGGAGCTCTGATTTAGTCACACTGTGCAGAATACACCCGTGCACATGGAATGGGCATGTGTAATTTTGGTGCTTGTAATTAGCTAATGTGAATATGACCATAGTGACCAGTTCCCTGCCCAGGATCAGGTGAGTTTTTATACAGAGTTGCTAATAGTAGAACACCAGTTTGTATGAGGAGTATGAGTCTTGTTGCTCTAGCAGGATCATGCAGGTCTGTTCTTGCCTACATCAGTGCCATATATACAAAAAAAAAAAGAGGCTGAAGAGCAAGAGCTGTTACCCAAAATAACTCCAGATGAACAGGCCAGTGAGTTTGATGCTACAGGCAGAGCAGTTAGTGATTTCACTTCCTCTTTCTTTTGTGCAACTTGTTCATTCTGTTGCTAATTAGAGCTTGGAACAATTAGGAGAAACCAAGTTTTCTTTTGTTCTGCTGTTCTTAGCTTGGAAATTACAGAAAGGGTTTCAGCTGTGTTCCACAAGCCAACTATAAGATGTGAGCTTCCAAGGAAATGTGCATGGAATACAGCAGGCATTTTTTACTCAGTTTCTTCACAGATAGAAGGAAGTTCACTCTTAACCCAGGACAGGGCCAAATGGGTCAGTACTTCTAACCTTGTGCAGGCCATCCAGCAGCGCAGGCAAGGGAAAAGTCCCACTCCATTTGGTGTGCTCTGGATGTGATTTGTTTCTGTGATTCTTAGGTTGCTTTGGCTTTACTCTGATGATGCTCATTTTTTTTCCTAATGCGCTGGCACGACCAGCCATGTGACAAATGCCTGAGAAGCAGTGAAGAGCAAAAATGCTGCTGCTTTCTCAGCTTAACTAATAGTTGCATAAAATTGGGAGGTTTGTTTTTCTTTTTGTTCTTTTCATTGAGTTTCATTGTTGCTACCATTTGGCTTGAACCAAAATCTTACTTCAAAATATTTGTCTATTTTGTTATGACTTTTTTTCACTATAAGCTTGATGCATTTTTAGCAACTGCTGACCTCAGTGAAAAACATCCCGCTAGTAAAACTTACTGTAGTTTTTTTTGGAAAAGGATTTTGTGCACTCTGGATATGATTCAACTTCATAAATAAATGAAATACTTGCATCCTGAGAGAGAAAAAAGGAACACTTGGCAATAAATGACAGGCAGGAGATTGTTCTTGTGGTGTTTGGTGCAGTGACTTAGCACCAAGATAAGTCAGCATGATTAAGTATCTTTGTGTCAGTCTGGATACCCTTAAAAAATAAGCTGCCTCATCAGGTGAAGTACGGAATGCCTGTAGCTTGTGTGGAATTTCTTGACGGCTCTAAGAGCTTCACAATTTGGAGGAGGCAATGCACATCCATCGCTGGTTCCAGCAGGCTGGTTACGTTGCTCAGAGTGACAACCATGTGTGTTCGTCCTCCTCCCGTAAAGTGTACGTTCCTGTCTTCTACATTCTCCCAAGAAAAAGAGGTATCTATCTGTCATTCATCTTTCTGTGAAAGAGAAATAGATGCTTTTTAGTAGGGAATTTGCATTCTTTCCAGCTGTTTCCTCCCATATAAATCCTAAGGGGCAAATTCACTGCTGTGCATTGCCACAACTCCTCTTACTCTGACGGAAATGGGCCAACTTTTGCCAGCTGTGAATTTCACTCCCTGTGTACTGTTCTCCTCCTGTTCATGTTGGTGACTTCAGAGCTTTTCAGTGGGAAGAGCATTTTTCCCAGTCGGTGGCTCGCTGCTGCAAGGTTAACTGTTGGCTGTTTGTTCCCCAAGGTTGGGCTAAAACGTCTCATTCTCTTGATGCATCTGAAGAAAATGACGGCTGGTCTAGCGCCGAAGATCCGCTGAATTCATCGGATGCGGAGGAAGAAGGAGGAGGAGGGGGAGGCGAGATGAAGCTGGTAAACAGAAATGCTTTCCCCTTGAGCTAAGCGAATACGTCGTGTGAGGCCGTATACAGGAACGCTTTTGGAGCCTGCAGGAAAGAAAATGTCTGCCTTGAAATCCTCAGTTGGGCAGAATTCCTAGGGCAATGGAAAACATCCCCTTCTCTTAAATCAGCCTTGTGTTTGTACCTTGGGAAGGTCCATCCGTACCTTTGTGTACCCGCGGACTAGCGGGACGGCGGCTGCGGCAGTCAAGCGATGACATGCTCAGCTACCACGTCAACAGACCTCCACATGTACATCACGTTGCTAGTTTTCCAGCTTGGTTTTGGGTTTTTTTGTGTGGTTTTGTTTTCGTTTTTTTTTCTGTAGAGCTTTGAATTAATTGTTGTAATGGAAACACTTTGCTGAATGTTTTTCAGGACGTGAGAATTCATGTACTGAATTTGCATGTAATTGAACAGCAAACTTTTACTGCCTCTCAGTATGTATATTTACACTGTCTTCAGCATGTGTGTGCATGAGAAGGAAGGGAAAAGTGCTATCATTTCATGGCAAAGGCTGCAATGAACCTTACAGTGCGCAACAGAAATAATTTGTTTATGTTTTTCTTCTGTGTGCATTTAGACTCCTGGTAAATATACAGTTGTGACTGATTATGAGAAAGGAATTTCTGAAGAATTTACAGTGAAAAGTGGAGATCTAGTTCAGCTGATTCGTGAAGGGGAGGATGGACTTTGGTATGCAGATCTGTGTTTCAAAACTTCTATACGCAGAACTGTTTGGAAGGCAGATGTTTAGGGCAAAACTCTCAAAGGCATCAAATGAAGCAATCTAACCTTATCATTTCTATTCTTTTTTTAGGTATGTAAAGAACCTGAGCACTGGTAGAGAAGGTTGGATCCCAGCGAACAATCTACTGATGCTCATAGGCAATTCAAAATCAGCTCAATCTTTAAGCAGCTCTGGTAGGCTATTTATTTTAAATGAGATGATTCCTATTATCAAAGAAAGTTGTGAAAAACAACCACCATATCATAATTTCTTGTGTTTGTTTTTTTTTTTTTCCTTTGCCAGAATCAGGCACTGCCTCCAGCACTTTGAGCACATCATCAAGTTGCAGTGACAGCTGCAATGCCAGCAGCACCAGTTTCTCGGACATTAAGGGCTAACATTAAATTTTCACCCCACCTCCATGGAAGGTAAATCCAGAGTTCGTCATTTTGTGCAGTTCTGGATGTTGGACTCCAAAGGAGAACCATCACTCCTGTGTTGCCAGCTCTGAGTATTTTCAGTGGTGATTTTTACAGAAGATCCCAATGAAAGGTGCATGGAATGTGAAGTTGTAAATAAAAGTTAAATGATTTGAAAATAGGGTCTTGTAGAGGCTTCTGCTCTGAAGCTACAGAGCTGTTAGAATAAAACACTTTTTCTTGTTGATACACAATCAGGTTTCTGCAGAACTGTATTATTTTGTAACAGCCAGAATCTGAATGTGAGCAAACAAAACGTGTTCAGTGCTAAATCCTCATTGTAAACTAATAACATAGCAATCACTGTACAGGATAGGTATGAGGGAAAAAAAATCCAGTTTACAGTTTCTCCTCCCCAAAACCCCCTTTCCCCAAGGACATACCTCAGTCAATGCGGTGAATGGGACTCCTACGGCAACACAGAAGGAGGTTTAGTCCAGCCTTTTTCTCTTCTCTCGGGTCTTCAGGATATTCTTCTGCCCTTTAGAGACTGGGGTGCAGACATGACCAATTCACTGACCACAACAGCATCAAAAGAAGCTATTATTTTATCCTTCTGACCTTTTCATGATGTGTGCAATGAAATAGCTGTTTTCTGAGGTATTTTGGCCTCACAACCAAATTCTTTACCAAGATCACTGTGTTTACATAGCTTTGGCAATTTAGTAGTATGTTTTTTTCTGTACACAGGTGCACAATGAAACACATGTTCTTATTCATCAAAGGATTTCTTAATAAGCAGTAATTGCATGGTTACCTTCAGCTCTCAATTAACATGCAGTTACAGGCAGAGGAAACTATTGTGGCTGCACTATGGGTCAAGAGCCTCCCTTCAGGCAAACCTATGGGGGCTAGAAATCAGATGTCTTTTTAGTCGGTAGCATTTGTTGAATAAATCTGCAAAGAAAAAAATACATAATGTTTTTTATAAAAGGTGAGCACAAGAGGAAAAAAAATCTTTAATAAAGTCAGATTTATGCTACAGACAAGTATTTTAATTTTTTTGTAAAGGAAGGGTGATGCTATAAACTTGCCATTTCTCAAGGTGTGATGTAAATTTTCATGTTGTTAGACTTTCTTTGCACATTATCCTTGCAAACAGCCCCAAATTGTGTGCATGTATGGAATATTGTATTCATTCCTGTCCATCTCTCAAATATTTTTACTTATATGAAAATAGATTTTTAACTGATTCATGCACCATATGACTTAAAAATAATGTGGACATTAAGAGCATAATTTTTTTCAGAAGCACTAAGCACAGCAAATTATGTCAACAGGAACTGCTGTTAATCATCAGAGCCTCTGATGGCTGAGCCCTGAAGTCTATATGCCAGAATTTTCTATTTCAGAGGCTGCAGCTTAGGAAACTTAAATGACATACTCTAAAGAATGATCTTACTCCTGGGTTGCGAAAGCATCCCTCCCCTTGATGCAATCAAAATGCAGCTGACCATGGTCAGTACCAAGTGAAACATATGTATACACACACACATATTTATGCACCTATATGTGCATGTATGTGCTTGTGTGTATATATGTTTTTGTGTAGATATGTATATGTGTGTAGATAAAATGTATCAATGTAAAAGATGTATTTATAGTCTTCATGCTGCTGAATGTGTCACTTTACAATTCATAAATACTTAGGTTTCTTGCAGCACTGCAATATAAAGGCTGATCAGGGTTTTACTTCAGACATCTCTTCCTCTGATCTTTGTTTTTAATTATCCCATATAATACTGTGCTGACCGGGAATATTTAGTCTGATATTTAACAACGGAATGGCAACATGAGATTCAGCTTATCTTCATCTATGTAAGTTATTTTGTAAATTATCTGTAACATAATTTACTTATATATTGCTGTCATTGCTAGGATGAGACTGTCCTTTCATTTCTCACTGCAGCCTCATTTGTGTTATTTCAACGGTTTTCTCCACATCATTGCACTTTAATATACAACCCATTTCACCATTTCCTTTTCTACTGCTGTTGTGAATTAGAAGTTCAAAGTCAGAGGTCTCTATTGTAATTACTTTGAATAAATTTCAGCACTTCTTGCTGAATACCTTTATGTAGACATGCTCTGTGTTTTATTTTGTCTCACGGTCTTAAAAGCTTCTTATGGGTGTCTTACAAAAACTGAGACAGGCTGAAGGGTTTGGGACAGAAACCCAGGAAGCCTGTGTCTGGGTGAGAAACAAGATGCAACGTTCACCCTCAAAGCACCTGGAGAGGAACATGTTTGAGCATTCACTAATTGATGGCTTCAAGGCCCACCGTGCCATGGGAGGAGGTGAATTTCACGCTCACTGGAGTGATGTCGCTGAGTTGGTGGCCACGTGCATTTACACACTCCAGCTAAGCTGTTATTGGGATTTGACTGCTTTTATTTGTTCTTGTTAACACAACAGCTGTGTCTGTAGTAGGTAATCCTACTCTTCTGAGCAAAAAGAGGTCCAGCCTTTCTGAGCAGAGCCGTATCACGCATGTTAGAGCAAAAGAATGGAAGAATTCCAGTCCAGATTTACCTTAGGGGCAAGTAAAGAATCTTCTATATAAAAACCTAATAATGATTAATTTCTTTCTAATGACATGATGTTTATTTCCTGTTGCCAAAGCTATGGCCTCATCTTTGATTTTTTATATCCTAGATAACTGGGTCAAATCTGGAGCACAGTCTAGCGATTGGAATACAAAACTCTTTCCCACAGATGCTGTCAGTGAGCAAAACTGAGGACTTTGGACCATAACTCATGTATTTAACTGAAAATGACAGGGACTCCCAATCCCCTTCTGTATCACGTGTCAGATATTTATTGTGCACTGCACTGTAAAGTCCAGAGTGTCCACTCATGTCCCCAGAATTAGGAGTCTCCCTAGATTTGAGTGGATGAGTACCTAATCTGCTTGGAATGAGGCAATTCCCTCGATTTACGATGTGGAAATAGAAAAGCCAGATTCTATTGTCCCTTCAGATTTGATGTAAACTGTGTCTAGATACCGTATTATCAAAATAAGATGTTTAGATGTTCAAGTTCTAGGTTCCTGCTCCAGCAGGGGGGTTGGACTCGATGATCTTTCGAGGTCCCTTCCAGCCCCTAACATTCTGTGATTCTGTGAAGTAGCTTCTCTGGGCCTTCATTGGAAAGGAGATGAATAGGTAACACGGAAGCTGATGGCTACATTAGCAGCAGCTATTGTTTATCTTAGTAGCTGTTAGGGAAGATAAAGATGACATCTTTTCAGAAACTCATAAGCAGGTGGAAAGAAAGAAATGACTCTGTAAAGACCCTCAGAGGGCAAGGTAGTTTTCTGCCCTGTGCTAGCAAAGCACTTGGTAAGTAGCTTCTCTCGCTCTTACAAAAAAAACCCAAACCTTGACAGGGTGAGGCCAGTAGTCACAGCAGGACAGCTCAAGGCCTTTAGCAAAAGTATTAGATTTTCTCTGCTTTGTTCCAGGAAACTTCCAGAAGCCCTCTCTAAATGCTGTCCAATATGTGTATAAAATTCCTGCTTCTTCCCTTAATACATCCATTGAAGAAATTTAAGGCTTGCGAAATTTTGAGCTGGTCACTTTTCTACGCAGGAGGCTGTGCAGTATCATCTTCAAACAGCAATACAGAGCCCAAAGCCCCTGTTTGCCTTAACTGGTGAGCTGTTGCTACCACGATCCAGCTCAGGCAGAGGGGATACCAGTTCCTTTCCCAGCCAGACTGTAGCAGGTTTTTTCCTGATTGATTTTTTTGTTGTTGTTCCTTTCCACCTGTTTCCAAGCCACTGCACCTCTAGCTGATATTTTCAGGGAACCACAGTGGTGCTGGGTTAGTCCAGCACTGTGCGTGCACAGTCTTCCCAGCTCCTTTCCCAGGCACCCTTTTCAGCTTCTTCCACCACTAGCTTACTCGACTGTCCGCTATCATAAGCTGCTCTATGGCTCTTCACAATAGGCTTCCTTCTCTTTCTTCCTACTTTCTTGGTGGATGATCCCCTCAGCAAGCAGCAACTCTGTCACTGCCTCTCTATGGATACTCCAGCTGAGTAAAAGTCATAGAATAGTAAGGGTTGGAAGTGACCTCTGGAGGTCATCGTGTCCAACCCTCCTGCCAGAGCAGGATCACCCAGGGCAGGCTATGCAGGAACAGATCCAGGAGGGTTTTGAAAGTATCTAGAGAAGGGGACTCCACAGCCTCTCTGGGCAGCCTATTGCAGGCTCTGTCACCCTCACAGGAAAGAAGGTTTTCCTGATATCGAGGTGGAACTTCCTATGCTCCAGTTTGTGCCCATTGCCCCTCGTCCTATCACGAGGCACCACTGAAAAGAGAGTGGCTCCTTCTGCTTGACACCCACCCTTCAGATATTTGTAAACATTAACAAGATCCCCTCTCAGTCTTCTCTTCTCCAGACGAAACAGCCCCAGGTCTCTCAGCCTTTCCTCCCAAGAGAGATGTTCCAGTCCCTTAATCATCTTTGTAGCCTCCATTGGACTCTCTCAAGTATTTCCCTGTCCCTCTTGAACTGGGGAGCCCAGACCTGGACACAACACTCCAGATGTGGTCTCACTAGGGCAGAGTAGAGGTGGAGGAGAACTTCCCTCGACCTTCATTATTCTCAAACCTGGTTGTCAATTTACTTAATACCCCTTCCATTTAACTGGAACTGGTGCTGCATCACTGAAAGGCAGTTTTTAAGTGTGTAAGTGACATTTGGCACCCAGCTCACCAAAGACTCACCCCACTGTGTGCTCCTTGGGACCCCAACCAGGCACCCAAGCAGCCACTTGTTGTGCCAGACAGGAGGGATGGGTGGCAGAGGACTGGCTTGCTGGTAGGGCGCTGTGGGCTGAGAGCCTGTAACGTGTTGGCCAGAGATCAAAAGACAAAGAAGGGAGATCGCAGGGTGAGTAGCTTATTTTTTGAGGGGAGCACATAGGGTGGGTGGGTGCAGTAGGGTGAGGAGCACAGGGTACAAAGACGTTTTAACTAAAAAAAAAATAATTTCATAGAACTGTTTAGGTTGGAAAAGACCTTTAAGCTCATCAAGTCCAACCATTAACCCAGTACTGGCAAGTCCACCACTAAACCATGTCCCTCAGCATCACATCTACGGGTCTTTTAAATACCTCCAGGGATGGTGACTCCACTCCTTCCCTGGGCAGCCTGTTCTAATGCTCGACCACCCTCCCGGTGAAGGAATTTTTCCTAATGTCCAATCTAAACCTCTCCTGGCGCAACTCGAGGCCATCTTCTTTCATCCTATCACTTGTCACCTGCAAGATGAGCCTGACGCCCACCTCACTGCAATCTCCTTTCAGGTAGTTGTACAGAGCAATAAGGCCTCCCCTGAGCCTCCTTTTCTCCACGATAAGCAACCCTAGTTCCCTCAGCTGATCCTCATAGGACTTGTTCTCTAGGGCCTTCGCCAGCTTCGTTGCCCTTCTTTAGACTCACTTTAGCACCACAGTGTCCTTCTTGTAGTGCAGGGCTCAAACCTGAACACAGTATTTGAGGTGCAGCCTCACTAGTGTTGAGTACACAGGGTAAACCACTTCCCTAGTCCTGCTTCTACCCTGCCTCCTAAGAGCTATACCCTTGATCCTGCCAGCTCCACGGAGTGACTCAGTTATCACCCCACCTTCCCCCTGGCAGTATTTGGCCAGATCAGTTCCCAGAAGCAGCACAGCCTGCCCTGAGCAGTAGCACCCACACTTGCTCCCATGGCTGCAGCCTCTGCAATGTCTCCAAAGGGGACAGCCTCTAAAGGCAGCGGGGCACTGGAGGGCTCTGCTGGAACATGGGTAAGGCAGGTACAGCTGTTTTGGCATCCATGCCCTCCCTAGGCTGCTCATTTGCTGTTGTACATGGTTAGCTCAAAATAGCTTGTCATACATAAATAAACACACAAAGACACCACCCCACCACCCCCATGACAGTGGGCTCCAACTGCCTTGCTTAGTCCAAAGGTCATTCACAGTGAAGTGTCCTCACCCAAAGCTCAAGCATTTTCTTGAGAAATCTGTTTCAGTGTTATGCCTATAGAAAGCCTCGAGAGAAGAAAAAAAAAGCAAACAGCATGGAATACACAAGAGGCAGGCTGCAGATAAAATAGCAACGTTTCCTCATCCAACTGAGCAGTGTAGCAAGATGGTGAGCCCCTCAGCCCTTCACAAGGAGAGGCCGAGACGCAGCAAAGGCAAACCGCAAGGAGCTCTGCCAGCTCCTCCCTGGCTCTGACCCTGTGGAGACAGGCCAAAGCCACCCACAATGTTAAGTCCTTATAGCAGTAAGAGCACTATATCTACAAGAGGAGATGATGCACTAATGTATGCTCATTGAGTGTCCTTGCACCTCTTCCGAGTACTGCTACAGCCGCCGCTGCTGCCTATACCAGCAGCAACCTAAAGATGGTGGTAGAAAATCAAAGATCAAGCTTTGCATTTTTAGTTTGGAAGGCTTTTACTCAGATTAGCCAATTTGGGGCTGAAATATTATCTTTGATAAAGCATTTGAAGTGAATGAATCAATTGATCACCTTTCAGGTTTTCTTATTTTACTCATTCCGCATCAATAGACAAGGCAGCAAGGTCCTCAGCTGCACTTAAAAGACTATGGATTTACCAGTTGCCGTTGTGATAGTCTCAGGACCTAGGGCAAGAGAAGGTCTGTAGAAGAATTAGTATTTCTCATTACCAACTGAGATAGGTGGCATTAAACAGATAAACTTTGGTTCACGCTGCCTTTGCGAGTTTATTTTGCACAGCCTTTTCTAGGTCTTCTGCTTCCTTTATTAACTAGATATTTTCAGATGTCCTCCTCAGGCAGCAAAAGAAGAGAAAGAAATAACCCACAACAAGATTGGAAAATAAAACAAAATCTTATGCACTTGTATTCAGAGCTGGTCACAAAAAAAAAAAAAAGATAAAAAATATTATCTCCTCGTTTTCTGCTTCGTCTTTATGAGAATAATTGATGTATGGGGATACAGAACTCAGCCAAGCAGGCAAGTAATTCTCTCCTGGAAAGCAATAGTTCTCTTTTGAGGTCTAAGACCCAAATCATTTGCTTTAAAGCTTAGCAGCATGATATTCATGTATTGATAGATTAGTACAACAGAAACAGGAAATTATTAGCTTAATCACAGGTTACACTTGCTTTTAATTAGTTTGATACATGAAAGATTGCAAGTTACTATTGTTATGGGAGATTTAAACAGACTAGTCCATAAATTCATGAAGAAGCTTGTTCCTAAACCTTTCTTACATATAGTCTTGTCAGCTTACTCAAATGATCTCTTACGGCCTTTTTGAAATAGAATTACTGATTTATTTTTTTCAATTATGCCTGAGTGCTGGCTAGAAAACTCTTATTTAAATGTGACCTGTTGGATTAGATCAAGCTGTCCAGTTCCCAATAGCTTCCTGTCTTCTCTTCAGCCCAAAATGTGAAACTAAAAATAACAAAATTGTAAGAAGTTTTCTTTGAAAAACACTAGTAGAAAATAAAACAAAAATAAAGAATGACGTCTGAGGCATCAGTTTATCATGTCTTTCAGGCTAATGTTTCTGCTTTAGATTTTTTTACTTCACATCGTTAACATTTTTCATGTTTAATTTCTGTAAGTTTAAAAAAAAAAAAAATAAAGCAACTTTGACATATCCAAAGCATAGACTGAAAAATACCCTAAGTTACATTTTCTGAACAACTATAGAACCCATGATCAGCAGGGGTGCACATTTGCATTACTATATATTCACTTTTAATTGAACAAGAGATTATTTTTCTTGGAACTGCTCAGAAAACATATGCCAAGGCTGAAGCCGGCAACAGCAATAAGATTTATAGCGCAGAATACCAGGGCAAGTCTCATGAACTACAACAAGACCACACAAGAAGAAAAACAAAGTAAGACTTAGGGATCTTGTGGGGAAGAAAAGGGACACTTGCTGCTCTGGCTGGGGTCTAAGAGAGCAAGGAAGGAGAGCTCTTCTTTAAACGCACAGCTCGCTCTCTAACCAAAGAACTGGCCTGGCTGAAGACAGTAGGAAACAGCTTTGAAATGAGATCTGGAAAGATGAAGTTCATGAGCAAAGAGCTGTGATGAAGTCCTGTGACTGCTGAAGCCCTAGTCCCTCCTCATGGGTACAGTCGTCCCTATCACCCCGACAAAACCTCATCACGTGAATTCTTCTTGGAAGAAGGACTGTCCTCATATGAACTAACTGATGTTCCCAGCACTTGAGCTCCCTGGACTCTATAAGTAGTTACTCTTTGGCTGTATTCCCAAGCAATAAAAGCAAAATCTTTCATGTTTAAGAGTTCCCAATGGAAGAAGAAAGACAGAAGGAAAATACTGCATCAGTCCTGAAGGGTTTATAAGATCTGCACACTGAGAAAGAAGAAGATGAGGAAGCGAAGTGGTGCCATGGTGCAGAGAGTGGAAGCCACACCAGCTTCCTGGCAGGGAGATACCCACCCAGCCTAAGGAATCACAGCTTGAACAGGGGCAATAGGTGCTGACCTGGGCTGGCCTCAGGGGTGGGAGGCACAGCCTCGTGCTCTGATCCGCGTGTTTCATTCAACTAGACGGGGCTAGATTTTTCACCAAGAAGTTGATACAAAGAGAATTTTTCAAGCAGCTCCAACAAACTTAGCTTTGGTTTTCCTAAGCAAAACATGCCCGTGCTATCTTCAGCTCACTGCTGTAGGTAAGCGAGCAAGGAATGAGGATTGTGTTGGCAAGCCGTGAGGTGTGGAGAGGGTTCCCAAAAACGAGAGATGGGGACAGCGTAGGGCTGCTGTAGCTCCTTTTGTATTCCAGTAACTGGCCTCACTCCTCTGTCCTGAGGCAGGACCTGCCACCCGTCCCCAGCCATCCCATTAGCTGGGTTGTTGGGAATTAGCCAGGCTGTGATCCAGATAAGTGCCCAGATGGCCCCTCTTGAGAAAGTAATTTCAGAGCAGGGCGTTCAGCTGCGCGCATCGCCACTAAATAACAGGACCACACGCGAAGAACGGGTGGGAGCCAGGCTTTCCTGAGCAATCACGACTTCTGCAGAGATTTACATTGAGTGTTGACAGCAAAGTAAAAATCCAGCTGTTGCTTTTCTTTGCTGTAGTGCTCAGATGCAGAGCTGACCCTCCTTCCTTTCCACGCAGGAAGGGGAGAACAGCCCGCAGGCATCCCTTCACTTCCCGTAGGTAAACATGCTCTTTACCTCCCTGCTATCTTAAGTAAATATTTCCCCAAGAATGTTGTCTAGTCTGATGCCATTGATTGATTTCTATTAAATCAGAGGACTGCTTATGTTCCAGATAAAACACTGTCTGCAGATTAGCCCCTCTAACCACTATCATTATTAATGAAATGGAACATGAGTCAGTTCAGCACCTCTTCCAGCTGGTACAGTTTGGTCAGCCCACATGGGACTTGCAGTAAAGATGGAGAGAAATAGCCTAGGATGTCTCTTGCTGGTTAATTAGCGCCTCCAAGTCCATTTGGCCAGAAGTGCAGAGTTTCAATTGGCTACAGAGAACTGGGAAAAGCCAGATGTCTGTTGTTCAACCACACTCCAAAGCACTGAAGGCTGTATCTTGACTGCTGACTCAAGATAAATATCACATCACTGCTCTCCGCGTGTGGGGATAAATGGCAAAGTTAGCACCAGTCATACGGATGCAGGGTCCTAGCATTTGTGCTTCTTGTGAAAAAGTCACATTAGATGGAAAATGAAGGTGCAGGGTGGCAGGCTCTGTAATCAGCACAGCCTTTCAAGAAGGTCAGGAGAGAGTGCTCCAAAAACACTTGTGTGAAAAGGGCACATTGCAGGATATGCATGTGCCCTTCTGCTCAGCTCGCTGGACTGTCATGGATATTTTCCTGTTTCCACAACTCGCCAGCTCCTCCTCTGGCTCAGAGCATTGGAAGCTGAGCTCTTTGGCCAAACAGTCCTTGCTGAAACGTCAATACACTACCAGGACGCTGGCTCGCAGGGTTCATCATGGTTTCCAGGCAGTGCATGGCTTTGTTTTTCTACTTTCTGCTACCGATTCCTCTTTCTCTGGATGCAGGTATGTCGTAGGATATGGCTGTAATTATGTTTACTAGCAATGGACCTCTCTCCTGTTACTTAGATGTAGTTTTCAATGCAGGTTTTGAGCACCGTCGTATGTTTGTCCTGCCTCTGGTTGTGCGTGGGAGTTATTCAAAGTCTCTTGTTTGCTTTCAGTGATGGCCTCCATGCATTTGTTTTGCCAACTAAGGAAAAGCACTTCTAGACTGCTAAATGAATCTATTATCTCACTGCACAGAGAGAAGGCAAAACATCAGCTCTCTGCCCACTACATGAAAAAAAGAAATTGTGTTTACTGCTATTTCATATGAACTGTGGCATTTTTTTCAAAGGAAGAATCAGTAGTGTGTCATTCAGCTGATAAGAAATTAAAGAGGTGAGGATCCGTCTTGTTTCAGCAGCAGTAGAAGGCAGCGAGGCGGTAGCTCTTTGGTGGCTCCAGTACACGTGTCTGAAAAGCAGCTCCCAAATTCATAAAGCAGACACAGTGCTTTCAGATTCCCAGCTAGCCACTGACTGGTTATCCCGCATTGCAGTGAACAAAGCTGGAAAAATAAGTAGCAAAGTCAAAAGCATGTCGATGTAATTAAATGGAGAACACTGAAATAAAAGTGGGAGGATGTCCCCAGCCACATGCCCAGGCACGCTGCTCTCTTGGAGTTTGTGCCTGTGCACTGGGTCATGTATCTGCAATGCAAGGTTAATTTAAAGCCTATAAAGAAAGCCACATTAAATGCATACAGCCTAACTTTGAAATCACAGCAGAAAGACCCGGCTGACATGCCTACAGCGAGCAAATGTTTATGAAGCACCCTGAGATAAATTCAATGCATGCCACAAAACATTTCATTCCTTCAAGTAACTTTGAAATTAAGGGAAAATGACCACTATTTCACATGTAATTCAGCAAATGTTCTGGTTAGACATAAATGTTTAGAGACACCTCCCCAGACTGGAATAAACCCTCCCAGTACTTGTGTTTGTGTGTTTATTGTTGAGGACATACCCTTCCACAACCACCTCAGGGTCCTTCCAGCAGGTAGGAGGTAACTCCCACTCCCTCAGGGGCCATGTAGTGGAGAACATACTGTGGAAAAGGCAGGTGATACGCATGAGCCTCAATTCCCAAATCTATGCACAATCTCAGGTGAAATAGTTAAAAGCTCTGAAATGTAGGTTGTCATGAAGCCCCAGAATCCCCTATGGACTTGAAGGAGAACGAAAACAAAAATAAACAAACAAAAAAAAAGCAAAATGGATTATTTCCAGATTTATTCTGTGTACTACATGGAGCAAAGTATATCACAGCACTGGGACTTCTTTTCCCTTATCCTGGATTAAATGGGGAAGGCAGAGTTGTGTGATGTGCTTCTATCCTGAAGTTGAGGATAACAGTGTGGTGACAATGGTATCATCAGGTCTTTCAGGGCACACTTCTGTCAGTCCCAAGTTGACATAGCTCTCGGAAGCGAGCTCTGCTGATGTCTCTTATCGAATCTGGATTTCCAAAGCCCAGCAGAGACACACAGGGAGAAGATCCTGGTGGCTGCAGTTTATGGTGCTGGCAGCAGCTAGGAGCCATCCACAGGCTCCACGAGGAAACACAGCCCTTTTTACAGAGGAAAATGAAAGATAAATATATTAAAGCAGTGGTTTTTAAATTGTGGCCTACTAGTGGTGGAGTAAATCCCTTCTGCAGGTCCAAAGAATGAAGGGGTGCGAGATAACATGGGACTGCGGGTAAAGGGGTGACTACACTGTCACCAAGTGACTTAGTGTACCAAGCACAGAAAAATCAGGTGTTGCCATGTACATCCGTGCTAGATAAAGCAACACCAGCTTTTCAGCTGCTAGAATTGAAAGAAACTGTGCTGTGCACATTAAGAGCTCTGTACTCTATGACATCCAATGGTACCTTAGGATTCGCTGACGTACAACACCGGTGTAACGTGCCATCTTCTCTTCAGCTCTCAGCTTTGTGAAACTCAGGTGCTGCCAGAGAAAGAAGGCTTTCACATTTGCCCATTTTTCTAAAGTGTCTCAGAAAAAGCTTGAGAAGCAGAAAAGCTTTCAGGGGGAATCACATCCCCATCCTCTCTGTCTAGAGAGCGCAGCTTTATGACAAACAGAACATGCCGCTGTTTTTCAGTCTTTCTGAAGCAGGAAGAGGCAAGCAGCGTTTTGCAAAGGGAAAGACGAGCCAACAGCTTCTTCGAAGAGATAAAACTGGGGTCACTAGAGCGTGAATGCATGGAAGAAAAGTGTTCCTTTGAGGAAGCAAGAGAGATTTACCATGATGACGAAAGGACAGTAAGTAACACGGGGCTGAGCGAGCATTCACTGTCAGATGACTCCCCCAACTTCAGGGTGTGCTTTGACACTTTAAACTGTGAGAGAAAAAAAAACAAAACAAAACATTGTGTCCTGCTGTTTGCATCTTTCTCTTATATTTATAGGGGCACATGCAGCAGCAGCAAGTTGCAGGAGGGCACCGTACACGGGCCACCCCAAGCAGTACCAAACTGGGGGATGGTAGGAAAGTGGATCCTCTCTAAGTCATCTCCCTGACCCCCCCAGTAATTCCTGGATTGACAATACCTTAAATTATTACATTGTACACCTGTTAAAGTCAATCCCACCTCCACTATTCAAAAATTATTGATGGATAACCTATTTGTGTGTGGTCCACAGTGCCCTTCCCTATCGGTATATGAAAACAACACAGAATGTAGAAAATAATGTCGAATAGTTTATGGACTATTTATCAACTTTATGACAATTTATCAACTGTCATAAATAATAAAGGCAAAAAGGGCCATCACTGTGGCACAGCCTCCTGTGCTACAAGAGCTGCAGGACTTAACCAGAATTAATTTTTCTTTAATTAAATCTTACATCTTTTTCTTCCAGAAAGAGTTCTGGCACATCTATTCTGGTATGATCGTTCGGGATGGTCTAACAGCTGCGAAAACAGTCCCGCTGCTGCAGGTTTTCACATGAGTCAGACTGACACTGAGTGTTTTTACAGACCCTAATCAGTGTGACTCCAACCCCTGTCAGAACGGCGGGACTTGTGACGACCAGTTTCAGGATTATGTTTGCCGCTGTCCTGTCGAATATGAGGGCAAAAGCTGTGAAAAAGGTTAGCTCTGGCGTAGCTTGACAAAATAAAAATGCCATTATTGGTTCAAATTCAAGGCATTGAGATAAACAATAGCAATTGTTATCATTCTGCATCATTCTAGCCCTGACAGCTACTGTTCACTCTGCCTGCGGTGTCGTGTGATAGATCTAACCAGCTGGCAGTCAGGCACTGCAAGGCAGCAAGATTATTATTACACTATGATGACTTTGTAAAAAAAAAATAAAAAATTAAAAACTGCTTTTTGTGCACTGCCTGAGAGAAAAGCAGGATTATTTTTTTCCTACTCAAGTGCTGAAGTTACTTTGACTTAGAAGCTCGGTGTATGAACGAGAACTACACTGCATATGCATCGTACAAAGCCCGAGGGGACAGACCCAGTGGTTAATGAAGTCAATATACGTCTTTCCACCAGTTTCAGTGGCCGCTGCACATCGAGTGTTACACTCATACCCTCAGAACGTGCTGAGCCCAAACAAGGACCAGCGACTCATCAAGTCTGACCAGGCAGTCTCCACGGTCATCCTGGAGCATCCTTCTGCAAAATGGCAAAATACAAAACCTACAATTTTTCAGTCATATATGATGATGGTTACAACAAAATGACACCATCTCCTTCCTTTAGACAGCTCAGCTACTGCATAAATGCCAACTGATTTGATTTTAGGTGTAAGTTTCTTAAGCATAGTCTTTTCTTCCATAACACCTGGCTTTTCCCAACTGGAAGGCACTTTTGATGCAATTGCAATACATAAAGCACAGAAATCTGCTTTGCTGCCTTGCATCCCGGTCAACTTCCCACGTTGTAGCTGACTCACATTAAGCACTGAAATCCATATTTGGAACCCTAAATGCTCTTTCTCTGCCTTTAGCCAAAGCTGACATGATGAAGTGCATTTATGACAACGGTGGCTGTGAACAGTACTGTGCTGACAAGCAGTCTGAAAAACGAGTGTGCTTCTGTGCTGATGATTACACTTTAGCAAGTGATGGCGTGTCCTGCATTCCCCAAGGTAAGATACTACTAGTCCCATGTTAAGTCTAAGCCAGCTCTGGAAGAAAAGTTTTCAACACATACACATCAGAAGGCCTTAGCAACAAACTCCTCAACTCTTCTTCAATGGCAAAGTACAGACCAGTATGTTTCAGCTTCTGGTGGAAGTTAGACAGCCCAGAAAAGCAGCTGGCAAAGTGTGCATACCAAGCAGGGAGCCTTTTGGACCTTTCCTTCCTGGCCCCAGAGGTCCACTCCTCTCAGACATAGGAAATTCAAGTTTGAATATGCAGTCTGCTGGGAGCAAGGAGGGCGATGAATCCCAGTGTCTTCACTGGGGAGCACTCTTGCCACTGGTCCAGTAGAGAAGAACTGAGCAGTGAAGACAAGTTCATGGCGAGTAGGTCTAAATAAAGCAAAGCTGCAGGTAGTTAAGGATTTGGGGTCAGGCTGAGGGGTTTCTGATAAGTGGCAGGGCTCTGGATCTCACAAGTCCTTTTTTGTTTTACCTTACACTCATGGGGGGAAAATGTTTTGGGGCAGCATTTTACTGTTGAATCTCCAATCTGAAATTGTGACTGTAGATTTTATTATATTTATTTCAGCACAGGAGTCAAGAGAGGAAGAGGCCTATTACAATCAAAGAAAATCAGCTATTCTTTCTTTTTTTTTTTTTTCCCCTGCTTGGTAGGACTAATACGCTTTTGATATTACTCTAAACACTATGGCCAGATACTTCTCTCACTTATCTGACAAGGTAAATTTCAACAGGGTAGCACAAGTTAATGATTTTTCCAGAATGTAAGCTGGCACCTGATTCTACTGCAGATGCCTACTTGAATTACTTTATTAGAGGGGAAAATGAGACCCCTGTGGCTATGAACATAACGGACAGAGCTGCAGGGAGCATGCAAAGTAATTTTGAGGCGTGATGCCCCCCTACACACACCTCAATGGAGCACTCATGCAGAGAACTGATAATGACAACCTAGCTCTCAACAACAGCAATTTCATCAGAAAAAAATGTCTACTAATGTGCTTATCCCTTATTAAGAGATTCTGCAATACCACATGATGGAGAAGCTGCTTTTGTTGAAAGCTGAGAACAAAGAACTCCATATTCCCCCCAGTGTCTTCCCTTGTGAGGAAGATGAATTTTTGGTGCTTGCTTCTTGGGGACCAAAATAACTGTAGCACTGACTGTGTGTTGCAAGGAGACAAAACCATGTAACTGCCAGACTGCCAGTCCCTTCACCATCCTTCTGTCATCTCTCACAACCGCCCTTTCAAATGCCCAAACTTGTGCTGTCCTGCAAACAGTGTTAGAGGGTATGGGTTTGTGCTGCATCTATCCTCATAGTTCACCAGATGCTACCAAAGAGCTAGTCCTGTTTCTCCATACCTCACCTGTACCTGTAAAAGCTTGATGCTGTCTTCACAACAACTGAAGCTTAATTGTAGATCTGTGGAGATGTCAGATGCAGCTCAGTATAGACTATGGGGCCCTTAATGTGACACTGTCAAAGTGACAGAAAGCGAGAGCTACTCCCCGCAGCGTTAGCGCAGAGTGACTGCTGGATGGAAGGGACAGTGTGTTCAGTTATAGCACAGACACGTGGCACACAAAAAAAACCCCAACAAACCCAAGGCAGACCTTCTTCATCTTGAAAGGAAAGCTCTGCTGGGTGAAGGATGTACTGAAAACACCAAGGCTTCCTCTGCGCTGCAACTTCAGTCCTCAAGTTTGATTCTCTTATTGCTTGCTCAGGCTAAAAGCAGTCAGTAGACTGAGACATGCAGTCAGGAAATATCAAGGATGCTCTGGACTCAAGCAAACTAGGCAGAGTCTACCAGAAGCATACCAGAAGACCTAGTGTCTGCTCTTAGATCTTCGGGTCCACCCAAACAAGGGACAACAAGCTGCACAGCCCATGCTTTAGTCTGTGTCTCACCGTGCCGTAGTAGCTGTGTGCTTGGTACAACTGAGTTAAAATCAGCAGCGTTGCTGAAAATACCTAGACTAGAAAACTTGACAGAGTCACTTCTGCTCTCCAGCTGGCAGCCTACCTCATTGCCCTGATGTACATCTTAAGCAGGCATATTGTTTGCAAACTCCTGTGGTAGGTGAATATACGTCAATGATAACGTATGGGCCTGCACTCTATTTGTAAAAGAGTTTCTGGCTGTTTCCAAACAAAGACTGCTGCTGAGCTGCTTTACATTACTTTTGAGAATATAGACCTAGACCAGAAAGCAGGTTTTTTTAGCTAACATAACTTGACTAAAGACCTTACACGTTTTACTGTGAATTCAGTGCAATAAAATCACTGCCCTGTGGGGTCTGTCTTTTTTTTTTTTTTCCAGTGAAATACCCATGTGGAAAAATACCAGTGCTGGCAAAAAAAAATGCAACTGCACAAGGGAGAATAGTAGGTGGTTTAACCTGTCTTCCAGGTGAATGTCCATGGCAAGTGAGTCTTCAGAAATCTTTCATTGCCTTTTTTTCTTTCTCCTTATGACACCACTACCTTAAATTAATTGTTTTATATCTACTATGTTAAAAATCCACATAAAATATCTGGATAACCAAATTGCTTCTTTATCCACAGCCAGCAGATCTACCCATTTCAATCATGCATCTTAGCCTTGTTCTGGAGTGCCTGCTTTCCTGGGAGTGGAGCACTAATACAACTTCCTTTATCTCCTGACCCCTTAGTCCTTAACCTTCCTGCCAGCAAGAATTTCAGTTGCACCACGTGGAGATACACTCTTGGCCTCAAGAGGCAGAGTCCACACTACAAGACAGAGAAAATGTCAATGAGAAGACTCCTCCTCCTCAATCCTTCATGCAATCAGCATGGTATTCTCAAACACAGTTGCATAAAGTGACAGAAAGAGGCAACACGAACCCCAGCTCTGCTGAGATGCAGGTCAAGCACATTTGAAGTAAGACATAAATCTGGTTTATGTTGGCAGGCCCTTATACTACAGAATCAGAAAGAGAAGTGTGGCGGCACCCTGCTTTCCCCAGAGTGGGTGGTCACTGCAGCTCACTGTTTGGAGTATACTCATCCTAAACAGCTTCGGGTGAGACTGGGTATGTATCTTCCCCTCCTCATGTTATCGAGCTGTGGTTGTGGCGGCAGCTTCTTGTCCTGACAAACCATGATGAAAGACAAAACGTGCAGGCTTTGGTAGTATAAGGGACTTGTCCTTAAGGTGTGTCAGACTGAAAAACCCCTATCTCCTCAAATTCTGAGGAATCAAGGAGCTGCCTGACATGACCTGAGATTAATACCTTTTCCAGGTGAACACACAATAAATTACGACGAGAAAACTGAGCAAGAAAGTGGAGTTGCCAGGATAATCATTCATGAAGGATACACATATGGACAAGTCAATAACGATATTGCTCTCCTGAGTCTGGAGACACCCGTGAATCTGACGGACTACGTGGTGCCAATATGTTTGCCAGAAAAACGGTTTGCAGTGTATGAACTGTCCTCCATCAAGTTCTCCACAGTGAGCGGATGGGGACGCCTACTAGATGGAGGGATCACTTCATCTATTCTGATGAGAGTTGATTTGCCACGTGTAAAGACACAAGAATGTGAAAAGGAGACCGATTTAAATATTACAGAGAATATGTTCTGTGCAGGAGACCTAACCGGTACTAAAGACTCCTGCAAGGGAGACAGTGGTGGACCTCATGCGACAAAGTACAAGAACACTTGGTTTCTGACTGGCATTGTCAGCTGGGGAAAGGGCTGTGCCGTTAAAGGCAGCTATGGGGTTTACACAAGGGTATCCAAATACATCGACTGGCTGAAGAAGCACATGGATTGATGATGTTGAACCAGAGCATTTCCAGATTGTGTTATTGCTCCCCAGTCCCTCTGTGACATTTTTCTATTGAAGCATTCCTTCGTTATCTTAGATATCTGATACATGTGATACTCTCACCAGTATTAATGATTTGAAATGAGCCTAATGCCTACTTTAATACATAAAATAACTTCCAGATCAGTCCTGTTTGTAAATTTGCATGTCTTGTCAAGCGAGCATGGAATGGCCATAACAGATGGGACTCAGAGAGCCTCTCATTCTACAGCTGTTTCTGCTACGGGAGGGACAGTGCTAGATGCTGAGGGAAAGACTGTCAGCAACACATCAAGTACACCATGATCCTTCTGCCAGCTACCTTCTCAGCTTCTGGTAATCAATCAGTGATGTACAGACTTCCTGAGCCAGAAGTTGTGTTGGGTTGAACAGTCATGAATGAACCTGTTGTCCACAAATGTGCACAATCTCTTTTGAACACATTTATGTTTCTGGCTTTCACAACTTCCTATGCTGATGGGTCCTGTAACATAATGATGCAATACCAGAAGAGATAGAAAAAGTGTTTCTTTTAGCTTATGTTAAAGTAGCTTTCTCCAACAGTTGCAGGGACAACTGGTAGATTTGAGGGAGAGGAAATGTGGAGAGTTCCGAGGAGAAGAAAGCTGCGAAAAAAGTTAATTCCACATTTACAGATCTGCTACAAAAAAAAAACCCCTTGATTTTAGTCTTCTTGCACCAAGAATTATTGTAATAAGGCTATTAAGTGTAATATTTAATCCTATATTTATGAGTGAAGAATACCATTGCTTTAATCTTATCTTTGCTTGTCGATACAGAACAGGGCAAATGGAAGGGAATGTTCATTTGTTGTCCAGCTTAATCTAAATTGTACTTTCTGTCCTGAGATCTAAAAGCAGAATGGAATAATTTACCATCTGCAAAGCACTCGTCAAAGACCATTCTCTAAAGTCTCAATGCACAAACGTTAGAACCTGAAGCACTCTGAAAACACTATCAACTACATTGATGTAATAAACATCATTAAAAAATGTACCACCCAATCTAAGTATAAAAGCAGTGAAAAGGCAAGGGAGATAAAAGTGACCAGTTCTCTTATACAAAATTTACGCTTTGAATTAATTCAAATTATGTTGAATATCAGCTCAGCCACAAAATTTATCAACAAGCAGGACATTTACAATTGACCACACTCTATTAGAGGAAAACATTGACATTGTATGGTATATATACCATGCAATACTGGATATCCTATAACCTGCCTTACTGACATAGAAAAATGGTATACTTAAGTGTATTTAAGTAATGAACTGAATTGGGAAAAGCAGCAAATTCCAGAGATCTGAGAAACAAGAGGGCTTACAGTAAGAAAGCATACCCCAGAGGTTCTCATTACTCCTGAAAGGAAACCACATATGCTAGCAGAACACAACCGTAGAGAGGAAGGTGACTAGGACCAGCGACCAGAAAATAAAGCCCCATTTTCACTGAGAAGAGGCACTCAGCATTGCAAAATCATCCCTCTAGTCCCGTCGAGCTACAAGTTTTGAGTTTTCCATGCTCCATAGAATGATTTCTTCTCTGTAACATTCAACTATAAACATTGACATTTACAAACAAATCATCAGCTTAGAGAAAAAGGTTAAAAATACTGAAAGAAAACAACCAGTACTAACTGGCTGCCACAGAGTGATTTTTTCAAAACAAAGCTGGGGTTTAGGCATGTTTTTAATACAACAGCCGGTTTAAGCAAGCCAAGAAGGTGAAGGAGACCCGCTTCGGAAGCACCGAAGACTTGGCCTGTACAACACACGGAGATCTCACCGAGCACAACCGGAGGAAACCCCTTAAAAAGGGGGAGATGCAGCGAGTCCCGGCAACTGCCAGGACAAGGTCACCGGGCGCCGGGCGTCGAAAGCGCGGAGCCAGCAGGTTCAGGTGCTGGGATATGGGAAAGGCGGGTGGAAGCTGCTCGGGGTGCGGATGTTTCGGGGTGGGAGCCCGGCTTTGCCCCCTGCTCGGCCCGGCGCCGAGCCCCACACCTGCCAGCGTCAGCCAGCGATTGCTTATGAACGAGACGATTCACTTCTCCACCGCAAATAACAGGTACAATTTAAAAAGCCGGGTTCCTCAGGTTTAGAGGCAAAAAAAAAAAAACAAAACAAAGAAAGAAAGAGCCTCCCCATCGGGCCGGCCCCTTGTCTGAGAAATCCCGCGGCGGCTTTACCCCTTCCCCGGAGCTTCCGCTATTTCTGGGCAGGCTGAAGCAACGCCGCTTCAGTCTCTCCCCGCCCGGGGGGGTGAAGGTTTCGGCTCCCGCCCCGTCCCGTCCCGCCGGGCCGGCAACAGCGGGGGGCTCGTCGGCACCATGGCCGGCCGCCTGCTGCTCTTTCTGCTCTGTGCGGCGCTGCCGGGCGAGCTGCGGGCTGAAGGAGGGGGTAAGGCGGCACCTTCTTTAGTTTGGGGAGTGTGTGTGTGGGGAGGGTCTCCCTCCTCACAGCTTTTGCGGAGGCTGCCGAGGGGGGAACGCGGGGGGCGGGTCGTCGCTGCGGAGCCGGGGCTCGGACCCCGCGGTGTGTGACGGGGAGAAGCCTCCCGGCCCCGGCGAAGGAGGGGACCCTGCCTGCGCCG
>VWZK01001072.1:140518-195512 GCA_013396935.1 Baryphthengus martii
GCCGAGAAGCGGCGGGGGGCGGCAGCGGCCACTCCAGGGCTCGTCTTCTCCGGGGGGCTCGGTTTCCAGGACGGCTGCGGACTTGCCTGCACCTGTGCGGCCGCCTGCACCCTGCACCCCACCGAAAAAGGAGCGAGCTCTGGGAGCTGCCAGCGGGCACCTCGGGGTGCTTGAGCCGCGGGGGTGTCGTGTCCCGCTGTTGTCTTCCGAGGCCTTTCCCAGGCTGCTGCGCCTTCCCGTTTGTCCCCTACAAAATGGGATTGCTGGCCCGCCCTCGCCCATCACACCGGGAGGATCGATGGCCCTGAGGTGCTCCTGTCTGGCCAAGGCTTGGTAGGGTGCGCTCGGGACACAGGGTGGGGAGCACGTCCTTCTGTTTGTGCCACAAAGGTCAACACCGAAGTCCAGGGCAGCATCAGCAAGTGGCTTTTCTAAAGTTGTTAACTCTTCTTTCAGTGAGTCACCCCAATTAAAGCTTTTAAATGAGATCTTCCTCACGTTTCTGGAATGTACTGACAATGCCTATTGCTCCTTGATGTCTCCAAAGAAGGAAACGTGATGGAAAGCTTGGGAAAGAGAATGAACAGCCTCAGAAGAATAATTGTCTAGTTCAAGTTTACAAAAACATCCGCTTACATGGGTGATGTGGAGGCAAAGGGATATAGCGGTGATAACCCCACCGGCTGCGTCCTGTCACTTTCCTGTCACTGCAGAGAGGGATTTCAGGGCAAATAAGATAGTGGGTGAATGAACTAACAGTTGCTAACCTACAAGCTACAAGCACTTTCTGTAAGCTTTCCTTGCAAGGAGCCTTTTCAAAATAAACAGAGCTTCAACTGATGCGTGTGCTCTACGGGATTGCTTAATTCCAAGAGCACTAGCAGAATTTGGCTCCCTGTAGCTATTCCACCAGTTTCAGTAAAAGCAGAGTAAGCCTCCCCTGTGTTCACTTTGAGGATATTAGGGTATGTGATTGCTATCATCAAGTTTAGTTATTGCTGAATTGAGCTGCATGATGAATACTCCAGAAGCTGACCACTGAGCATAAGCCATTGGCGTTGAAGTTCCATCTGCAGCACTGTCTTCCACATTGCAGTCTGAGATTGGAACATGTTTTTTCTCTTTAAATTCCAGATGTTTAGAACATAATTAAATACCAGCTTCCAAGTTCTGCAAACTTTCGTAGAATAAATGCTTTTTACAGGATAATTGGCAATTTATTTGCTTCAGTGTTGTTTCTGGTTTTCCTGTCTGGTGATGTGTGCACAAGTCACTGGAGAGTAGCACTGCTGTTCATGCAGCCAAGTGGCTGAGCTGAGGATAATGCCTCTATCCTTTGGTTTAAATCAACAGCTACCTGCATCTTGAACTTGAAGGCAGCAGGTCTTACACTTCTGTGACATCGAGCTTTTAATAAAGCAGCCCAGCAAACTGCCCTCAGACTGTACTTCCCTGCTACAGCTGGTGGTCATTTACTTCTGCTCTTTGTTAAATCTTAGAGGAGCACAGCTGCCCTAGCTCTACCTGGACACATATCAGTAAGGCAGGAACATTTCTACAGGCAATTGGGAGGTGGAGTTAAGAGGAAAAAAAGACTCCAGGGCAGCGTAGTGGGATTTGGGGTGGTAAAAGGCAGTGAAACTCATACATGGGCTTTTCCCATTTGTCAGTAGATGTATTACTCCATCTTAAGTTTGTGTTGCATTTAATTGCTGCATCGCAGGCTCCTGGAGCAGGCAGTGGTGTTTCCTGATGTTCAGCTTTCAAATCAAATCAAGGAATGACATCTTGCCGGCCTTCAGGGAAAGCCACAGAATCACAGAATCATTATGGTTGGAAAAGACCTCCAAGGTCATCAAGTCAAACAGTCTACCCAACATTATCATGGCCACTAAACCGTGTCCTAAAGTGCCACATCTAGTTTTTTTAACATCCCCACCACCTCCTTGGGCAATCTGTTGCAATGCCTCACCACTCTTTGAGTATAGGAATTTTTCCTAATGTCTAATCTAAACCTCCCCTGGTGCAGTCATTCTGTTCAGAACTGAGTCTTGAGCAGGAAAAACAGATAGAAGCCCTCATCGACAAAGTGCATGTTCTTATTTTTAAGACTAAAAACATCAGGAGAGAATTTGAGGGGCCTACAGTTTGTCCTGGAGTTGCAGATTCTCAGAGGGAGACTGCTCTGAGAGATCCTGGGATTTATCAGTTTGTGTGAGGACTAACCTCACAGGTAATGTTGTGTACTGGCAGAGTGGTGAAAGGGTCTCTGGTTTTGCTTCAACATGACTTATTTCTAATGAATCTTTACCACCACCAAATGTTACTTGCCACCTGTACCATTTTCTCTATTGTCTAGTGTTCATCAAGAAAGAAAATGCAGAACAGTTCTTGGAAAGAACAAAACGTGCTAACTCTTTTTTGGAGGAAATGAGGAAAGGGAACATTGAAAGAGAATGCAATGAGGAGCGCTGCTCGAAAGAAGAAGCAAGAGAAGCATTTGAAGACCAGGAGAAGACTGTAAGAATGAACTAATACGAAACATAGGTCTATATATTTCATGTTTACAAAATAGTATTAAGGTCCTTTGAGCTGGCCATCAAAACTCACAAGTTACTCCCAATCGCTTAACACAAAAACAGTGGGTTTGACTGACTGAAGTTGCTAAGACATATATGTAGCAGTCTTAATTTAGCTCTTGCAAGGCCAGCCCATGTTGAAGCCTCTATTCTTTTACCTGTTCTGATCTGTTTAATTGCCATAGTGAAGTATTTGGCCTTTAAAAACTTTACTACTACCCATGTTGGAAAGATGTTCACCCAATCCGGGTGGCATAGCTGAGTATCATGACAATGGTCAAGAGTTCTTAGGTGGAGAGTCCACAGGAAGGTTGAGAACGCGAATGCCAACATAGAACTTCATAGGAGAATTTTGCTGAACTTATCGCAAGCAGCTTTGCAGTGCTTATCATTTTGTGGCTTTCTTTTTCACTCTCTGAATTGATGGAATGTGTACTGTGGACAGTTCTTATATATCTCCATGCTAAATTGCCCACATGCCATGAAATTTCTGTGTGTGACATTTGTGGTATTTGAAAACCTGAAATGACTTGGTGGTGGAGGGGGATGGGGAACATGGGCTGTAGTTACATGGCTGTTAAGAACAGCCCTAAAACTGGAGCTAAGGCCAGATTCATTTCACTTTAGCATTACTTGATGGCCAGAATGTTCTTTGGGTGGCCTTGTATTGACCCAGGTGAGGAGTCATGGGTGCATCGCGGGGTAACTCAGAGCATAAAGGCTGGCTGAGCTGTAGCAGAACCAGCACAGCCTGTTCCGCCTGGTGACCAGATGTCGCTGAAAAGGACTGTCTTGGACAGACAACATACCTAGAATCTTCAGTGCAGAAGAACACATATTGGACAAAATATTTTTTAAATCTCAGGATTTTCTAGGGTCCTGATTGATGTGGGACTATGGGGGGGGGTCGGGTGGAGGGTGAGGGGGTGGAGATTGAGAATTTGGCTTTACAGGAATGTAAGTGAATTGTCAGAACTGATTGAAGGATACAGTTATGCAAGAAAACCAGTGCTTTATGCTGAGTAATTCACACTGGGAAATCTCTAAGGAGTATTAGATATTTCTGAAAAATGCATGAGACTTGTTTCTGTAGAGCTGGACACCATAGATGAATCATAAGATTTTAATTTATTACATGGTAATAGCAGGCTGCAAGGCACTGTACGTGCCTGTAACTTGAATATTTGTTTTAACAATTGTTAGCTGCAAGTATTGTCTGTATGAAAGCTCTAATATTTTTCTGAAGGATTCAGTAATTCTCATCTTACTCTTTTTGTCTCCTTTTACTCCCCTTTTCCCACACCTACTTCTAGGAAGAATTCTGGAACGTCTATGTAGGTAAGAAACACTCTGCATTTGTTTAGAGAATTAAACTTCCTTACTGCAAGGTTAAAAAGGATGCACCTCTTAAGTAACCACTTCCTACTCCCACTTCCTCTCTTTTCATCATGAGACACCCTGACTTTGTGTTTCCTCTAAAGACGGAATCTGATTTGTTGCCTTGCTGTTTCTTGAACCCAGTTGCTTCATTCGAAGGTGAGGTTCAGCTGCCTCCAATTCTTCGATGATCTTCCTCCTCTCAAAGAAAGAATGCCGGCCCTTTGCATGCAAAGGACAGTGAGAAGCAGAAACTGGGAGTGTGACTCCAAAGGGGCAGCCCCGAATGCAGGGATTCAAGAATCACAGAATCACAGAATGTTAGGGATTGGAAGGGACCTCAAAGGATCATCAAGTCCAATCCCCCTGCCAGAGCAGGAACCTAAATGACATCACACAGGAAGGTGTCCAGGCGGGTCTTGAATGTCTCCAGAGAAGGAGAATCCACAACCTCCCTGGGCAGCCTGTTCCAGTGCTCTGTCACCCGTACTGTAAAGAAGTTCCTTCTAGAGTTTAAGCGGAACCTCCTGTGTTCCAGCTTGCACCCATTACCCCTTGTCCTGTCATTGGGCATCACTGAGAAGAGCCTGGCTCCATCCTCGTGACATTCGCCCTTAACATATTTATAAACATTAATGAGGTCTCCCCTCAATCTCCTCTTCTCCAAGCTAAAGAGACCCAGCTCCCTCAGCCTTTCCTCATAAGGGAGATGCTCCACTCCCTTAATCATCTTGGTAAATCAAAGAGTTACAGATGAGGGTGGCGCTTAAATGCCACGCAGTTATTAAACTGTGTCGCACAGTCGCTTGCCACTTTCCTCTCACCTTCCATGCCAAGCTGTTGCTGGTTTTCCTGTATTACAGAGCATTTTGATGGGATGTGTTTTCTATAGAAGTGTTTGGCATTCAAGGAACACATGCCAGGGGATTAGCAGATACTACCCCTTGGTCTTTTATGGTTTTGTTTTTTTTCTGAAAGTCTGAGTTTAATTTATTAGGGTTTTAGTGTTCATAATCACTATGCAGGGACAGATTTTTAATATATTGGCATTTGGTAACATGTTCTCCTGAAAGTACGTGTCCAGCTTGCATGTTAAGAGGAGTGCCTCAAACATGTTGACCAAAGACAGCTCAGCTTTGTCTTTTGGAGTCTGTAGGAAATTGCAGACAGTTACCACGAAGAAGAGGCAGACTTTCACAATCCTCTAAGCAGGGGACAAGCTCTGCAACTTACAGGTTGAAATTTCAAGCCAAGCCTGCGTAAGTGTTGCAGTGGAAAATTTCAACCCATTTTCTCATGAGAGTACAAGCAGCGCTACATCAGCAGTGCCAGCGTTCTTAGCGGAAATGCCAATTTCATATATTTTAAACCACAGTCCACAAATGCTTTATTGGTGTTCAGAAGTATTGAAAACCACAACTATCCTGAGCCAACTTACTGGAACAATTCATTCCTGCTTGCTTTTTGAGTAGGACGTTCTGCAATGCTTTTGTGCAATGTTGATACAGAACTCATTACCGCTGCGGCAACTACAGTGTAGGGAAAAATTAAACAAGTAGGGTTCCTAACAGTAGGATGCTGCTTAGCTAAGACCACTACAGAATGGAGTGCTCTGGCACTGCAGAGGAGGCTGGAACCAGGAGCTCTGCTGCAGGCCTCAAGCCTGTCTTTGTTTTGGTCAATGGTGGTCTTGCCTTCCCTCTGTTGAGGACCGACATCTGTCTTCAGCGCCTCTGTGGTGGACCACACAGATGCAACATTTGGAGTGCTGTTGATTTTGGCCATGTGCAGGTATAGAAGGGATGTTGAGGCGTGGGGGCAGTACACAAAGCCCAGCAGATGTTCCTTGTGGCAGATACAGCTGCAGCAGATGAGGTCACAGGCTGGAGCCGCCATGCAGGTGGCAAGCTGGATCCCTGGGATGAACAGCTGCTTGCATCTTGTCTCCTCTATGGGCATTTCTGTTCTTCCAGCTGCTCCACACAGGGGCAGAATAGGTGGAAAAATACAGAAATTTGAAAAGCGTGTTATCTAAAGCAATGAGTTATTAAGCAAGTGTCACTTCTCCGGATATCCTGCTTTTCTTATCAAACAGTGCAGAAGAACCCAGCAGAGTCATGTGATGAAGGAACGCATTTGTTACAGCAGGTTGCTGGATGGGAGCGAGTGTCAGTGCAGGGTGGTAGAAAGGGCTGCAACGTGGAACGTGTCTCCAAATGCAGTGCAGCCTCACAGTCCTGCGTGTAACTGTGTTTGTGAAGTCTGTGTAGCTGGGGCCCTGGTATCAGATCAGCCAGTTATGTCCAGGTCACAGAAAGGAAGAAAGGCTGCAGAACTACTTTGTAGATATTGGAGATCCCATCCTAGATGTGGAGAGTGTGCAGTAGGAGCTAATTTTTTAAACCTCGAACTCATACCTCGGTGGATATAGTGGGAAAATATTGTTAGTAGCACGAAACAGGAATTTGGCCTGCACACATGAATTTAGCAGGGTTTTGTAAGGCATTTTTTTGTTTGTTTGTTTTCTTTGTCTTCCATTAATATACTGGTGTCTTTCTTTAAATGAACAGCACTGCAGGCAAAAGATGTGCACAAGGGATGACATGACCTTTAAGGAAATAAAAGTTGAGTTGTCATTATTATGCAGAAATTGTAAGGAAATGCAAGAGACTAAACAGTTAATGTCTTTAGAAAATAGTTGCAAGGTGGAAATGTCCTTCTGCCTTTACAGCCTTCACTGTAAATGACATTTAATCGGACCGTGCTGTATTAGTTTATCGTTCTACCAAAAAATAGTCTTGTGCATGCTCTGTCATACAGTAGCCACCAAAACCAGATTTCAAAACTGAGGATACGTGTATGAATCATTGCTGGTTTGGATTGATTGCATTTGTACTCTTTGTCCTGTCTGGAGTGTGGCAACTTACAGGACATATGTTTTAAAAGGAAGGATAAAAGATTACTTATTAACACTAACAGCCCTTCAAACTTCGCTGAAAATGCTTACACTCTTAAAGTAATTTGTTTTCTGGTTTGTCTTTGTAGATGGTGACCAGTGCAGCTCAAATCCTTGTCACTATGGTGGACATTGTAAAGATGGAATTGGTTCCTACACTTGCTCATGCTTGGATGGTTATCAAGGGAAGAACTGTGAATTTGGTAGGTTTCTGCTTTAGAGAAGTGCGTCAGTGAACTTTCCAGGGAGCTGAAACATTGAGAGTTAACTAGCTCTTCTTTTAAGAGTTAGTTTAAGAGCATTATTTGCCTCTTGGAGGAATGCATAGAATAAGATGGCAGTCAACAATGAGTTGGAGGACAGTGCCAGAAACTTGAAGCCCTGGTGGCTCTACAGCTGGATCGTGCTAATGAGTGCTCCGAAGTTACACTTGCTCCAAAGAAAACATTTCTAATTATGATAGTGCCTCTTTACATGAGCTTGAATCCCCAAAACATGATGATAAAACTGAGAAGCGTAGAATTCTTATAACTGATACCAGACAGTCATTATTCCAAGATCAGAAGTAGAGCCTTCCTGCTCCACTCACAGCAGTGAAGAATCAAAGAAAGCAGATTTCAGTAGCTGGTGCAGAGACTTCGTCAGCTTTGCAAGGAATCATTTTCCGCTTATTAATCCTTCCTGAGCTTCACTTCTGTGGCATACAGCTGCTACCCTAGGGATGTTGCTGGAGCGTGTATCAGTAGCCAAGAATTAAGAGTCGTGGGTGTGGAACTGAAGTTCAGACACAGGACTGCGGGGAGTGATGAGGAGTTGAGTGTTTTTAAGGCAGGAGGAGGATTTGTGTGAGGATTTACCAGTATCTAGACTTCTCTGTTAGTGCTTTATTCATTCTTCCACTATTATTTTGTCTCTGCTTTTTTAACCTCCCCATAACCTCCCCATAACATGGCCCACACAGACTTGGCGAGTGTGTTTCATGCAGTGAATGTGACCACTTTATAAGGCAGAAGCTAATATTAACCACTCATGTTTGTACTAAGATATGCTTCAGGTGTTTTACAGGTGGGGACGCAGTTCATGTTCAATGAGTGTGGTTTAATGTGAAATTCAAGATCTTCTGTGAAGTCAGTCTGAGTTACAGTTTTTCTCCAAACTTATCTCTTTTACAGTCATACCAAAGTACTGCAAAATAAACAATGGTGACTGTGAGCAGTTCTGCATCAAAAAAAGTGTACAGAAGGATGTTTTGTGTTCCTGTGCAAAAGGGTATGTTCTGGCAGAGGATGGCAAACGCTGTGTTTCATCAGGTATGAAGCCACGTAATAAACTAATGGTGATGAGACTTGTTTCACAGTCAGAAGATGTCTTTTGAGCCATCAGTATTCTACACGATGTATGTGTAACACTGAGGCCAACTGATTTGTATTTCCAAAGCCTTCCATTTGTGAGGTGGTAGAATGCACTTACCAAAATCTAGCTGTTTTAGAACCCTTTGCAAGGTGCCTCTCACAGAATTACCTGAGTAAACTCCGCTGTTGACAGGAGAAAAGTTATTGCAGTAATATCTCTTTCGCTTAATCACTTACACGCCATATAAAATAACAATTCACAAATACTTTTCTACTTTAGATTTCAGTTAATCTAATCAGATAGTAACTGTTGACATTGTGATTCCTGTAATTTACATTTCTACAGTTTTTTGTATTTCAGTAAACTAGGGGGGAGGTTGGACAAGTCAACTATGTACTCATGATGTCAGTTTTTGTATCTTTTGTAAGTAATAATAAATTGCTGTCACGGGCCATATTATTTCTAAAATAAAACACTCTGTTTCCTAATTAAGATGGTTTTGGTACGAGCAAATATGTGAATGTAGCAACATAAACAATTGAAGATGGCGTTTTAAATTTTAAATGCTTAGAAAACACTGTCCAGGGACTGAACCTGTGGACAAGTTTTAGGTCTGTAAAATTACTTTCATTTTTCAAACCAGCTAGTCTTCCTCCTTTGTTGCATCTGCCAAGGTTTTGCTAGTGTTTCCAGAACAAGACAGCTGCATTAACTGATTTATTGTGAAAGGGTGTTGTCAAGGATTTTCTTCTTGTGCTGATGTTTCTGTCGCTCTCTAATATTAACATTCTTATCTTTACAGTAAAGTATCCTTGTGGGAGAGTTTTTGTGAAAAGAAAAAAAAGGTCGGTTCTTTTACCCACTTTTAATAGCAGCGTAACTAGTGATCAAGATGGCCCTCCCACAAATGAGACAAGTTTGGAGGAGGACATCGTCACTACCACAGAAAGCACAACCGTCCGTCCTGGCAATGAAACAAGTGGCAAGAGTCCCTATGTCATCACCAGAATAGTAGGTGGTGAAGAGTGTCTTCTTGGTGAATGTCCATGGCAGGTAAATCTGGTGTTTGTGCTTTGCGTTTAAGCAGAACGTGTTTCCAAGTGGAAGCGTGCAATTGGTCATTTAACGTGGTTGCTTTCTGAATGTTACCCATGTCATATGCCATTTGTAGTGGAGGTAGCTGAGCTGTGTGAACCCAGGCACTTACATGGGGTGCTCTGAAAACTGCAGCCTAAACTGCAGCCTTAAAATGTCAAAATGAAAGAGTTTGTGCAATTTTAGATGGTACTGCTTAACCTGTCACCAGAGAGGATGTTTGAGTCATGCTGGCCTACCGGTGTCATTTTTGCAGGTTATATTCCCGTTCAATCTGGTAGCAGACCGTTAGGGAGTATACCTGACAGTTTGTCAGATGATAAAGCGTGCATTTGCTTCACAACTAAGCTTTCATGTCTAAGATCTCCTCCTGAGTTCAGACCAGCCAAAATGAGTTCCTGTATTTGAGACATTAAGGAAGGGGTCAAACTGGAACAGAAATTGGACAGGAATTCTTTGGGATGGTTAAGACTAAGGAATGGGATGAGTTAGGGGCTACACTCTCCCTGCTAAGTCAGTCAGTGTCTTGTTCCTAAAAGACATTAGTAAGCACTGGGAGTGAGGTTATGTGGAAGCCAAACACCTACATCACACGAAGACAAATGAGATTCCACAGCAGTACGTGCCAGTCTGCAGCATATGCCTGTGCTTGTGCAATAGCAGGGGCCACCTGCAGAGTTGTGCGTGTGGTGGTAGTAAGTGTGTGTGTATGTAGTGTGCAGAGAAATCAGTTACCTGCTTATAGCTCACTGAAGTTACACTGCTCTTATTGTCTCTGCACTTACCTGTTTTTTTCTTTTGCAGGCTGTTTTGTTAAATGAGGAAGGGGAAGAGTTTTGTGGTGGAACTATTTTGAATGAAAAATTTATACTTACTGCAGCTCATTGTATGAACCAATCCAAAGAAATCAAAGTTGTTGTTGGTAGGTGTTTTTTTACTTTACTCCTGTGATGCTTGAGCATGTGTTGTGTTGCAGACTAATCCTCTATGCTCTAAATCTAAATCTAAAGTGAGATGGACTCATATTACTTTATTTGTTACTTTGATGTTGTTGTTTTGCTTTTTATATATTTCTGGTTATTGTGGAAATCCTGCTTTGTGAAAACAAGGGCGGTTGATGTGAAAGGTGATAATGCTGCATCTGTTTCTTCTTTGCCAGCTAGCTGGGAGAGATTAAGAACAAATGTCCTAGAAGTGCTGGCTAGTACTGTGTCCATCAGGGTAGTGCTTCTCCAGAAAGCTAATCATTCCTGGCATATCTGAAGCATACAGATTTGTTTCTGCAGGAAGACTTGGGAAAGCTATGACACATTGACTGGAGGAAGAAGAAGCGAACTCAGAATATGACTGCTTCACTACTAAGGCGTGATACTAGTTTAGCATGACTTCATACTTGCACTGTTTCAGTCTTGACCCAGACCAGTTTATCATCCCTGATATAAGCCAGGCTCAAGCTCCTGTAAGAGCTTCTACCCAGTGGCATTAGTTTTACTCTATCGGTTTATGCCTTTCTGTAAACTAGTACAAAAATCTCCACAGACAAAAGCTCAGAACAGAAACTGATCCAGATGCTGCCAATAAACATTGCAGTACATTTTCACTTGTATGGTGTAAAGGCTTGGGCAAAGTGTTGGGAATGGGTATGCTACTCCTCCTTTGTCAAGGTTGTTCTTACTTATACTATCTCCATATTAATGACTCTTTTCATAATCTCGTACAGGTGAAGTGGACAGAGAAAAGAAAGAACAGTCTGAAACGATGCATACTGTGGACAAGATACTTGTGCACTCCAAATACATTGCTGAGACTTACGATAATGACATAGCCTTAATAAAGCTGAAGGAACCGATAACGTTTTCTGAGTATATTATCGCAGCATGCCTCCCCGAAGCTGACTTTGCTAATGAGGTTCTGATGAACCAAAGATCTGGGATGGTTAGTGGCTTTGGGCGTGAATTTGAAGGTGGACGACTATCCAAAAAACTGAAAGTGCTTCAAGTCCCCTATGTTGACAGGAACACTTGCAAGCAATCCACTGACTTTGCAATAACAGAAAACATGTTCTGTGCTGGTTATGATACAGAGCAAAAAGATGCTTGTCAAGGAGACAGTGGAGGTCCCCATGTAACCAGATATAAAGATACTTATTTTGTTACTGGAATTGTTAGCTGGGGAGAAGGATGTGCGAAGAAAGGCAAATACGGTGTCTATACCAAACTGTCCCGGTTCTTACGCTGGGTAAAAGTGGCAATGAGACAGAAGTTGTAGTGGTGTGTCTCTTGATCCTTTTGTTAGCTAACATGGTGCGGTTTCTCTAATGAAATCTGAGGGGTTTTGTGTTCTTTTTTTCACCACATCTGATAAACTTATTTTGAGAACTGATTCCTTAAAGTTATGGGGCTGCTTCTCTTTGTTTTATTCCTGGCTTTAAGCATGTATGTGCAGACTGATGGTGTTGCTTTAAACTTGTGCAACTAGAGGCTTTCTCCAAACAAAGTGGAGTCTTTTGTTTTCTCATTTGGTTATTTTTATACTGGCATTTTATTTCCTATCTGTTCACCCATGTGCTTTCACCAGAGGCTCCTGGACGTAATATAAGCCTCCACTAATTATGATGAAAGTGGGAAGGACAGGACTTCAGTTAATCCTCATACTTCAGCCAGCTGGCTCGGTAGGGAGTATGTTATTGCTAGAGCTGTTTAGCTTCTACCTGCAGACGTATTTAGGAACTTAAGGTAGCAGGAAAGCTTGCTTGGTAAAAGCCGAGACACAAGTTAAGTGTTCAACATGTGATGCTAAATAATCACATGTTCCACAAAATTGCCTGCTTAGGTCACAGCAGCTAATTAAATGGGGTTTTCCTTGATATGGATTGTACTTCACTTTAGTTTAATTTACATTCTTCTGTTCTGCTCATCAGAAAAAATTAATGTGCATGTTCCTTGTTTTCTGTATCATGTTCTGGATTGTGTATGGCTGAGGATCGGAAAGCTCCTTGCGTGTGTACTTGTTCTGGGTGTTTCTGTAAGGTACAATAGTGATGTACATCACCATTTGAAATAAAACATTCTTTCTTTTTTGTTGTTTTATTTTCATTTATTCCTTCCGGTCATCTTACAAATATATGAAGACAAAATCTCAACTGAGATAGATAGAAAAAAAGACTAGATGTCCCTAAACAAATACATGTGACACATTTCATCTGCCTTATGTCAAGGCTGAGGAGGAGGTAGAGAATGGAATTAAAAGACCTTCACTGGACTAAAGGTTCATAAATGGCAAGTTAGATACCAAGATAATTTTCTTACAAAGAGGTAAACTCAACCAGTGACTTCCCACACAGAAATCATGGGAAAATTTACAATGTAAGGGACAGAGGAAAGCGATCTGGTCTGACCCCATGCTCAAAGCAAGACTAACTTCGAAGTTAGAGGAGGTTCTGCAGTGTGTGGTCCAGTCAAGTTTTGAAAAACTTCAGAAGTAGTGATTTTGTTACCCTCTGGGCAACCTGTTCCTGTGCTTTAGCGCTCTTCTGGTTACAATTTCTCATGTGTAGTTGGAATTTTCCTTGTTGCAACCTCTGACTGCTGCCTTACCTTCTTTCTATGGGCACCTCTGGGAAATGGTTGGTCTTGTCTTTACTGTAATCCCCATTTAGGCAGTGGAAGACTGCGGTTAGATCCCCCAGCTTTCCCATGGTGAGCAAACCCAGATCTCTCAGCCTGTTACTGTAGAATCCTTTAGGTTGGAAAAGACCTTTAAGATCATCAAGTCTAACTATTAACATAACACTGCCAGTCTCACCACTAAACCATGTCCCTAAGCACCTCATCTACATGTCTTTTAAATACTTCTAGGGATGGTGAGTCCACCAGCTCCCTGGGCAGCCTGTTCCAGTGCTTAACAACACTTTCAGTGAAGAAGGTTCTTCCTAATAGCCAACCTAAACTGCCTCTGGTGCAACTGGAGACCATTTCCTCTAGTCTTATGGTTTGTTACCTGGGAGAACAGGCTGATGACCACCTCACTACAACCTCCTTTCAGGTAGTTGTAGAGAGCAATAAGATCTCCCTTGAGCCTCCTTTACTCCAGGCTAAACACATGCACTTCCCTCAGATGCTCCTCGTAAGACTTGTTCTCTAGAGCCTTCTCCAGCTTCATTGCCCATCTTTGGGTATTCTCCATCATGTTCTCTAGGCCCCTAACCATCCTGATGGCCTTTCCAAGACTTCTTCGATCTATTACGCTTCTCTGTTGTCTGAGGTACACTGAACTTCACCAGACACCTGTTACTTATCTCTTTGGGTTTGAGCTGGAACTGGCTGGTTTTATAGAGCAGGTGCTGTGAGAAACCAGGTTGACAAACTAGAAATACACCTCTGCATGGCATCAAGGTATTGCTGCAGTCAGCAGTAAATGTGAGCAGGAAGGACTGCGGGTCATTTACCCTAGCTTGATGGTCTCCACCTGTACAAACCCTCAGCAGACTTACTTCACTGTTTGTTCAGCAATGTTTGTTTCCTGAGTTCTCCTGTCCACTGGATTTCTGTTTGAACCTCTTGACCCACTGGTAGCCTGCCCTGTGCTCCATCGGGTTGAAACATCTCTCCTCAAGGGGACAACCTTAGGTCTAGGTGCTACCTAAATACTATTTACATACTCATGCTAATGGCATTCTTCTCAGAGGGCTGGGAACTGAAGTGGAACTCAGACTGGACTGCATGTGTTGAGGTAGCAGAGGGGATGACCTCCCTCTGGCAATGGTGGCAGTAGCTGGGTCTTACTAGCTGGTGTGTATATATGTTCTCGGCAAGCCAAGTAGCACCCTGAGAGCAGGGACAGAGCTGGTTTAACAGATGAGCATGCAAAAGGGTGGTGGAAGTCCATGTTTGTGTGCAACTTGATTGTTCTTAGAAGTGCGATTATTCTGCAGAGTATGAGAGGCTTTGTCCTTGGACTTCACAGTCAGAGTTTATTTGTCTTTTACGAACAAAACTGGTTCCTAGAGCCTTTCATCCTGTGCCATGGTGCCTACTCAGTGCCCAAGGGTCAAGGGTTTCATATCCATTCCTCATTCTGCACCAGCATCTCTGGCATGCTGAGAGGACCTGAGTGAAACATCTGCTTACATCATGGTCTCCTACCAAAGCCTATAACCAACTCTAGGGCCTGCAAGGAAAGAAATAATTAAAGCACAATTTTTATGCAGACTAATTGTTTAGGGGTAATTTCACATAGCAAAATTTGAACAGATTGTAAAATCCAGGAAAGAGGTACAGCACACAGCTGGTGAATAAATGGGGGGGATTTTAAAATACCAGACCTCCTCATGGCAAGGAAACACTGCTGGTTTAGGCAAAAGCTGACATTGACCAAGGATGGTGGAAGAAGATGATCTAAGCTACCCTCTAGTGTTCAGGCTTCAACCAAAAAAAAATCCTGGGAAGAAAGGAAGGGTGATAAGTGAATCATTTTGAAGCTTTGGAAAAGACTGATATGAAGAATAAGAAGCTAGGACATTGCTCAGGCCTAGTCCAAGATGATGCATTTGGGCAAGAAACTTTCGTGCGTGAGGCACTGGGCTTTTTACTAATGAGTCTTCTTTAGACTAAAATAGAGAAAACCTGAGGAGAAACACAGCAATAGCCTTCACAGGTGCGACAGGCTGCTGCGGAGATGTAGGAACTAATCAGAAGTCATTCATGTCTGTGGTGAAGATAAAAAGTCATAGCACATCTCAGTTGTGGCAAAAGTTTCCTGGATATCCCAGGGAAAACCTTCTAACACTATGACTAGAAAAGCCCTCTAATAGATTTTATCTGAAGGGCAGCGAAGTCTCTGATTTTGGTTGTCTTTCAGAGCAGGAAAGGTAAGTAGCTGTCAGACATGCAGCATGAGGGGGTGCCCTAGGGAACAGATGTGGACAAGGTGGCCTTCGTTATGGTATCCTACATACTTTTTGAAGTTGCAGGGTCCAACTGGCAGCAATTTCCCAGAAGGCTCCTTTGCTGGAGCCTTGGCCAACATGCCAAGAGGTAAACTTGATCCTTTGTCAGCTCTGTAGGTTGGGCTGGGTGATCCTGGAGGTCTCGGCAGCCACTGTTTTCTGTGTTTCCAGGTGAGCAATACAAGCAAAGGGTCACTGTTACAGTCATGCATTTGTGACCTGTGCTAGCACAGTAATAACAAGCAAGGTTTTCTTTCCTCTATGCTCTATTCCTTCTCACAGGTGACTCACCTGACAGGATTGTCTTCTATGGAAAAGGAAGAAGGCAATTGTTTTCTATCATCTTCTATCGTCTTCTTCACAAGGCCCTGACAACAGCTGTCCCCATGGAGTGGTATGAGCCAAAAGAAAAAAAAAAATAATAAAAACAATCCATCCACAATAAGGCAGAAAGTGATGAATTTGTGAAAGTGTTATCTGAACTGGTGCTTGTGACAAAGACTGAATTTTGTATGTCCCAGAGGTCCCATCCAGCCTGGTGCATCTGTACAGGATACTTGGTAACCAGTTCCACTGGATTCCAAGGCTTCACTTAAGATCATGACAACCAATTTCACCCTACCTAGAGCACTTCAAACTACAGTGGTTTGGAATAAAAGAGATCAAAACCTTGTGCAATACCTTATTGGCCTAACCTGGAGAAAAAATCCTGAATTTTCACTCTGTTTCTCTTGTTCTGATTAGCTCTGTGCTTTACTTGCTTCCTAGAGCACGACCAGAGCTGGGAGACCACATCTTTGTAATATGCTTGCTGAGCTCTGCGGATTTGGTGCCCTGAGCTATTCCTCACTTCTGAGACACTTTCCTACTTCTGTCCATCTTGTGAGAGGCACAAAGCTCTGGCTCTGGTTGTTCTGTCTTCCTTGGGGCATGGGCAACAGCCAGGTCACTTACTTTAGCTCCTTACTGCCTGGCTAGTAAAGCTTGTTTAGGAAGGCTTTGTCTATGCTTCCTGAAGATGTAAAGCCACCCACAGTGGACAGGGAGAAAGGGAAGAGCTGTAAACCATGGTCCTGTAGAGGAAATCACCAAGTCTCAGCCTTGTATCTGGAGTTTTGGTAGTATAATCAAGTTTAAAACCAAGTTTAACCATGTGACCACATGTTGTTATTCTACTGTGGCAGAACCTGTTCTGGTTTATGGACTCCTCTCTTCCTGAGGACTCTGAAATCAGGGGTGTCACAGCCTTGGTGACAAACCCAGCCCCAAGCTGCCCATGCAGGAGAGAGGGGCTTTGCCAACATGAGGCACCTGCAAGCTATTGCTGCAGCACAGTGACCTTTTTCTGTTTTAACATTGTCCCATGCTGACACTGAGCCCAGGCTTTGCTCTTAGAGGTTTTGTTTTCTCATGAGTTTATGACCTTTGCACTGTAGTGTTTCTCATATAGCAGCTGCCCCACAGCCCTGCAGAGAAACCAGTGGGAGACGCGCAGCGAGCTCGGAGGATGGCGATGGCAGGTCATCGGAGGACAGTGTGGCTTCTTCCCATTGTCCTCCTTTTCCTTCAGACGGCACAGACAGGTACAGCTTTTGCTTTACCTTGGCTTTGTGATGCTTTGCCTAAACCACAGAGGTAACTATTTGGCATCACTTTGCTTTGTGGACCTGGGTCACATGAGTGAAAACTTTGTAGCTTTGCTTTCTCAGCTGCTTTGCTCCCATCTGTCTGCTGCAGTGCAGTAATATCCAGGGCTGAGTCACTAGGGGAATATCATACTGAAACAACTGTGTCAGTTTAAAATACAGGGTTAATATGTCAATATGCAGAGCTTTCGAAGTAACAGCACAAACGATGAGGACATCTCTTCATGTCTTCAAGAGATGTGATAATTAAATAATCATTGCTATCCATTCATAAGCTATTGGGTTTAATCAAAACTCTACACCATCACCCACTGTGCTTGTCTTTGTCGCAATACAAACATCACATCTCCACCTGAGGAAGCCTCCCATCTGTCTTTGAGGTTGGATGCTGAAATCCTTCTCTAAAGAGTAAGTGTGTGAATCATGCTGCAGATATGCTGCATGCCTTGTTGTTTAATTTTGCTGTAAAAGTCATTCGGTGATTACAGAGAGCTCACTGGAAACAACTGAACAAACACCTGAGTCATCCACATTACAAGAGATGAGGTGGGAAAGGTACTTAGTGGGACACAGGGTGCCCTGAGATTCTTCAGGATGGTTCAAGGAAAATTTTCTCATACAAACATGTAGAAAGCAATTTTGAGTGCGCTTGTCTACATTTGATTTTAATTGATAAACTAGGAGTGGCTGACAATATGAAGATGGAAGATGACTTTAACAAAAGTAGTTGTGAAATGACAGAGCTCATGAAGGAAGGAAGAAAAAGAACATGAGAATAAAATTAAAGTGTATTTTAAAAGAAAGAAAGATCAGGCTACTTCTGAAAACCTTCACCCCCCCAAGTGTTTAAGGCACATGTGAAAACTATCCCAAGGCCAAGAAAGAACAGGGGGATTAACTAAAATCATGAGCTCCTTCATGATCTGATGTCCAGAAAGAAGCAGATAAAAACCTAGATCTGTATGAAAGAATTGCAAATGTGCTGGAATAAACCCAGAAAATCTAAGGAGTAAATACAATAAGATAAATGATGTGAAAATCAAGAGCTGATCAAAGTATATAGATATTGGAAGAGTAACCAAGAAGGTTAGTCTGTTCCCAATGGAGAATAAAATCTTTATTCCTTCAGGTACCAGATTATTTGTGTCCAACAAGGAGGAAAGAAACTACTGAGTTGAGTCCTGCTAGTCAGGATCAAATCACATCAGTCTCCTCCAAGGACAGGATAACAGGCTGAGTGGCTCCAAAAGATGAGGTACTTATCAGGTGTCTCCATTAAGGGAGGCTTCTATCATTATAGAAAATGCTTTTATTGTAACAGAAACACTGGTCTGGGTGAAACTACTGTAAATTCAGTGCACATCTGGTTGAGAAATTGTGCTGATTGGTTGAAAGAGCTTGTGAAATGCAGGGCTCCACACAGGTGAGCCTGAGAACGTCTGATACGTTGTGATTTTCATGGTGATATGAAAGATGGAAGAGTGTTTACTCCCTGTATTTGTAGCTCATTCCAGACTGGAAGGACTACAATAAGCTGAGACAATCTTGTGAAACTGGAACAGTGGTCCAATGTAAATAGGAGGCAATTCAGTAAACACAACCCCAAAATTTCACCCACAAAGGAAATGTGTAAAGTGTGTAACAAAAGCAAGAAGTCTTCTCTGTTTTCACAAGGATGAACAGCTAGGACAAGAAGTTATAGAATCCCAGCACTCTGAGGGACACTCAGATTAGATATTAGGAAAGGCTTTTTAGACATTATAAGGCTAGTTAAGGAGTGGATCAAGCTGTGCAGGTGAGCTGTGGAATCTCATGGTGAATCTGTAGGAACAGGTTAGACAGCATCTGTTAGGGTCTGTTTTACCTCTTCTTGCTCTCGCTCTGGTAGCGCCAGGAAGAGCTTTCCCATTCTGCCTGGGATCTTGCAATGTCAGGGACTGAGCTAAGGTAAGTAGGATGAGCCATACGCAGCTGGGAAAGGAATGTTGCAGCATTCTACCAAGAGACCAATACTTTATTTATTACTGATATATTCGTTGCTTCTAATTTTAGCCTCTTACCCACATCCATCTTCATCTTTGCCTTAGTACAATAGTTGTTCTGGTGAGTACATACTATCCCTTGCATTCTCCTCAAAATGCTGCCAGTTATAGCTGGAAAATATAAGATGCAAAATACTAGTGGTCTACCTAATGTTGATAGCTTCCTGTTTTTAAAACCATGAAAATTACACCTATTGTTATTACTAAAGTCTTTGGCAGGAATTGCACAGAATTTCCCCAAATGATGGGGTGTTTGGCTATTGTTTGCAAGTGAGCTACTTGTGCTTTTATGAAATTACCATGATTTTGTAACCTGCCTATGCATTTGTCCCCTCTGCAGTCCTACCAAACGCCTGTAAGGTCAACAACGGGAACTGTGAGCATTTCTGCAAAGCTAAAGATGAAGAAGCTGTATGTTCCTGTGCTGATGGCTATGCCCTGGCCGATGACAACAAAGCTTGCGTTCCTGTAGGTACGAAGCCAAATGTAAAAGTTCATTCTATAGGACACCCATCACATCCCCACCACATTTCAGAAGTGCTGGTGTGTTGTGGTGCCGTTGTAGCATCAAGAATAGTGTTAATTGCTCACCCTTTTCACATGACTTGCTTGAGTTGTTGCCAACAAATTTAGTAAGATCTTAGTTAAAGGTCATAATTTCAGTAACATCAAATTGTGCAACGGTGAGAGATGTGCTGCACCAAAATAGCTCACGAAAGTGTTCTGTGCAAATGGGTGCGTTCTTGGAGCAGACTGCAAACTCCATGTCCCAGCAGGTATGAAGTCATATGGGAAACTGGTGATTACAATGGGGCTCAGATTCCTCTTCTCTCACAGCCTGCAACAGGCCTTTTATGCTTCAGAAGACTTTGTTAGAAGGCAACAGAGTATCTTGATCATTGGTGAAAGTTGGGGTCTATTTTCAAGACCACCAGGGTGTGCTGAACACCTACAGATCCAAAAGAAGGAATCCAAGAAACTTCTCCCTTTCCAATACACGGTTCACAAGGATTCAGTGTAATCACAGGGTTAGTGGCATAGTTTGGTTGCAATTATATCTTACTTTTTTCCCCTCAGATGTCACCAGTTCCGTTTAAAAGGAATGCATCCTGCCTTTCCATTTTCCTCTAAAAGCAGGTTTTCAGCAGCTAACATAGTAACCTAAAGATACTAATGGCTGCTGACATTGAATTTAAGTCCATCAGTTGTGCCTGCATTCAAAGTGAACATTAGCAACTACTAATCTTACTCTATTCTTTTGTTCAGCTGATATTTGTTATAATGCCCTTTGTAATTTAATACCAAATTGTTGTCATGAGCTTATCATTCCTAACAGAGAATATTTTGCTGTTTCCCAATTACAAAAGATTTCATAACAGCGAGTACAGGAAAATAGTGATGCAAATAATGGAAGATGTTTAATTTTTAAATACTTTGAAAACGCTGAACCCGTTTGTCCACTAGCTCAAAATGGGCAAATTTTACAAGTGGAAAGTGATTTTTATTTTTCAACCACTCTCGTCCTTTTGCACGTGCAAAGTTTTTGTTAACGTCTTGAAAAGTCTGTCAGAGCCAACCCTGATAAGGACACCTGCGTATTTAATTCAGCTGCAAAAGGCTACTGTCACAGAGTTTTCCTTGAACAGTTAAATGACTTTCCTCTCGTTTTCATAAAGAGTTGATTCCCTGGAAGTGACTTGTTTCCTGCAAACCATTTTCCTCCACTGTAGGTACCTATCCGTAACTGTAAAGGCTGCTCTTGACTGCAAAATCCATATTCCAGTAGATTTGAATACTTTCTTGTGCTGAAGAACAACATGGAGTGCACTGGAAGCTAGATTTACTTTTTTGACCATGAAACTGTCCTTTATACCGAGGGCTCTAGCAAACAAGCTCTGTTGAATGGCACTTAGGGAAAGAAATTGTTTTCAACAGCAACTGTCTGTCCTTCCGCTCTGCGAGAGATTACTATTTTTTGCATGTCCCTTGGCTTGGTGCCTCAGGTACAGCACAGGCATCATCCCTCTCAGAGACAGAAGACCATGGTTCTCCACATCCTATATGTTTGCTTAAATCGTCAAGAAGGGTAGCTCTGAGCTGAAGTGAAGGCTGGTAACAGCAGCTGTTTGCTCAGTGTTATAGAGAGGAGTGCCTTGTTCTCAGCACGTAATGCCTGCATCAAAGTCCCAGTACCATCTAGACATCAAGTATTAGCATTTTGGTTTTGCATTTGCAGTCAAGTTCCCATGTGGTAAGATTCAGAGAAGTCATGAAGCCAGTCTAGAGAAAGTCACAGGAACCACAGCAAGTCCAGATGCTCATCCTGAAAATGAGGAAACCACTGAGGCTTCGAGCAACCATCCAGAGGTCACTGGGGAGGATGAAAATTTACCCAGTGTGTTTCCATGGCAGGTAAGGTGCCCTTATCCTGAGATGTTTAACACTTGAGCCCACTCACCAGAACTGGCGGCAATTTGCTCTTTATCATGCTCATCTCCACTTGTCAAGGGGACCTAACTTGATATCAGACAGATTTCCTTGATGTCAACCTTTTGGGTGGTCATTCCACTCTCCCAAGTACTGCGTTATGAATGATGTTGTGCCTTTGTTTCAGCATCAAGCAAATGGTGAGGGGGAGGCTAGGAGAGAAGTAGGATTGCAGATACGGGATGTAGAGCTGTGCCACAAGGCCCCTTCCCTGCCAGCCAGACCTTTATTTGGATTGAAGTGTGGCGGTATCAGAAGAATAGCCTGAGCTCCTGTTGTGGCCAAGACTAAAGTGAAATGAAAAAACCCAGCGGGAGCAGTGCTATTACAATGGCTACCAAAACAATAGGTAAAATAACTGAATGCACAAATTCCACTTTGAGCCAGGAAAAAGGTCTGTCTTGAGAGACAGATGTACTGTGGTTACGTGTCAGTGTAACTCTTACCACCTCTGAATGAAGGATGCCTTCCTTTGACAGAAACTAGGTAGGAAAGTGTCTACTTTAAGAAAACGGCTTGAATCTCAGCTAGCTGTTCGGGATTTCTCTGTACCTGTGGTTTTGTGCTGCATCTTCTCTCTCTTTGCAGGCTGTTCTACTATTAGAAGGGCAGGATGAGTGGTTTTGTGGGGGAACAATTCTGAATGAGTATTTCATACTTTCTGGAGCTAATTGTGTTAATCACTCTAAAGAGTTACATGTTCTTGTTGGTAAGTGCTTCTCATAATGCCCTTTACTACAAAAATATGAAACTGTCCCATGTTCTAGTCTTCATATGCAAGACACTGAACTCGACCAGAGTTTTTCTTACCTCTTGTTGTTTCTCACTGCCTCATCCTGTCTCTTGACTGACAGTGAAATACACATTCAACTTCGATGAGTGGACAGTTTCTTTAAACTTGGATTGGCCTAGTGTAGCTTGTGTGTGATAGAAGCCAAGTAGAAACTAGGAAGGTATGCAGGCAAGTAAAGTTGAGCTGATGTAGTTAAATTGATCTAACATTACACCTTGATGCAATTTCCTGTGTTGGGCAACCCTAGAAGAATTCCAGATGCTTCGTTCAGATGTTAGCAATAACTGCTTTGACAACATGGAGATACTAGTCTGAGACTATTCCATACTTGAAACCTCATATTTATATTTATTACTGTCATTCGTGAATAAGTAGTTGTCACGATTTTTAGTCAGTGAAAAATGGTTCTTCGAGTCATAAAAATTGTACTCAGCCTACAATACTAAAGCAAAAATTGTTTTTGCCTACATTCCAATTGTCTGTCTTTTTAATTCCCAAAGAGACTTCATGTAAATTGAGAAAGACTAAATATATATAAACTCTTTTTTTTTTTTTTTTTATATTCAGAACATTAACGTTTTAAAAGACAATATCTATTTCCTATTTAAGACTATTTGACTATGTTGCTCTACAAAGGAGAGGGGCAAGATCCTTCTCTTCTGTGTTGAGGCTTTTGGTTTTATATCGTGGGAGTGCCATTGGGAATATTGCAATGAAGCCCAAAACTTTATATCAAAGCTTTCATTGAGAGCAGTATTCTGATAGAAAAGTTCTGATTTTCTACTTGTTTGACATTTTGACAGGTCTCTAAAACCCTCCAAAGTGAGTATAAAGTGCTACAGCATCAGAATATAGGACTGATCTGGTTTATTTTTACAGTACAATGCCTATATGAAGTGCAAAGAACTTTGGTCCCTTCTTTTATTGAGATGCAGTTTAGACTTGTTGGTATTGTCTTATTAACAACTGCTTTAATAATCTGACACAGGGATGGTGGACAAAGAAAAGGAAGAGCCAAGCAGAGCAATCCACGGAGTGGAAAAAATAATTTCACATCCTGAATTCGACGTAGAAACTTTTGACAGTGACATAGCCCTTCTCAAATTAAAGGAACCTATCACATTTTCTGAGGATGTTGTCCCAGCATGCCTTCCAGAAGAAGACTTTGCTAATGACATTCTGATGAACCGAACATTTGGATTTGTCAGTGGCTTTGGGAGTACGTTTGAAGATGCACCGCCGGTCAAAAGAATGAAAGTGCTCCAAATCCCTTATGTGGACAGGGACACTTGCAAGCTTGCCCTTGATAAGGAGGTCACAGAAAGTATGTTCTGTGCAGGTTATGATAAAGATGGAAAAGACGTCTGCCAAGGAGATGGAGGAGGCCCCCATGTAACCCAATACAATGGCACTTATTTTATTACTGGTGTCATCAGCTGGGGAGCAGGGTGTGGAGAGCAAGGGAAATATGGAGTATACACCAACTTGTCAAAGTTCCTACCCTGGGTAAGAAGTGTTTTGACAGAAGACTCTTAACACTTTGACATTTGATCAACCTAATTGTCTTAGCCATCAGACCTGATCTCTAAGTAATATTTTCCTCTTTTTAGCATGCTTGCTAAAATTCTGATAGTCTGGGCTTCTCTTAAGAGATGCCATCTATTCCATCATGAGCTAATGCCTGTTTTTTAGAAAGTGGGCACCTCTACTGAAACTTCTGGTTATAGTTCAACCCTGAACTATATGTTGAGAGAGATGAGTCTGATACATGGAACTGTGGGCTATGTTCAGGCGTGTCCCAGGTGCTACCATGAGACCATTGCACAGGGCTTGCACTTGCTAACCCATTTCCTCATTGCTATCCATCTCTCCGCTGACCCAGCTCTGCATTATCACTTGCCCTTGCTCTGCACAACACCTGATTTGTTCATAAACAATTATAAAAGGCACAGAAACTTTCGACAGGCTTTGATTGTTGTCTTTCTTTCAACATGCATTCAGAGGAATCAGTCATCTGAGTTTCTCCTTCCTCACATCCCAGTTTGCATTGCCAGGCGTGAACCACCAGCATCAACCTACTCAGATGTTCAGTACCAGATAAGAACAAATTCTGTCTGCAAGGACACTTAGTCCAAATGCTTAATTGTACAGAGAATTGCAATTCTCACTCGTGGCACGTACCAAGGCACACATCATGTCATCTGTGCTCTGCCTATATGCTATTTGAGTCTTCACAGGCAGGATAGAGATTTAGCTCAAGTCATCATGGAAGATTTACTTTGAAATGTCAATAAGGGTTTTTTTTGCCGTCTTTTTTCAGTATGGATGGATTCTTTTCCCCCTGTCATAAACGCAGAAGTGAACTTCCATAAGCAGCGTAGCAGTTGCGCAGGTCCACAGAGTCATTCCTGTCTCCGATGACTTGAGAGTCAGGTTTATGGCAGGAGCCACTGCCACCACCCAGTTACATCTGTCTGGACTGTGGGTGGAAGCTCTTGGGTGCTGGCTTTGCACTTGTGCTGCTGATGGCAGGAAGGTCAGGGCTTCCCTCCTGCTGAATCTGTTGCAGAGGAAGCGACTGTCTGGTCACGGGAACGCCTTAAATCACGACATCTGGACACTGCTACAGGGCTTCTGCCCCATCAGTTCAGGGGAGAGAATCAGGCAGAGAGAGGAACAGAAAACAGTGTTGAAAAGTCTGAATACCAGGTAAACTCCAACCATTTTCTTATCTCTTCATTGCTCACTTCAGACTGTGTTAGTGTACCAGGAGTTTGCCTGGAAAATCCTGTTTAGGTTTCTCTGTGAGGCATGCTTAAACCTTTTTTCCTTAAGTCCAGGTAAGGACAATGGGGAGATGTTACCAGAGAAAAAAATGAGAGGAAAAAAATATAAAATCCTCATCCAAATTACACAGACTCCAAAGGGATTTTTCTGCATTTTCACAGGGGATCAGGATATTGCTCATGTCAGGGCAATATTAACCATCTTACTAAGCCTCCTCATCCATCACTGAAACTGTATCTGGGAGCTTAAGCGATACTACCATTGTCTGTGCATATGCTTTGCCGTCCTCTGGCTGATCCAGACCCACAGACTCAGATTTATTGGTTGCAGTTTTGGCAGGGAAAAGGTTATTAAGATAAAACTGAGGAAAAAAAGGTAAAGAAACATGAAGGGGGAAGTAAATTATGTATTTCAATAAATGAAATATTAACAACAATTGCTGGTTTTAGCAATAATAGAAATACAGAATAATAGAAATAGAGAGTGTCAGAGCTTGTATCCAGAGAGACTGTAGAAGGGTTTGAGTTGGAAGGGACCTTCAAAGATTATCTAGTGCAATCTAACCTGCCCTGAGAAGGGGCATCTTCCACTACATCAGCTTGCTCAAAGGCAGTTTTTGTCTTCAGTTTGTCAGGCAGGAGACGAGTGACCTGCAGGGTAAATTACAATGTGGAAGACAAGGAGGTAGCTTGCTGTAACCATGGGAGGGTTAGCAAAAGGGGTGACAGGGCTGTGGGATTCAGCAGCATTTTGTCTGCTGCCCACATTGGGGTGGACAGACTTTGCCCAAGGAGGACTGCAGTGGAGCTGCAAGTGCGTCAGTTGTTCAATCAGTCGTGTCTGCTCCTCACTCATATAGCTAGGACTCTGGGTAATCTGAAGTGAGGAGAAAGCACAGAGAAAGCCAGCATAGTTTTGAGGACCATGCCACAGGCAAAATAGGGCAGAAGAAGAGGCAGAGGCAAGAAACTCGTTAGATCCATCTGCAGCACAGATGGCTCAGAGTAGAAGGGCTTGGAGAGGCCCTTGCTATCAATCACCTCACTTGCAGCAAATTGAGCTTTGTCAGGTCAGTAACCACCACCACCTTACACATCTCTACATGCATCAGGGAAAACACGTCTTTCCATTTTCCTCTGCACCCAATGCTCCCAGAGCTGTAGCCTGCAACAGGCACACAGGATCAGGGTGGAGTACACATGGTACAAGGCAACACCGGGAGGGTCTGCTCCTCATGGGCCCAGCCACAGCCCTCCTCCTCCTCCCAGCTCTGTAACAGCAAGCAGCTGTGGGCTTTCCCATATCCCAGGGCTCTCAGCTCCCTGTTGAGGGCTGATGAAAAGAGATGAGGTTGCAGAGTCAGGCAGAGGAGAAGGAAGGCTGGAGCTGCTCCTGTGAGCCTGCCCCTCTTGTCACAGGGTGGGTGCACCACAGTCCACCTCAAACCATCTTCAGTGTTCACAACACACAACAAACTGCTGTGTCCATGTGCGACTCAGCAAGAGGACACCCCCAGGGAGAAAAGTGGCTGCCAGCCCAGCCATCAGCTTTCGTTATTTGCTTAGGGCTGGGGTGATGTTTTCTGGAAAAAAATTGCTGTCCCCTTTGGCAAGCTGAGGTGTGCATTTCCAAATGGCATGTGACAAGAGCTGCTCGGACTGCTGCCCTCAGCCACCCCCACTGCAGGAGGGCTGATGGCCAGCTAGAGCCTACAGCATGATGGAGGTGGAATTGGCATGTCCCCATCACCACCCCATCAATGCCCTATCACTGCCCCATCACTGCCTGGGCAGCAGGTCTGCAAACCCTGGCTTGCTGCACTGCTAGTGGGGTGACTTCCAGGGCAACCAGTTGCTAAAGCAGAACCAACTAACTCAGTTACTCCATATCAAGGAATTGCAGATTGTGTATCTGATAGGGCACAAAGGCTTCACACTGGAAAGAGTAACCCTTCATGCAGGACACAATCCTTAAGCGGGGGTGTGGGACACCTTAAAGAAACAAGTCTCCATGTGTTCACTGTGGTAATTAAAGGAGTGGAAAAAAGAAATTCTAGTAACTCTTTATGAAGAAAGATGTGAGGAAAGGACTGCCCTTTAAAAAACCCCTCTTTTTGCAATTTTCCATAGTAATAAGAAAACTAAAATGTAAATCCTCTTGCCTTGATATCAAAACAGATAAAGCAAAGTCAGTGCCAGAATGTACTGAGTACACTGTGGCCCATTCCCAAGGACACAGCTGCTTAGTCAGGGAATACTTTTTTTAAAAAAACCACACAGTAAAAAAAAAATTACTATGCAAACTAAGATCTGATGAGAATACAGCTTCTGAAGCTCTGTGTTATTATTATTAACCAAATTTGAATAATTACCTTATACTTACAAAAGTTCCTAATTGACATAGGTTTGTGTTGACATAGGTTATACACACTAAATATAAACAGCTTATTTTTAAAAAATTAATCTGCAGATCAGCATTTTTGTGCCAGGTTCTGCAAGGTCCTGTGCTGACATCAAGTGGTGACATATTTTTTCACGCTGAAGGGCGCCAGACTTGCCCTGCTGCATATGCACAGAGACATTTTCCTTATCACAGGAAGGCAAGGCAAGGAGACATGGAGACTACAGCAGCAACCTCTCTTCCAGGCTCTCCCATGGGGATGGTAAGCCAGAGGAGTAATGAAAAGCAACGCAACCACCACCATGCAGGGCAAGAAGGGCAAGGTGAGCCTCTGCAGCACCTGCTGGGAACACAGGGTGCTGTGTTCCCAGCACTCAGTGGCACTCAGTGGCAATAGCTCCTCTCTTCCCCAGTCAAGAAACTCCCGGCTGGGACAGGTACAATGGGGTTTGGTGGCCTCAGGGGACTGAGGAGAGTACCAAGAGCTCATTCACTAAAGAAAGTTTCCCATACAGTTAATTAAAGAGGATAGGAGGCTGTATAAATCAGTTCTGCAGAAATATCAAGGAGCAAAAAAACCAAATACATAAGGTTATGAACTGCCTGTGAATAAAATCAAACTTGGTATTAGAAAGATTTTAACTGTAAGTGAACTTCTAGAGCAATATCCCTGCAGATACTGTACAGGAACCCCTCCCTCAATGCAATTTGGATGCAGAGTTTAATTATTTGCTGAATGCATTAGGGTCTGTGATGTGAGCTTTAGCATCAGCCCCGGATTGGCAGGGACTGGCCTTCGTTGAGGCATGTGGTCTGCTTCACTCATCTGCCTCGGTGCTCACTGGAGATAGCTTTAAAAGCTGCAACTGGTGGGAAGTGAAGTTTTATATGGGGATTTACCCATGAATGCTCAAATCAATTATATTTTGTTAAAAGAACTGCATACTCGTGAAAACACAGAATGGTCTCTATGCTTCTAATGCAGATTAAAAAGAACAACACTTCTCCTCTCACCAGTTGTTGCTCTGACCGTAGAAATGTTTTCCTGCTCTTCCCAGAAGCTTGCCTATGCTGGAAGCCAAAAACCTCCCCACAGCACCATTGCCGTTGCACCCCTATGGGTTTATCCTTCCTCTCATCCTGGGCCAGGCAGGAGGGCCCGGTGCACAGCACAGGATCCCAGGGAGGTGCTCTGGTCCTCTCTGTACTTACAACTCCTTTCACAGACAGACTGTCTATGTGTGTCTGTGTGTGACTGGGATCCTGAAGTCAGGGAGAGTTTCCCTTGCTCTCCTTCATGGCTCCTTCTCATATGACAGTGAGAAATGCAAATTCCATATCCATTCAGATACATCCATCCCTATGGGGGGAGTCCCATGCTTGGTTACTCCAAAAGTTGATGCGCTTTGACCAGTGCATCTAAGTCTTGGCAAATATTTGGGGGTGAATGGGGTGTGAAAAAGCCACGCGATAAAATTGGTCGCTGTAGTCATCATCCAGCTCGTGCTTTGCTATGGTACAAAGAAATGTTCATGCTGTTCATCTCTCCCTGTTCTATGTTACGGTAAGTGAAGGCTAGGGGGTGGGAGGATCACCCAAATTTTGGCACAGCTCTCAGCAGAGGTGGCAAAACTGCTCCACCTTCAGCCAGTGCACTGAGAGAAGGGGCTCTGTTGCACCACTAAGCAGGGAGAGTTTTTTCCGATGTTGACATTGAGGTCAGGCTTTGCCCTTAGAGGTTTTGTTTTCTCATGAGCAGCTGGACTTTAAACGTCAACGTCTCTCATGCAGCCGTTCCCCCAGGAGCTGCAGGAATGCAGGCAGGCGGCCATTAGGCTCCAAGGGTAACAATGGCAAGGTGCTCTTGGACAGTATTGTTTCTTCTCTCTGCCCTTTTCCTTCAGACAGAGCAGACAGGTATGGCCTTTGTTTTGATGTGGATTTAATTCTGATCTGTGCTACTGCTCCTCTAGAGACACCAGTAAGTTTGTACCTTGTATTGTGGTTACTTTGAGGCACAGGGTGGCATCACGGAGAACTGTCTGATCCTTATTTTCCTTATGTTTCTCCTGTTTTTTTTCATATAGCTAAGTAAAAACTATGGCAGGTTACGGAGGCAAGGTAATTTTGAAGTACGATCATTTACATCAGGGTAATAGTTTGTCATTTCTTGTCCTTCTTAAAGAGTGCCCCAGATACTGAAGATAATTTTGTTTTATATTTGTAGTTGCTGCTGAAATAAAAATGAGTCCTGCAAAAGAGGCTTAGATGCATGCTTGCTATAGCTTGAAGAAATTTACTTTCTGTATTAATCCCCCATGGTTTGTCAAAAATAAGGAGGAGCTGGGCAAGAAAGAAAAAGATGGTGACCGCTTAAGAAGGTCAAAACATCCCTGGCAGCAGCAGAAGTGCACAGCTGGTTATGCTGGATGCATCGAAACCACTGCACGGCAGGAGTGTGCCCTGGAGTGGCAGACAACACTTTAAAATGCAAAACACAAACATTGGGTGTTTTCTTTTTTGATACCACATGGAAGCTTGTTGCTTATCTAATATTCTTCAAAAGCATAGCTAAGAAATTTTTATGCTGTTTCAGAATAATTTTGTTATTGCTGTCACTTTTTCCAATTCTAATATTATTGATTATTTCAACTGTTGTGCACAGCAGTGCTGGGCCCAAACACTGTATAAAATATGAAAAAAAACACAACAAAAAAAACCAACCCAGTTGCTGCCTCAGTAGGTTAACTTTCCAAGTGCAGGACAACTGACAAACCCAGGCTGACACACACAGCTATGTGCTACTTGATGTCAAAGGCAGCAGACTGGAGCATGGCAGCAGCCATCTGGCCAACAGGCGGTTTTTGTTGTGGGCATCACTGCAAAGAGGAATTTTAAGATTTGCTAACTTTCAACTGTTTGATCTCTCCTCCCCTTTACTCAAATTAAAACTATTATAGAATCATAGAATTGTCAGGATTGGAAGGGACCTTAAAGATCATCTAGTTCCAACCCCGCTTCCATGGCCAGGTTGCTTCCACATAAGTGCCTTCCACATAAAGGATGGCATATGATATAGTCATCTTAACTTCGAGCATTGCTGAGGGGTAGCTTTTATTCATTCTCCTTAAGAGAGATTTGATTGAGAACTCAGCCGTGTCACGGTTTTTCCTCTCAGCAAAAAATCTCTGTGAAGTCAGACTGAAGGGCATCAGTTTGGATCTATCATCATAAATCAATACAAATCATTTTCACTTCTACTGATGAGTTTGAAAGCCCCATGTGGTCTCACAAAATAGCCTCTGCCTTTATGATGATACTGATCCCCTTTCCTTGGCTGTCATAAGAATGTTGCTCTGGATGTCTGGTGCAGGAAAACAGTGTGTCAGGAAGGGCTTCAGCTCTCCCTGCTTGGGAGCAAGTCAGGCACTCCCCAAAAGTAAAAGGTCACGACTCCTCAGCTAAGAAAGTAGGGCTCTTCTGTATGTAATTTAATGTGGTTGTAACCCTGAATCAGTCAAATGTTTTCTCCTCACGATTAAGATTGGGTGCTTAACAAAATCATTTTTAGAAAAATGGGGGAAAAAAAAGGTGAAAATACGTAAGGAAATGAATCTCAGTACTGACGTTAGCATTTTGTCACACAATGTTCCAGTGTTTATATCAGCTGATGATGCAAACAATGTTATCAAGAGACAGAGGCGTGCCAGTTCCCTACTTTTGGAGGAGGTCCTCCAAGGCAGCTTGGAAAGGGAATGCCTTGAAGAGAGATGTACGCATGAAGAAGCAAGAGAAGTATTTGAAAATGATGAAATGCTGGTAAGTATTTTGTTCACATGTGTGTATATTAAAAATTACTGCTTTAGTGCTTTACTACCAAATACAGCTCCACAGACTGCTTCATTTGTTTAGGTTTCCCTCCATGTGAAATCTTTTCACTTTCCACCTCTGCAGGTAGAAAACAAGTGTCTTCAGTGGTCAAAATGGAAATGCAGAGGTCAGCTCTGACACTTTTAAAGCCCTCTCCTGAAAATGATGTGTCCTGTGCCTTACGTTGTGAAAGTATATGACTGTTGTCCCATCCTGACCACACAAACAAGCACAGCCTGGACATCCCTTAGGGACCAGGATGGGCAAGGGGGTGTTGGGATGAAGGGAAGCAATGCACCACATAGTGGGACCCATAGAAAGAGGCTCACTTGGTCAGCGGTTGCAGGTCTCCTCATACAAGTGGTCCTCCTGACCTGTGCTCTTTAACCGGAATCTGGCCGGAGATTGTGTTTGCAGGAGACCAGGGGAAAGAGCCGTCGGGCTGCCCATGGGTGGTCCCAGGGCTTTGGGGAAAGTTGATGGAGAGGAGGTACAAGAGGTGAGGAGAGGGCTTCCCTTGGCTACAGGACCCAGAGAAAAGCAGCCTTATGGTGCTGGCGGCCAGTGTTGGTGAGCTACAGTTCTTCTCTGTCCTGACTCCTCTGCTTCCAGCAGCAGCACCTGAAGGGGGACAAGCAGGATGGGATGGGTCAAGGTCACTTCCCAGGCCACTGCACACTGGAGAGACAATTGCTGGCCAGTTTTTCCAGGAAGCTGTATTGCTAAAGGATTCAGTTGTTCCTCTCTTGCCTGTGAAGTGTTTCTTATATCTTCTTAAGAAACAATAAAACAAGCAGGATGCAACCGCCCTCCCATCTCATTCAAATTTTACTGACAGGGCAGAATTTTTAGTTGTGCAACTGTGTAAATGTTAAACCACAGTATATATTCTCTAATAAAAAGTTTTTGTTTTTTTCAAAATATTTATGGAAGATGATATCATTTGAGAATTAAAGTCTCATTTGTCCTTTTTCTTTTTTTCCCAGAAAATGTTTTGGGAAATCTACTACGGTAAGCTGGCTTCTTGATTTCTCTCCTTCATAGCCATGTCACACTAAGAACATTATAATTCAGTCCAATGCTTATTTTCTTGGAGTTCTTAGCAGTTTATTTGACAAGAAACACCCAGTAGCTATTTGTCGTGTTTCTAATACAGCAGGAGGAACAGTGTTGATGTTCAACTGGAAAAAAACTTTTAAGACAGCAAAGCAAATAAGAGTTGAAGGTAAGTGGTGTTATCATAGTAAATAGGCTCTTTCTGTTCCTGAAATTAAGGCTATTCTGAAACAACCTTGGACCTAAGAAAGTCTGTTTTGCTGGCACAATAGAGCAGCACAGCTTTACAGCAAAACCTCCCTAATATGAACTTAGCATTGAAACCTGAATGAGATAAATAGATGTTAAAAGCTGCTGGGCTGTCTGCAAACTCTGGACTCTGGCAGCTGTCAAGACAAGAAACATTTCTGTAAAAGCTGAGTGGTTGATTTAACTTTAGTTGCCTCCTGAACAAGGAGCCTGGGTCACCAGGTTATGATGACTATGCCCTATTGTCTCCCTCTTTTCAGAATGCCTTGTTCCAAGTTTTTATCTTTTTTTTTTTTTTTTTTTTTTTGTAACAGCTTTTATTAATTTCTAATCTTAGATTTAGATGGTGGATAAGGAGGTGGCAAACCCAGCAGTTAGTATCAATTTTCTGCAGAAGCCACTGAAACATTGAGTCCAGGGAACTGTAATATATAAGAAACCCATCAGTGATGTAAATGTTTTGAAGAGCAATGCTAAGTATCTGGCCTCTCATTACTTCTGTGAGGGTAAGATTAATCTATCCTAATTTTGGTCGCTGGACGCTTGTGCTAAGCAAGTCATGCAGACTTTCTGTCTAGTCTATGAAGAGAGAAGGGCAACCGGTAAAGAATGTCCCATCTCAACAAGCTTATCCACAATCAGGACATATCACTGGCTTGGGCCTCAGGGGTTGCTTCCTGTTGTAATTAAAAGCCACTATGTCTTGTCTTCTTCCTACAGAACAGCAATATGTGTTTCCTTCTTTGTGGAATCTTTTCCAACATTTTGGAGAGTGTAGCCGTGGCTTGCTTTTTCCTCACTAAACAAACCCATTTTTTCATCCTGACTTCCAAAGTCTCGTTTTTCAGCCCTCTGGTATGCATATAGCTTTCCTTCCATAGCCCAGGGTACAGTGGGTAACTACATTGTGAATAAGAGGGCTGAGAAGAAAGGCTGAGCCCCCACCTAACTGCTGGGTCACCCTTTGGCTCTGTTTTGTCCTGCTCCATTGTGGTCTCTTCAAGTCAGAAATTGATGTAGCAGCATCTTGCTCTAACATGGATGAACGTTGTCAGGGTACTTGGCCTGAGGTCACACTTGTCCCTGACCCTCTTTTATTGACAGTATAAACTTAGCTGTCAATAGCTTCTCTTAAAATAACATCTTCCAAACAGTTTTGTGCATGCATGTGTTATAGTAGCCTGTTTTCCAAGCTCACTTTATGACAGTGACATCTGAGACATTTCTATTTTGGTTCTTCACTAGGTGCCTTATCCCCCAATACAGTTAGGTTTAATTGATCTTGATTTGATCTTGAAAACCATAATTTGGTTGTTACTTAACACTTTTGCATTTTACTGGGTGTTTGTGAACAGTTTAATCATTCCAGTAACTTTCTAGTAACAGAAATCATGTTGATTTCTCCATAATTCGTTGAACCCTCTCCTTGCTCCTTAAATAAAGCTAGGCTCCACATTCACTTTTTTTCCCAGTCTTACAGAACCTCACCTGATCCTTGGCATTTTCTGAGACTTCCTTACCTATATTTGAGCATGCATTTCAGACACTTGAAACCATCTACTGTGCTTCAGGCTGTAGGTGCAGGCCCTCCCTATCTCCAGCCACCCACCACTGCTGCTGAAGATCCTCACTTCTCAACTCTATTTGCTCAGCTTTCCTGAGCACATCTCACTCTACCCCCACTCCCACATCCACACCCCCCCCCACCATAACCCACCGAAAATCCCTCCCAGGAGACCTAAATTGTACTCGTGTGTGCTGGTGGCACCTGACTGCAGGTGGGCAGAAGGTGGTAACTGCTTTATGCCCATGTTTTAGTACCCCTAGAGCTAAAAGATACACAAGTCAATAGCCTGAGCAGATGGTGGTTGGTTTTTTTTTCTCCCAGTACCAGGCAGAGTTTTCACCTTTCCATCCCTGATATCAATTACAGCAGTCCACTGACTGAAGTTAACCTCTCTGATGGAGTTTTACATTTGGGAAAGGTTGGACAGCATGGCCCAGGTTAGGATTTTCTGGATTGCTCCCTAATTGCTCATGTCTATAATAAGCAGTTGTCATTTGGAGAACATTTCCAAACTCTTTTGGAATCTTTCCAGTGGGCAACTTAAAACGAAACCGGCGTCTCTTCCTGGTGCTTCACCTACAGGCATCCTCTGGTTTCAGTGTCTGATTCATCAGGAAGACTAAGCTTGCTAGTATGTCTGAGCTGCTCTGTAGTAATTGTACAGGTGTATAAACACCAGATTTCCTCCAGTTTTGGTGTTGCTTGCTGAATAATTTTGATGCCAGCTTTTTTTTATCCAAGCGGCTCATGTGCTGGGAAGAGGGGCTGTGTAATTTGGGTCAGCACCAGCGGTAACTTGTCCCTCTCCTGTGGCCTTTCTGCAGATGGCAGGAGGTGCTCCTCGAGCCCCTGCCAGCACAACGGTGTGTGTGAGGACAACATTCGTGGCTACACCTGCACCTGTGCTGAGGGCTACGAGGGAGAGAACTGTGATTTTGGTAAGGCATCACCCCCTTCTGAGAAGCCCTATCTCCCTCTGCTATGGGAGGTCCCTGGGAAACAATACACAGCTCTCCCGTTATGGCCAGTTATCATAATTTTGGCTAAACCACATGCTTCTTGGTAGAGCAGGAACAGTGTGTGCTGTCTGTCTACCAAAACATTATGACATTCCAAGGTTGCACAGGCTGCCTTTTCACCCTGAGCCTCCCTTCTCAAGGGACACGGCAAAAGGGCTGAACCAAGTTCCCCTCACGGGTGGGCTCCAAGGGCAGCCCTGCCACTGCCACCTGCACTCCCCCACTGCTTGTTCTGCTGTAGTCTCAGGCAGTGCGTGGTCAGAAGCACCAAGACTGTAAGTGCCAGGGTGGCTTCCCAGGTGCCTCCAAGGCCACACATACCCAAAAGACAGAACAGAGAAACTCCACAAAACAGACTGAGTTTAGTGGAAATGTAAAAGGCATGAGGCAGAACATGTGGCATGTAAAACACCTGGGCTGGATCCTACATCTGCCAGATTCTACTTTCCAGCCCTTACATCAGTATTTCTGCTGGCTCAAAGGTCTCCTGGGGTGGGAGATGTCCTGGCTGCCACAAGCCAGTGTAATTTTCTGTATAAAGGATGTGACTGTGACCAGCTTCTACGGGAGCACGGAAGGTGACACAGCTTAGACCAGGGCTGGGAACTGAATTTCCTCAGCATGAGCCTGAAAGCCATGTTACGTGAGGTTTTTTTGCTGCTTCACTTGTGAGCTAGATCCACTACCACGTGGTTGTTCCACCTGTTGATTTCTGAAGCTTAAGTGTTTGCTTAGCTAAAGGCAGTTGATTGAACGTGTTTCACAGGTGATTAATACTCCCCTTTTTTCTTATATTTGGCAGCTATAATTTTAAGTTTCTTATTTCTCACACTTGTGCTATGAAGTGAACATTTGTTCTTGTTGAAAACCAGAAAACTTTATCTACCTTATTTAAGCTGTACCTGCCACCTTGATGTGCGCAATAGTTCACCCTCACTGTAGATACTTAGTGTTTTGTTCAAGACAGCAGAAAGAAAACCCCTGGCATCTTTCCATGGGTTCACATGGAAGGCCTAGTTTGACCTGTGACTAATGCTCCCCAAAACTCCGAGGTGCAGACAGTCTGGTGCAGGGAGGAGCTGGGTGAGCACAGTTTGCAACAAGCCTGTGGGCACTGCAGAGACTCAGTTGTCTCCAATTTCTGCTTAACAAGGGGAAAAAAGATGAGGTGGGAAACACCACCAAGCCAAAGTCCCTACCCACCTCCACACAAAAGTGAGTGAAAATGAAATGCTTAATAAAGAGGACTCAAGCCATGCAAAGATACTCCAGCTGAACTGTTCCCAATGCTTTTCATCCGCTTATTCTGTTTAGCTAAAAATGAATGTCACCATGAAGCAAAGGGAGGATGTCACCACTTCTGCTACCCGGGAAGTAAATCCTACCGTTGTTCCTGTGCTGATGGCTATGAGCTTGGGAAGGACAAAAAACAGTGCATTGCATTAGGTAGGTGTGAGAGTGGAGGTACGGGGGGCACATGCTCAGTGCTGGGGTGTGCGGGTCATGATCTGATACTCAGGTGCCATCAGCCTGCTTGGAGACTCAAGCGATGACAATATTACTAACCTTCCAAAGCAGACAGAAAAAGGGGAAATTAGGAACCACCACCCAAGATGCCAGAGCAGTGGTAAAAGAAGCAATATTTGATCTGAACATTTAAACATGGGTCTGCAGAGAGGACTTGGATCATCCTACATGTCACTCACTGAGCCAGGTTTTCCACTTCTGTGCTTGGTAAGGAGTAACTCCACTGAAGACCTGTCTGTTTGGGAACGAGGTTCAATTGATTCTGATCAGGCACCTGATGGTCTGATAAATGAAGGGCAACATTTGCTGCCATATTAATTAGTTTGAAGCAGCGGCCATCTTCCTTTTTTTCAATTTCCTGCTCGGTATCTCCTGCAATCTCATCTCCTTGCAAACTGGGTCTGCTAAGAACACAGCAGTATACCTAGGCTCTTGCCTGCATTAGCAAGTAGGGCAGCCAAGTAGGAGTTAGGCTGTAGAGCCGTGCTTTTTGTGATGAAGGCCCCATGTCCACACTCAGTGCGCATTTCGGGTGGACTTTATTTCAGACTTGTTCTGGTTTGGTCACTAAGCACCCATGAGCTATGAGAGTACATTATGTGTGCTCCTGGAGGATATCTTCTGGTTTAGCCCCACCTGTTAGCATGACCCAAGACCATGCCACCACCGCGGTGAACAGGCAGTACGATAACTGCAGATTACTGGGGAGATCCACTTGAAATGCACGTGTGCTATTTGAACCACAGCAGAAAAACGTGTATCCCTCGAGCAGCAGCTTTAACAAGGAAAACCCAGGATTCACCTTGTCCGGCTTGGGCCACAGCTATCAGGTATTTGGCACAATTCCGATACAGGATACAAAGATGAGGAAGCAAGCTGTGCTGATGGCTGACGGGAGAGAAGGCCTCGTTTCATTAGTTCCTGACACAGTGAAATCTGGTCACTGCAAGCTTAAAGCAATGACCTGACACGTTCAGTGCCATCACTAAAGTATTAGACTAGAGATGCCAAGCAAATTATTCCTGTTTTCACCAGCTGACAAACCGCCCTTCTCCTTTGCCTTGGTGCAAAAACAAAACCCCAAGGTCAAGGTGGAAGCAAGAAGGTATTTGCAGGTATGAGTTTTACCTTGAAATGATACAGCATGAAGTTTTGTCTGTTTAAAATTCATTTGCCAGATCAGTGTGCATGCGGCAGACTTCAAGGCAGTGACAACCTGATAAGTGAAACCAGGAAGAAATACGATGAGCGATTTCCTTGGCAGGTATTCCTAGCAATTTGTGAAACCCATCACTCAGCCTCATATGGACAAGTACTAACTATTGTCTTCGCATTTTCTTAGGTCCTGCTGCTCAGCTCAGAAGGGAAAGGTTTCTGTGGAGGAGTGCTGCTAAAAAGTAACTTTGTACTGACTACAGCAGAGTGCGCACTTCTGCACAGCCATCTTGAAGTCAGGGTTGGTGCTGGTAGGTGATCATACACATTTTCTCTTGTTGCAGCACATTTTAGTATTGAAAAGTGATTTTTTTTTTTTTTTTAATCATAGTAAAATTTTTGATGCATAAAAATATTGCTAAAGGAAACATACCTGCTGTCACCTCACTTAAGCATCAGAGCTAAGTATCTTGAGCTAGAATTACAGCTGCCCCACACCCCCCTACAAGCCTTGAACCCAATTCAGAACTCGGCACCCAGGGATAAGCTAAACCAGGTAGGTTTAGAGGTGGCTTTTGTTTCATGCCAAAATCATAGAACCCTAGAATGCCAGGTTGGAAGGGACCTCAAGGATCATCTGGTTCAACCTTTTAAGTGGAAAATTTAAATGAGATGGCCTAGCACCCTGTCTAGTTGTGTCTTAAAACTGCAGTGTAGGGGAGTCCACCACTTCTCTTGGGAGATTATTCCAATATTTAATTGTTCTAATTGTAAATAATTTTCTTCTGGACTCCAACCGGAATCTCCCTTGGAACAACTTGCAGCCATTCACCCTTGTTTTCTCCATATGACTCCTTGTAAAAAGGGAGTCTCCTTCCTTGTAGCAGCCACCCTTCAAGTACTGGTACATGACAGTAAGGTCTCCCCTGAGCCTTCTCTTCTCAAGGCTGGACAAGCCCAGATGTCTCAGTCTGTCTTCATACGGCAGGTATTCCAGTCCCATGATCATCCTCCTGGCCCTTCTCTGCCCCCTCTCCAGGCTGTCCATATTTTCTTTTGTATAGCAGTGACCAAAACTGAATGCAGTACTCGAGGTGTGGCCTGACCAGCACTGTCCCAGAGCGGGACAATGACTTCCTTGTCTCTGCTGGTGATGTCCCTGTTGATGCAGCCCAGCATTCTGCTGGCCTTCCTTGCCACTGCAGCACACTGCTCACTCTTGTTGAGCTTGCTATCCACCAAGACCCTCGGGTCCCTCTCCAGCCAGGTGGATCTCAAATCATCATTTCTCTTGTTAGGTATGTGTCTTTCATTCTGAAATTATGCTTGCTTTGAACAGCATTAAGCTCTCACTACATCATTCCTAGTTCACTGCAGCGGTTTCAAGAAAGAGCGTCTTTAGCTTACCTACTGCACATACTCAGCACAACTAGGAAGTCTAGGAAGTTCTCACTTTGCGTGCAGTTTTGAGATCTCCGATAAATTATTCCTAAGAGCAGCAAAATGTCATTGCCTCACAGGGCCTAACGGAACAAGCGGAGCTGAGAAGATAGTCCAAGTTAGTGAGAAACACATACACATCCGCTACGATGAAGACAGCGGCGAGAACAACATTGCATTACTGCAACTCCAAGAGCACATTGAGTGCAACCACCACCAGCTTCCTGTGTGCACCCCTGAAAGAGACTTTGCAGAACATGTTTTGATTCCAAAGTTGGCTGGTACAGTCAGTGGCTGGAGAATGGAAGGTGATGAACTTCAAGGTGATGAGTTGCAGGTTTCATACCTTCCTGCTGAGGACTGCAAACAAATACTCAACATAAGCCTCACAAACAGGCAGTTCTGTGGGCACCTCCAGGAGGCCGTAGACAAACGACTGGCTGGAGGAAGCTTTTTAGCTACAGAGTATAAAGGCACTTGGTTTCTGACTGGCATCCTGGGATCTTGGCCACTAGAAGACACTGACTGGGAAACATTTCTGTTCACTAACACTGCGAGGTATATGATATGGTTTAAACAAAAAATGAAGTAAGACACAAACACCACCGACCCTCCTGCACCACACTGCTACCACTCACTGCAAGGAAACATGGATGCAGCCAGCACAGCCCTTGGACTATCATGATTTGCAGCACTGGAAGTTGCAATGACGATACGTATAACTCCAGTTCATACAGAAAAGCCTGTTTGTCCTTCCTTCTTCTGCTGGCATAGCGCTGTGAAGGTCACGATGTGGTAAAGGTAGTTATTTTACCAAAAACTGACTGAACTTTAAGTTTATTAGAACTGTTCATCCTAAAACTAAAAAAAGTGTCAATGTTTTTTGGGATTTTAGATGTTGCTAGAAGGAAATCAGTCTATTTCTTGTTACCCTGAGGTTTGATTCAGCAAACTCATATTCTTATTTCAGCATCCACACATGTAAAATTTATGAAGACCAGGGGAACTCCAAGCCTTGAAATGTGTATGTTGAAGTAGGACTTGACACTCTCATCACACTAAAAAAATGCTCCCTCTCAAACATGGTACCTGTGTTTTCCCTTATGAATTACGTTCACATTAGTTCGTGGACAAAATGAAACCCAACTCTCAAAGAAGGGAAAAACACCCTTTTATTTCCTTTAAAAGTAATTTGAAACCTTCCAAACTACTATCCCATCACTAGGGGCAAAAGTTACGTTGTACCATCCCCAAACAAACAAAACAAACAAAACGCCCCAGGTAGTAACACTTAGACTGATGGATCCAGTAGCAGCGTTTTCCCCAGATGCAGAATAAAACAGGGTATGGGTAAGTTACTTAGACAAGCTTTTGTTCAGCATAACCAAAGTGAAAAAAGAAAACCCAAACCCATCTGTGGGCACCTACAGACAAAAATCCCACAATTTACTTAAACCCGTAAGTATCAGTGACACAGTAACGCTTCTGTCGCCAAGCACCTCTCTAGCTTTTCGAGAAAGCTTGAATAGAGTATTTAATACCAGCAAAATTATTGAGGTCACTTTAAAAAAAACGAACAAGGAAACCATGAAAGAAAACATAATTTCCATTCTTCAGAATGGATTAACACAAGTTACAAAGGATAATATCTCTCCTCTCTGGAAGATAGATGCAGAAATAGTAACACAAATTATTTAACAAAAGCTCTTCAATAGTTTGGAAGGAATCTGGAATGTTTTGCTTCATTTCCTCATTAAATACTTTGAACGAGCTAGAAAGGCTGTGGAAACTATCACTGAAAAATTAGCATTTAATTTCGACGCACTTTGTAACACTGGCAGCCTTGGTCATTCTGGGAAAAGAGCCACAAACAGTTCCTGGTATTCCAGTCCTGGACATGAACCAGGTTATCTGCAGTGTTCTCGGGGTGATCAGGAGCAGCTCCACTGGGCAAGCCGAGTCTATCTCTTGAAAAGTGCTTGCATGGGTAAGACTCAACACTCAACACACTGTTGACAGTGGAGGAAATGGGTTCTGCTTACTGACCACAAGCTTTTGATGCTGATGAGATATGTAGCCTTTAATGTGGCCCTGGCAGAAGGAGGAAAAAAAGACAGCGTTAGTACTGGAAGCTGGTTAACAGAATGTCTGTAACCTCAGTCATCTTCAGGCTCCCTCAAGCAAAGCTTTGCACGTGTACTCGATCCCCACTGCACCACTCTACTTAATATCTATAAGGATCCAATATATGTAAGTGGGTCAACTCACAGGATAAGCAGAAAGTTGGAACCATAACCACGTTCGTGTACCAGTGGTGCTGCCAAACTGAGCGCCCGTTGCCAGGGCCACCTACTGGTCTGCTTACAGTGCCTTGAAGAAAGAGCTCTACAGACGCGTTTCTAAATTTACTCTTGCTCACTTTAAAATGAGGACTGAAATTAGTCACTATTCCTTACCTAATAACCTAAATGACACAGTTCTTCCTTTTCGGATATGGTACTGTAACACTGAAAGAAATCTTCCAGTGACCTAATGGCACCCTTTGTTACTCCTAGATCACACCAAATACTGTTTCAGAAATGGAAAAGTGGTGCGCTTTCTTGCTGACACTGCAATGTTGCTCCAAAACCTCAGATTTATTAGATATCTCTAGACAACAAGCCTTTATCTGCCCATGAGTAGTTGAGATTCACTTAGAGAAAAAGACAAAATGTGAAACACAACCAAAGAAAACTGGTTTTAATTTTTTTCTCATGTTAGAATGTCAAGAGTCTCTTACTTCAAATGTATAAGAACAAATCCCTTTTGGTCCCAGTTACAGTTTTTGTGATTTTAAATCAGTATTTATGCGTATATAGAACCGGTATGCATATATCATATATTATGCATATATCAGTACTGGATTTGTAATCTAAAATTCAATTTCAATTTTAACTGATTCCTGCAAAAGAGGCAGGAACTAGAGGAAGCCCTCAGGGCAAATGAAAACATTTCACTTTGGGCACAAGAGAATCAACGTTTTTTACACAAGAAAACCTGAGAACACTGATAACTTTTTGTAATAAACTCTTATTCTCTACCTAGTATTTTTTACCGTCTGAAGTCTGGAAGGGCCAGACAAGTGGTCAGCACATACCATATATATGAGGTTAGCTAAAATGCACTGGACTTCGTCAATATCAACATCGTCTACTTGCATGAATTTCAGGGCAACGAGAAAGGCATCTAGAGAGAGCTGATGGGTTTTGAGTAGTAAATATCTGAAAGAAACAACAGGGAAAAAAATCTGTTATTGAGATACAATTACTTTAAAAAATCTGGTTCTTAGAAAAAAATTGTCCTTTCTACAATAAATTCACTAATAGGAATTCAGCTCTCTCAGAGAACCAAGGAGCACAGAAGCTTCTATCCCATTCCTAGGTGAAAACACATTGAATTTGCTTTTGCAAAAGCGCAGGTTTTGTTATGCTTACACTTTCTTAAAGAGATTTCGGTATGTGATGATTTTCAGCTTCTCAAGGATAAGAAAGATTCCACATCGAATAAAGAAGGTCTCATGCTTTGTCAGAGCCTCATTGAGCAGGAGAAGATTGCCTTCACTACAAGGATGAAGAAATGAAAACATGAGGAGGTCTCACCCAAATGAGAAAAGAAATTGAATTGGTAGGAATATCCCTCCACCACCTTCCTCTACCACCCCAAATCAACACCTTTTTCTCAGTACTTTTTGAACTCATACACAACACAACAAAATAATCATCATACCTCACAGACTTTGTTACTTCAGCAAACTGCATAAGGTCATACTTTTTTAGGAGCTGAATTGTCGGCATATGGCCCTGAAAAATAAATAGTTTCCAAGTTTTCCTGGGTAAAGTCAAATGCATTTTAAATTTGATCTAGTAAGCCATGAAAACATTTGTTAAAAAGAAAGACAAATGTTCAACCACCTTCCTTTGTTTGCTACAGAAGAAGAGGTGAATAAAAGTATTTATAAGACAACTCCCTCGTCCCTGCCAAACGCTTTCTACCCCACGTCACAATAACTACCTATTTATCATGGTTTAGGGAGTCTTAATATTTCTTAACGTTGGGGAACAATCATCAAATTTGTAAAATCAGGATCCTGTGACACGAAGTCTGGGGAGATCCATATTTTATGTCATGGCTGTACGATCTAATCTGAGAACTGAAGAACCATGGGAATCCCAAGCATTACTAATAATACAAGCAGTGCTTCAGCACAGTCAAGTGCTAGCTCAGTCTGTAACAGATTTTTTTCTTCACTATTCCTCCACAGGGAGGAAAAAAAAAAAGCTATTTCAAAAAAATCAAAACTAAAAAAAAAAAAAGAAAAGAAAGTTTATATTGTTTAAATTTAAAGGAAAAAAAAATTATTGTTAAATCAGGTAAACCTGAACCATCTACAATATCAAAAAGAAACTTTGTTTTTTCCCCCATGCACAGCAGAGATCAGATTGCACACTGACTTGGGTCAGACTTTAAATTTAGTTACCATCATGCTATGCTGTTGGTAACTCCTTTCCTGGTTGGAGGATTAGCTGAGAGCAGAACTCAGCTGGGTGTTTACTGAGAGCTGCTAGGAATAAAACAAAAAACAACCATCCAAGCTATTTTAGTACAGTTTAAGGTTAGTGTTAATGTTTGGGCTCTGATTTAAAAAAAGCAACTAGTTCCTTCCGTGCCTCTTGTACAATAAAGCTGCTCCAGAAAAGCCACAGTAATTCTAGGCACTAACCAACCCATCAGTTTAAAACATCCAGTCAGGGCTAGGACAAAGTTTTTAGGAAGACTGTTAGTTTTCCTTTATGAACCCCACCACTCACTGATCTGAAAACAACCAGTAAGAAAGCCAGTAAATAAAAACCGAAAAACATAAGCCAATTATCATACCCATTATGTTTCCCCTTTATCCACCTGACACTGCAAGGGACTGGAAAGGGAGCATTGATTGGAAAAGGGAGAGCAGTCATAAACAGGTTGGGGCAACGGTGGAAGATGGCAACTCGCAGAAGCAGGTGGTAACAACGTTCTCCATGGATGACTTCGGTAATAGGGCCAGGAACAGGAAACTCAAATCTAGTTCTTGTCCCCTCAGTTACCATGAATTGATTGTTAGCACAATCCCACTGGCTGAGACACACAAATGCTAGCACAGTCCGTGAGAAAGGACAGGAACAAGAAGCAGAGATGCAGTTACTCTTTTAAGAGAAAAATGAAATGACCAAACAGTAACAAGTCTTCATTGGTTTGTTCAAAACCAAAATGCTCTACTTCATGACCCTTCTGACATGCCTTGAATGGACAAATGTACAAGGTTGTTGTGGGTAAGGGTTAACAGATTGAGGCAGGGGAACAGGTGATAACCCAGGGACCCTGAGGGGTCAGAGAGCAGCTGTTATTCCCTCCTCTTCCCTGCCACATTCCATGAAACAAGGAGACAGGAAGTTTGGGAGGGCTCTTCCTTCACAGGCTCTGCTACTGCAACTGCAGCTCAGCCCGGCTGGGCCTGACCCCATGTGCAATGCGCAATCCATCGCCATCTGAGAGCGGGTTTGGTACAGAGTGGTATATCCTTCTTCCCTTAATATTCCTTTTTTTCCTATTTTTCTTCTGTAATTTATCAAATCTGTTATAGTCTTAACTTCCATTCTCAGGTGAGGCATTTCTTTTCCTTACCCCCCTTTTCATCCTCCCCTTGGGGGCAGTAGGGGGAAAGTCGACTAATAGGGAGGAATCCTGCTCTGCGTTTCATGTGGGCTTGTCCTGAGCCTTAAATGGAGACAAAAGCGCAAATGGAAACCTCAAATAGAGGAATCCTTTCTCCCCTGTGACAAAAATCCCCTCAATAGTCTTCAGCCATCTGTTTGCATATCCTCCTTCCCTTCACCATGTGAAAGCAGCAGACAGATTTGTACCAGTGAATCCACACATTCCCTGGCCCAACTGTGCAGCCGATCACCAGACAGGCGCTCTGCTATTGACATAAGTTACACCGTAAAGTGCTCCTCAAAGAACTCAAAGGTACCTTCATTACAGAAGTAACTTCAGGTTGCACCTTTAGGAGGGATAGGAGGAGATAGGTGGAAAGGAGGGCGGGGATTTTGTCCAGGTTTGGTTTTATTTTCCCCTTTCTCCTTTCCTGTGTTGCCATAAATCACAATTCAACATTTTCTGACCTCGCAATGAAGCGTGTGTATGCTGGCTCTTACGGGGGTCAGGCAGAGACAGCCTCTGAATTCCAAAAAGGGAAAAACAAGAACAATACTGAGCCTCAGTTTAGTTTTCTAAATATTTTTTGGGGGAGCAGAAGAGTAACATCTACTCACCAACAACATTTTTACTGGCAGCAGGTAGATTAAAATCATTCTTTTGTTCTTCTGGCTTGAGCGGTGACAGTGCTCAAAGGCAAATGACAGATACTCTTCAGCTATGGACACAAATAAAAGGATTAGTAACATGAGACAACAAGAAAAATGGATTAAAACCGTAGCCCAAATACTGTGCTCAATGTCCACCTCTAAACTGAACACATGATATTTGAATTTATCTATTAAAAAAATAACACCAATTAAAATACGTTAAGAAAAATACTGTAAGCATTATTGGACATTCACACAAAAATTACAAAGTATTACCAGAAAAAGTAAGTCCTCCTTCAGAAAGTCAAAGAAAACTTGTCAAGGTCTAGATGTCAGAGGTAACAGCTACAAGCAGTATTGAAATTTTCAGCTCATTTCAGTAATATTATTGTGCTACTGTTACAGGAGAGGAGACTCGCAAGAAGTGCTGCTGAAAGAGAACTCTATATTCTAAATTTGCAGATTAGTGAATGTGGACACTGCATGTGATGCACACATCTGCTGAGCTGCAAAAACGTGCCAGTGAGATCTCACAGAATGATAATATGAAAATCTCTCATCAGTTTTCACTGAGAGAGAAAGATGACAAGCCTGACAGGCAGAAGACACTATTTAGAATAATAATAAAACCAGCTCCAGATTTAGGTCAGGGGCTTCGGTTAGCTCTAGAAGCATCTCTATTAGTGAATCTATCAGAAATCTCAGAAATGTGTTTTCTACACCTTCCAAAAATCAGTGCACTGAGAAACTAATTCTATAGTACAGTTTGCTGAACATTTCCTACATGGCACGCAGCAGCTTGAAGAAGACAAGAGAGTCACGAAGCCTCCTTTGTGAAACCTTCTACAAACCTATTATTTTGGATGCTCATGCTTTATTACGCACACATACAGTGTGTAAGACTACTGAGAACTTCACCGACAGAAATATTTTAAAACTGGGCATATGCTACAATTCCAAGTGTCATGTAATTTCATCTCTGATCTGAGTCAGCCTGTGGGCCTTGGATCTTTCAGCGTGGCTTCTCCTTCCATTCGAGCAAACACAGCTGCACTTTCTGCACACGTTTTGAGTCATACACACAAGTGACATCAGCCAGATTTCACACCAAGCAGCAAGACTAAATCTGTCTCACTGGTGCACAGTACCTTGCTTAAAGTCACTGTCAAACATGGCTTTGCGTCCAACATAATACCTGTACGTAACCCGCTGCGCCATACTGTACTCGTCCTTCAGATTGGAGCTGTCAATGGCTCTAATTAAGGGCTTACACAGATGGAGTTTGTTGATCTAGGAAGAAAAAAAAAAGTAAAAATTAGTTTTGCATCTTATCCAGAGATTATAGATAGATAATATCATGTAAAAAAGGGTGGGGTTGACTTAGAATGTGAAATACAAAACACAAGCTTACCAGACTTGAACCCCACCTTAAAATAAATTTTAAATAGCTGATTCACGAGAAACAACATGCCCCATTTTTTGGAATCTTCAATGCCAGCTCGACTGTCATAGGAAAAAAAAAAAAAATAGAAAAAAACCTACTAGTATTGAACATTGTAAAAAAAATTATGACTTTTTCTGTATGTTAAATTCCCTCCATAGATATTTTATGGATTTTTAGGGTACAAATAAGTGTCTGATATAAAAGTCAAGACCACACTCCTTGTCTTAAACCACACCAGCCAGCACTGTCAAAACAGAACGTGTGTTCCTATCTTAAACAGCACTGCTACATTTCTTTTCAACATAATGAAAAGATGTTATGCAAAATATTACTCATCTGCATAAAGGTCCTCAATCCAGCCTGCAGGTAACCCACAGACTAGCTCAGCAGTTGCTTACAATATTTAAGGTGAAAGAAAGATGGAAGGGGAAAAAAAAACAAAAGCACTTTCTCCACTTTGGATGTATTAAAATTGCCAAGACTGGAAACCAAGGAGTCACTTCTTTTCCATCTATTCATAATAAAGCCAACTTCACAACTGATCAGGACACAAAAGCGTTAATGATCTTTCCCGAGAAACAGGAAAATCATCGGTCCCTCCCAACAACATCTGCTAAGAATGTTAAACCTGAAGGGAGGCCTCTCCAGATGCAGTTAATAATCAAGCGAACAGACCACAAATGAGAGGAAACAAGCCTCAAAAGTGGTCATTCCTACCCAGATATGGTCTTGATATGTGGGCAAATCTTATGTAAAGTTCCCTAAGTTCTTAACAATTTAACAGTGCAAGTTCTACAGAAGATTTTTCACTTACGTGTCACTGGCACAGACTCGAAAACAGCTCATCAGCAGTTCTGCTGCCTTTTCCAGCATGTCGCCAACTTTGCTTTTCCCTTTCTTCACCAGCTGTTGATCTGCCTATCATTACACAGCAAGAAACAATATGTAATTCTACATCTCAGTTCCCTGGGTTGCAAACAGTTCAGTTCCTTAACACAGCATTTTTTAAAGTATTAAGGCAATACCTGCTATCCCCCAAATCTAGAAGGCAGTCAAGCTCACAGAATTAAAGAAAACACTTCGAGAGGCTCCTGAACGTGTACCAAACCTAATGCAAAGGAAGACAGTCCTCTGGAAGCAGCACTGACAGGTAGTCCCTTTAGCACCACTAAGCTTAATGCAGCTCTCAGAAACCTAAATTCAGGATCATCTGACAGCTGACTTGGAGCACTAACACTTCAAGTTTTCAAAGACCAAGAGTCTGCCAAAAAAATGTCTTTTTAACAAAAGAAAACTAAAATGATTCCCCAGTTAGGGAGTCTGAGATTTATAATTTATAATTAAGCTTCTCCCCACAGCTACAAAGGCTCGATTTTATTTCTAAACCATATTCAATACTTTCTAGTAGTAACACACACTGGGACTTTCAGGAAAAATGGAAAACATATGTTACAGCAGCAAGAGAAAAAAATGAGTTGCCAACACATGGGAAAGATCCATGCAGTGATTAATGCAGAATATAAACAAAAAAGAAGGCAGGGAGAAATAGCACGTAGATACATTGTGTGCTTTCTAAAAAGTTGTTATAATGTTTGCATTCTCACTAGCTGAAACATAAGGAAAAGAAATGGAAATGCATCCTTTGCTGCAGACGTCTTCTCTGTATTTGTATCCTTTGAATATGGCAAGGTTAGAAGACAGAGTTCAAACGTTTCCAGCATGACTGATTCCCCTTTCTCATGCATCTCACATAAAGGAATTTCCCTCACTCAAACTGAGAATTGAGACTTGTTAAAGAGCAGGCACACATTCAAAAAATATCCTCTGTGCAAACACGACAATTGTGTTGTTCTGTAGGTGGGTGGGCACAAGAAAATGTTGAGGGCAAAAATGCTGAAAACGCTGGATGTTGTCAAACTCTAACTTGAACTCTAGCTTTACTTCTTCAGGTAAAGTGACTAAACACAAGATCATGACCCTGAAGGGTCAGTACTGGGACTGGTCTTGTTTAACATCTTTGTCAGCAACATGGACAGTGGCAGTGAGGGCACCCTCAGCAAGTTTGCTGACGACACCGAGCTGTGTGGGGCGGCTGACACGCTGGACGGAAGGGATGCCATCCAGAGGGACCTGGACAGGCTGGAGAGGTGGGCCCTCATGAGATTCAACAAGACCAAGTACCAGGTCCTGCATCTGGGTTGGGGGAATGCCGAGTGGGAGGTGTCGTGCCTGTGGCAGGGGGGTCAGAACTTAATGATCTTTAAGGTCCCTTCCAACCCTGGTAATTCTATGATTCTATGACCCTGCCACTCACCTGCCTATCAGTTCTCAATAGATCCCTACACAAGCTACTTTCATTCAGTAGCTTGACAAAAAGAATGTAAATTTGGGTGGTTTTGCTTGTCAGCACTTATATGAGCTCAGCAAGGGCTCCAATGAACATCAGAAGCAGTACACAGAGCAAGAAGAGGGGAAAGGAAGCAGAAACTTCCCTCTTCAGATGTGCTAAGTGGTTACATTAGCTCAGTTACCTCTACCCTTACAAAGATCTCCAGCAAATCCCAAGGATAACATGTGGAAATAGTGAGTTGTGCCACCGTACTTCTCTATACAGACAGTACTTAATCCCTTTGTATGCTCTAAGTAACTGCTGTGAGTAGCATACAGGTCCTCAGAACCTCTCCAGTTGAGGCTGCAAGTGGGAGCTGGGCAGACTGAGCAACCAGGTTTTCCAGTAGGACTGGATGAATTTAGTAGGTCTACAAAATCCTGAACAACGAGTTAAACAGTACCAAGCAAAATGAGGCTATATAACAAAGTCTAAAATATTTCCACTCCTAGCAGATAAAAGTAATGAGGCTGTTAATTGGTTCTACTTACATTATTAGCAAAAATTCGAAGATCGAGGGCTACAGCATACATGATAGGTAAAGCCCTGGAAAAGTAAAACATAGTATATTAGCATGCACAAACCACGTAAGACATGAGAAACAATGTGGTTTTTTGCTAATTGGTCATAAAACTAGAAAAGTATACACTAATCTTTAACTAAAGAAAGATGTATTTTTGGAAAAATTTTCAAGTTCTCAGCATTTCAGAAATCCTACAATGGAGGATGAATTAATTCTGAAACTTTTTTTACTCTGGCTTTAATAAAATACCATCTCACTTTCAACAAATTCTTCGTGTGTTTACTTATGAACCATTCGACACAATTAAGCTCAAATGTTTAGTTTTCACACTTTTAGACTTAAAAACTCAGAGGCAGCAAAAGCTAATAGGCTCCATTTAAGTATCACTGGGGATAAATAAAAACTACAGGCATAATTTTAGTTTGACTACTATGATATTATACTAGGCAAACATGAGTCTAGTTTCTAGCAGCTTTCTATGACGTACTTACCAGTTTTCTTCTTTGTGTGCCTGAAATGCTCGCAGGAAAGATGTGTTGTATTGAGGAAAATTTAAAATGCTAAGAAATGAAGCACAGATTTAAAAAATGGCAGTTGAATGGTACCATGTATTAACACATGAAAAGGCAGAAACCAATAAAGCAGCACGTAGATGAGGAGTCAGGATGCAAAGATGCAGCAGGGAAGAACAGGAGCACAGCCACGCACCCCTTGGTGTACCAGCAGCAGTAACAAACACTGGCCACTGAGAGATAAGACAGCAGCTTGCTTTATCAGTATCTTCTCTCGTCAAGTACAGACTTAATGATCTGCGGGTCTCCTGTACTCTGTGAGAAATAAATTTTCAATTTTAGAGCCAACTGACAGATTCATTCTTAGTCCCGCAGAAAGTTGAATGGAGAAGAGTGGATCTGGATTTCCTCACTTAAGAACCTAAAATAGCTGATGTGTATTTGGAAGCAGACCACATTCTGTTGGATTCTAAATGGCATGAAGATAACTTAGTCTACAAGAAGCCATATAGCTAATTTGAAAACAATACACAAGATTTATCGAAAAGGATATTGGACAATAACTGTTTGGCATTTGTATGCTTCTATAAAGTCATGGTTTCCAACAGCATAAGTACACCTGTCAACAAAAAGTTGCATTAGTGCATCAGAAAATATAATATCTGTAAGACAAGTATTTCTTTTTGCCTCTTAAGAGGCATAGAGCTTTACAGTTTATTTAAAAGACATTGAAATATGACTGGAGGCGTTCCTAAAAAAATGGCACAGGCATTTTAATACATCACTAAAGCTTGATAACTGTAGAAAACCAATCCAAGAGACAGCTGGGGATTTGTCTCTCTAATACGTGCAGTACCAACTGTAATACACTACTGCTTCTTGAAACTGTTGCCAAAATTAGCACAGATAAAAAAAAATTGAAGATGTTGAAAGTAAACTAAAAACCTGTGTTAACGCAGGATTTTTCTAAATAAAAGCCTCACATAGTTACTTAGGTTCTAAAGGTGTCTTAAGAGTATTCTATGACTAAAATTCCCTTTTAAAAAGATTTCCCATACTTATTTCACTCTAAATTCCTGCGGAGCTAGTAAATGAAGAGCAAAGGAAAGAGCAAGCACAGAAACCAAAGCTATGTCCATAGCTATACACAATTGGCTGCCAGGGACACAGAGCAAACTTTACATGGAGAGGAAATAGGTCTTTATTTCTGCAGTTCTAGCATTATTTATAAGAATAATAAATACCAAGTTTTCTGATGTAAGGCCTTTAAAATAACAAAGTAATTTTATGGATATCCTTCCCCATCTCTGCTGGATGCCTCACGACTGACTTCACATTCCTGGTCCATCGTTACCTTAAGTGGGCTGCAAACATTTCATCATATGGTGGTTCCAAAACCTGTTGACACTTCTCCTCTGGAGATGGAAGCTAAGTAGAGAATAAAGAGTGACACATTAAAGGAACATCCAGGGCACCAAAAACATCTTACGGATATTGTGTCATGGCATTTTTATTCACATATGCCTTCACTATCTATGAGAACCTCAAATTATATTAATAATCACTAATAGATTGCTAGTGTGCATTCTGCCTCCAGAATCCGATAGCCTGAAATAAAAGGATCCCCATCCAGCCTGCTTGCTGGTGGGGTCATGGGAGAAGCTGAAAAGTCCTTGATTTGGTGTAAACACTGCTTAGCAACAACTACAACATCAGTGCGTTATCAACATTATTCTCATCCTAAATCCAAAACACGGCACTGTACCAACTACTGGGAAGAAAATTAACTCTGCCCCAGCTGAAACAAAGCACAAGCTCTTGCTACCCACTGCTTCTCTCTATACAGGCACTTCCACTGTGCCACATTATTAACTAAAGTAGACCTGCCCAGAAGGGACTTTCAAGGCTGTATCTATCCAGAAAACAATTCAAAGTGTAACACCAAAGGCCGGCCAGGAAAAAAAAATGAAATATATAATATCCTTGTGAGAAAAAGAGGGAAACAAACCTACAAGAGGATCCTGCTGTAGCCTGTGAAACAGATTTCTAAAGTTTCTCTCCAATGGAAAGGAACCCATATAAAGAGCAAAACAAAAGAAAGGTCAAAACCAGATTCTCACCTGTAGCCTTGGGTTTGCAACATGTGGATGTTTAAATGATACCAATTCTGCACAAAACTGTCCATCTCTGCTGTCAATGGCTTCTTGTACCTACCAAAGAAAACAGCCACATTACAGGAAGAAATCCATCCACAGCCACAACATATTTACACTTGACAGCAGAATTCACCTTCTTGTTAGCGTTGTCATTCACCATCAATACCGACTCAAATGCAAGTTTCTAAAAGTTTAAAACTGAATGAATCAATATTGTACATTCAATACAGCTGTTTTTCAAAAAGGTATTAGGGAGAAGGTAGGGTGAACACTACTGTGGGATTTTTCCTTATTTGTAGGATACAAGCAAATCAGAGGATCGCCAAACCACTTGGGTTTAGCATTGTAAAACAGCAGTCATGAGCCAGATTTGACTACGCTTCTTAAAGATCCTGTTGGGACTTACGGGCACCAAACATACATGTGAAGGCATAAAAATCTTTGAGTAACACTTAAAAATGAAGACAGGTAGATGAAACACGTAGCTCTCATACCAAAAGTAACGTCTGATCTTAGACTAGCATCTGTATAGAATTCATCTGAAACCTGTCAAGACACTACATGCTACATTCTGCGGGAGAAAGGTTTAATTCTGCTTCCTGCTAAAGATAATGCCGGTAAGAACTAGTCTGTCTGAGTAACTCAATGCAACACCGAGCTGGAAATTTCTTGAGTTATGGAAGCAATTGAAAAACTTAAGAGTTTCTTTCCTGTTGTTTGTGCTTTATTTGTCATATTGTTGTGTCCTGAAAGGGAAAAGCAATAAAATCTTTTAGCTGTATGGAAAGCTCACACCAAATGGGAAAAATCACAGACTATAATAGCAAGGGAAGTACTAAAGAGGGAAAAATCAACTGCTTAAACACTTTCAGAAACTGGTGGGTCATTTTCAGGTAAAGGAGAGATGGTTTTGTGGTTTGGAAGTAACTGTTTTTTTCTTGTTAAATGTTAAATAGACTGTCAACTGGACAAGGTGCTGACTGGTCAGTGCAGATCACTGTCCAGAGAGTTCCTAGCCACTCCACTTTTGAGACTAGAATGCAAACAATTACTCTTTTTGTGCCTTTCACTCAATTGTCTTGACTGAAGTAAGATGATAATGATGAAAATAAGATGGTTCAGAAAGAAGCACTAAGTGGTGGCACTACGAGACTGACACTGAGGATTCAGTCCGGCTGATATCCTTGTGACTCTGCTCCTCTCTCTCCATCCTCCACATCACGCACAGTGTCTCTGCATTTCTGCTAAATCCCCATGATTCTGGAATCCCTTGAGCTGCATTTGTTACTGCATACATACACACACACAACCCCACCTGTCAGTTGTTCTGGATAAATTATTTCATAGAATCATAGAATGTTAGGACTTGGAAGGGACCTCTAGTGATCATCTCGTCCAACCCCCCTGTCAGAGCAGGATCACCCAGGAAGGTTTTGAAAGTCTCCAGAGGAGACTCCACAGCCTCTCTGAGCAGCCTGTTCCAGGCTCCGTCACCCTCACAGCAAAGAAGTTTCTCCTCATGTTGAGGTGGAACCTCCTGTATTCTAGCTTTTACCTGTTATTCCTTGTCCTGTTCCTGGGCACCACAGGAAAGAGACCAGCCCCTTCCACTTGACACCCATCCCTTAGATATTTATAGACATGAATAAGATCCCCTCTCAGCTTTCTCTTCTCCAGACTAAACAGTCCCAGTTCTCTCAGCCTTTCCTCATGGGAGAGATGTTCAAGTCCCTTAATCATCCTCATAGCTCGCTATCTACCAGTAACCATCACACTTCTCAGAAATTCCCAGTATACATCCTTGGCACACAGCCAGTATGCTTAATAGAGACTTAAGAAGTATATTTCTTCACCACATCGCATATTGTACGTTGATGTCTTAAACAAGGCAACATATTTACAGCAAAGAAAAACACTTCCGCACACTCCAACAGTGCCCGCAAATAAAAAGACGATCTTGCTTACTTGCTGCAAATACTGATTTATGGTGATGTGAGCCATTAGAACTTAAGTAGGAGAGGCCGACGTCCCAAATAAAATACGGCTGTATCGCATTCTGCAAAGAAGAGGAATTTAAGAGAACAGCAAAGCCAGAGTGTCTCACACGCATCCTCTCTTCACTCTTTACTCGAGGAAACAGGGGATGACTTTACCGAACCTCTGGCCGGCAGGCAGCTGCTGCCAGCCCGCGGCTACCAGCACGGGGAAAGCCGAGCGGAGCACAGCGGGGCTGCCTGCCGCC
>VWZK01001072.1:197045-240864 GCA_013396935.1 Baryphthengus martii
TGCCCTGGCGGGGCAGGGTCCTCGCCCGGGCCCCGGTCGCCCTGGCGTGTGCGGGGCCGGCCGGCTGCGGGGTCAAACGCTCCGTGCAAAGGTTTCGCCGCCTCGGGTGGAGTTACTAACCCTCTCCTTGTGCCAAACTCAACCGATCGAGCACAACGCGGCTCGGCAGAACTTAATGAAGCGGGGTGAGAAGGATTGGTACAGACTCCTTGGGCAGCTGGTTTTCAACTACCCGTGTCTTCCTTCACAGAAGGACCCAAATTACCAGATAATTATACTCAGGACACCTGGCAAAAACTTCATGAAGCAGTGGGAGCGATTCAGAGTAGCATTTCTATTAAATACAACCTTGAAGAGCTCTACCAGGTAAGGCATGCAAGGTTGAGGGTTTTTTTCTGTGTAGCAAAAGACAAATATACTGTTTTGAGACTTCCACAGAGCTACATATTTAACATAATGCATTTTGATTTGTTAAAAGCTGGTGATATTTTCTGAGCTCTTTGCTTGATACTCTGTTTCTAGTCAGTTTACAGATTTAGGTATCAGGTCCTTGGAGAGCTACCAGGATCTGGGCCCATGAAAAAGCAGTTTATGTCGGGAGGCATGGAAAGCTGTGCCTGGGCAGGGCTGAGATTCAAGTCTTGATCTCTTCAATTCAGTGCCTACTCAAGATGCTGAAGGGGAATGTTGCTTTCGTTGGTTTATGCAGATACATGTTTTATGATGATTTATTTCTCTCTTGTACTTGCCCTGATCTCTTGGGAATAGTGCTGTTGAAATAGTTGTTATTATTAGATAATAGCAGACTTCAGCATCAATACCCTTTGGGGAATTAAAAAAGAATCTTGATTGAGCAGGCAACAAACTGTCAATTTACTTGTGTTTTAGATTGCTGTTACATTTTCATAACTGTCTGGATCTTGGCTTTTTAATTAAAATGGTGAAAAATTGTTTCTGGAACATCTGGACTACTAGAACAGGAGCTAGGGAGGGTAAAAGAGAAATAACTCATGAGCCATTTCTTTCTCCTTTCTCCATTTGTATATGGTTTACTTCTATATTGTAAATGTATGTGCTTTGAGGTATTTAACTGAAATAGTAATTTTATACAGTGGTCATGGTATAAAAAATTACTGATGTACTAAGTTGTGTTACTTAGCTTAAGTTAGTTGTGAGTTTTCTGTGGGTGCAGGTGTTTGATTTGCAGATGTCGATCTTATTGCCAGATCGGCACTTAGGACATTATTATGCTCACCTAAAATTTTCTAAAAGTTCAGTTGAAGTAGGTTTGATGTTGCCTGCAAAGTGCGGACTGTGAGGGAAGAGAAAGCCAACGGTCCATATTTGGTCCATGGTCAAGAGAAAATCAGGATGAATCTGAGAGCTGATTGTGCTTGTCTCTGTGATTAGTTAGAATATATAAGATATGGATTTAAAATGGCTAATTATCTAAATGCATATTGACTTAATATAATTTATTCCCTTTAAATAGATAATTTGACTGTGATATATTCATCTCTTAATACTTGCAGGTTTGCAGAGTTTGAATTACATAACGCATTTAATGGTTTTAAACTCAGCATTTGAAAAATCCTGCTTTTTCATGCCTAGCTAAAAAAAAAAAAAAAAAAAAAAAAAAGAAAAGCTCACAGATGCTTCAAGCGTTACCTAACTTGTTTTCAGAGGCTCAGAAATGGGGATTATAGTAATATGGCTACAAAATTGCCAGGGTACAGACTTAAGTTTTGGCAGAGGAGGAGAGAGATTTCAGATGAACTATGAAGAGAGAGCTGTGCTTCTGGCTTTTTCAATTTGCCTGCTTATTTGTAAAAACTGCGCAAGGCCAGCCCACTAATCTGTAAGGCAGCGGTGCGAATCAGCAAGATTTCTGCACAGTGGGAGATGGTGGTCAGAGTGCCTGGGCATACATAGGTACTTGCTCTCCTGCCAAAGGAATAAAAGATTAAGTTCAGCATCCATCAGAAACCTGATCTGTACTTACAGATGGTTTTAACTGCCTGTTTGTGAGCACCAAGTCATCCGCAGGGGAATATTTCTCTGCGTGCATCAGTTCTTACTATCAGGGCCTGGGTTTTTTTGTTTTGTTTTTTTGGGGTTTTTTTTTTTGAGTCTTTATCTGACTTTCTGGAAGGAAGTGAGAGGCCTGCTAGAGTTCAGTGTGGTGAGCGGGTTGGTGTACCAGCCTGCCTTTGAACTTTCTGATTTATTTATTTAATTTGGCACGGTGGCTGAGGAAAAACTGAAGAACAATGACAAGGCTTTGTGGGAAGCCCGAAGGATACTCCTTTCCAGGCATTAGAGGCACCATGGGATCGGGCATGAAGGTGTTTGGCAGAGATGTAGTCAGTGAGCAACGGGAGGGTGGCAGCCAATTTTTTTGCGACTAAAATAGCAGTGATGTCTGGGATTGGTGGTAGATTGCACAGATTTTGATAGAAGTGGCTTATACTTGATGGGATAGGGAAAGTGGGGCAGTGCAAAGAATTGCCAAGTGAGGAGTGAGTGATAAAGATAATGGAAAAAGAAAATTCCCTTTGCAGCAGGTTCCTAAATAACCTGAAATGGGGCACCATTGCCCTTCTGGAGGACATAGAGTAGGACGGTGTAGTAGTGAAGGAAAAAAACCTGATGAGAGTCCTGACCAGATTTTTATTTGGATAGATGGGTAGGAAGGACTATGTCTTAGGAAACAAAACAAATGATCTGCAAAATGTTTATATGTGAATACTGTTTGTTGGGGATGTCATTTTACTCAGCTGCTTTAAGACCAGATGAAAACCACAACATAGGCACTGTGGAACACGATTGTTTGTTTGTTTGCTTGCTTGCTTTAACATGGTATCAAAATTGAGGAAGCCATAGTTGATGTGCATGTAAATAAAATGACATCAGGTAGGTTAGAATTGCCCCATGGGGACATCTCTGGGAAGCAGGTTCGCTTCATGTTTTGGAAGACAAACTCTTCAGGATATTAGAACCTACAGAGAAAATTGTACAAGAAGTAGCAATAATTGGCATGCTAAATGTTAAAACAGAAGACTTTGCTCAAAACAAGCTGTTAAAAGATCAGTTTGAAACAGAACTTTTACTAGATTTGTGTATGTGAAGAGTCTAAAAGTGTTGTCTTTCTCCTGTCCTTGTGATGTGATAATTACTGTAGCTTTTTTCCCAACTGTGTGCAAGATGAATAAAAGTCAAATCAATTTTCTTCGCAAAGAGAGGCAGCAAAAACTCTGAGTGAAACAAAAGGCGAAGAAGGTGGAAATTCCTGGGTTTTGTGTCCCTCCATCAAAAAAAGCAGAAACAGCTGGTAGCGGCGGCACTGAGGTGATAGAGCTGCTGTTTGAAATACACTTTAAGCCAGCACTGGGGCCCACACACTTGCTAGCCCCTATGTTTGGGGGATCTTATGCTGAAACAGAGTGAAGAACTTTCATTCACTAGTGGTTTGACAATGCTGGCATTAGGCACCATAACATTTCATATTACAAAGAAGTGCAACAGACCAAAAAAAGCTAAAATCTGGGGGAAACCGCGTAAAGGCCGAACACAGGGAAAATGCTGAAATTTTGTCCAAATTCGTTGGGCTTTCAGAAAATTTGTCAACAAAATATGATAGTAGAAATCGTCTGAAGCAAAGGAAAAACATTCTTGGATCAGTTTTAGTTGCTCAGGTGAAACAGTATGTTAAATTTTACATGGTATTCTCTGCAGTAGGACTTCAGAGCATAAATGCAGTGGAGATGAAGTTAAAGACAGCTGTATTTTCAGTTTCAAAAATCATGTCCAACTCCTTTGGATAATTTTGCATGAAGCACTGAATGCCCCAGAGTACTTACTGTAAACTTTACAGTTCTCACAGAACATTTGGCTGTCTTCATTGTGATTAACTTCAGAAGTTATATATTATAATAAAATAATTTATTGAAATACAGCACACAAGTTAGAATAAAGTATGCCTGGAACAAAATCTAAATACAGGCAGTGGTATTAAGCACAGCTACATTTTCTTTTTGACATTCTTATTGAGGCTCTTGTGAGGGGAAAAAAAAATGTTAGTGTAAGGCAGTGTAATGACTGAATAGCTGAGCAGTGGTATTCTAGAGATGGCCAGAGTTGTCTCAGTGTAGTCTGGGTCCACTGCATAACAACCTGATTGGCATTAATGTAGTGACTGCAAGAATGGTTTGGGTCAGAGTTGGTCTTCTTATTCAGCTACGGATAAATACTGAACTAAACCCCATGAGGTCTAAATAAATCAATTCAAGCCTTTATTTCGCGGTTAATACAGGGGAGTTGTTGGGGATTTTTTGTTTGGTTTGTTTATTTTTTTATTTAATTATGTTTACCCTCCAGTTTACATAGCTCAGCATGAGCTTGTGAATCAGTAGAAGCATTCAGAAATAATAAAATGACAGGAAAGCAGCTGTATTCGTTTACCATTTAGAGAGAGTGGTTGAAATCTGCCTTAGTCAGAAATGAAAATATTTGGTATGATTGTGTGTGTGTGTCCACCCCCAAAAGTGTGTGTGCATGTGCTGCAGGATTCACAAAATCGACCTGCAGGAAGAGTTCTGCTGCTGAGCAGCATTTGGGGGTGGGGTAGGAATTCTAGCAGCTTTTAACTGCTCGTCTGAAATATGACCCAGATGGTTATGGTGGACCTTGTTTGTATATGAAAACGAGCAGCATAAGAAGGGACCAAAACTAGAAAGGAATCGTGAAGTCTTAATTTTTTTTACCTGATTTGGATAATTTTATTTTGATGTTTTCTTTTTGTGCACAGATTGGATGGATGATACTTATTTTTCCTCTTTGTTGTTGCCTTTGATTACACAGGCACAAAATTTGAGGGTTTGGGGTTTTTTGTCTCATTCATGATCCCTTTTTTTTTGTTTTTAGGCTGTTGAAAATCTCTGTTCTTACAAAGTCTCTGCTACACTGTACAAACAGCTGCGACAAGTCTGTGAAGATCATGTGAAAGCACAAATCCTTCAATTTAGAGAATATCCTTTTCTCATGCACAGAATGGTTAGAATGGTTAGTTTAAATCATTCTTTTTAAAAAAAAAAACCCAGCACTTTGTAAGAATTACAACAGTTATTGCCAATGTGTTAAAGAGGTGCTTTGACCACTTACATGTTTTCAAATCAAGCATAGGCAAGTTCAGTCATCTGGGTGAGTAATTTTTCTGTACCAATAAGTAGCATGCTAATAACAATTTACTTATCATTTAATAGGAATGCAAATTCTACGCCCAGTCTAGAAAATCTGAATAGCACTATGAGATTTTTATGGCAAGTGAATAGTGGAGATGCTTCCAGTAGCAATAGTTGAAAAAAAAAACACACCACAGTAATTTTCAATAACAGTGTCTTCTCTAAAAAGAATTGACCAATAATAACTACTGGTCAGCAATGATGTGTCACAGAGGTATTCAGCATACCTATTCACACATAGGTATCTTATGTGTGCCTTGAGAAGTTCTTGGGAGAGAGCTTTAAGTTCAGGATCCAAAGTTTTACAGTAAATTTCCCTGTAGTTTTCTGAAATTGTGTTGCTGGGCTTCTCTTCTGGCTGAACTGATCACAGAAGTGCCTCTAGATCTTCTCTGGACACTTGGGTGCAGCTAGCCCTATTTTCTGAATCCTGTTGTGCTTTGCATGTTGTGATAGTTTGCATGCTTGCTGTGATAGTTGTCTTCGGTGTAATAGCCTTGGGGTTGCCTTTGCTTGGGCAGTAGGATAAATAACGTTATGAGCCTACGTCCACCTGTCCGTCCCCACGTTCTTGGAGGGTTCCTCAGTGAGCAGAGGCTGGAGAGTGCCATACTGAATAGATCCTACAGTACTTTGTGTGCTAGCAGTGTTTCCCAGATCTCTGCATGTATTTTATTAGCAGAAAAGGATAGATTAAAATAAAAAGAAGCAAGGGACTGGGGCTCAGGAAGAACCTTCTTTCCAGGTGAATGCCTTAAATGTGCTGTGACTCAATTTCTCAGTTTGCTGTATTCCCCAGGGAGGTGCCTACATTCATAAAGAAGATTTTTATTCTCCCCCCTACCCCTGTTAGCTAGTGAAGTCTCAACACGGTTTTGAGTTATGTGTTTTGAGTTTGTTTTTCAGTCCAGTTAAGGAGTTTGGCTTCTACATAGCATATAAGAAACACAGGTACATAAATCAGCACTGTTAATTCACCTCTTATATGGCAGCTGATTTTTTTATTACATTTACTTTGATGCATTTAAAATCACATCTAACTAAAAAATACATTAGTACAGTAGTCTCTTAAACATAAACTGATCTCTGACAACCAAATCTTAGTCTGCTTTAAAGCAGTGTACAGTCACCCAGTTTTTGCATCCCTGCCCTTTCAGACTTCAGGTGATCTTCTGGAGATCTTTTAAAACTGGTGTTTTAAAAGTTTGCTTTCTCCCCACCCTCTGACAGAGCTGATGGTTTAGAGAGCTGAGAGTTTTATATTTTACAGATATACTACTTTATAGGTGGATAGGACAGGAGATCACATTAATCAGATTTGGCCAGAGGGAGTTGGAGATGATATTGTGCAGGAGAGGAAGGTAAAGCTGTATTTGGATTTATTCGTATGATGCATGAAAATTTTGTTATTTGTAAATAACAGTTGGATCTGTGGCATAATGAAGAAAACTCTATAGTTTACTTTGGGAGACCTGGAGATGTATATGAAAAGAGCGGTATTTGGATTTGTTGAGGATTATTTAGAACTGTAACTGCTTTTAGGAGATTAAGGTCACTCTTGTTGTGCACAGTGTGAACTCATTAAACAAAATAAACCTTCCTATCCCTCTCACCTCAGTGGGTGACAAGGTTGTTTTTGACGTTGATGGAATTTCTGGTTTAAATCTCTATCAGAGTTATACAGTGCAGCCACTAGATGGTATTACTGAAGAGCAGCGAGTGTTATTCCTTGAAAACACAGGGAAGCCTTTTGGAGAACTGCCAGCCCCTCTACTGGGCAGAAGCTCTGCAATTAACGATTTATCCCTGGGCAGTCACAGTAGCATTGGAATATCCATGGAGCAGCTTTGCTTAATGGCTGACAAACATCATCTCCAGCATCTGGACTCAAAAGATACGGGCAAGCTAGTTTTCCTTAATAGGTGCTGTACAGATTCTTTGGATAGTCTTTTATTTTTAAAGAAGATAAACAAATGCTGGCAAGATCATTGCAGACAAATGGTAAGTTGAATGTTCCTTCAGAATATGTATCCTTGAGGTGTGAAATCTGGCAAAGCGGAGTTTGTCATGGATTTGACTCGGAACTGTGTTGCACCTCCTTGTCCAAGTTTCAGCATTGCTTTTCACTTTGCTAGCTGGGGACGGTTTTGTTGTTGAAACTTTACGTCCCGTTGTGTTAACTCCAACTTTCATAGGCTTCATATGAAGTTGGAATATCAATCAGAAATATGTTGACACCTGTTTTCGATGGGTGGAAAGGAAAACTAACCAGGCCATGCTGAAATTGTTTGCTCTTTGTAATTTCAAGTAATTGGAAAATCCACAATCTTTGCTTTTAGATAGCTCCAAGAGCTAGGTTAATTTGTCACCTTTTTTTCTCGCTTCTGCAAAGCAGAGCTGATTGTCCTGACTAAAGAGCTAAAAAAGAGGAAGATGAAAGAACTGAAACTCACTCTGTCTTTCTGCACTTCTTGTCCTCTACCTTCACAATGAATTATATTATAGAAAAAAATTGTCTCCATGTGAATTGTCCCTTTAAGAATGCATCATTATAGTTCTGAACCAACATTTTCCAATGAATTCTCATTGCATGGTCACTTAGCTTTGGCCACAGATGCCCCAAATGGTTGAATTTCTATTTTCATTTCTCCAATGCACCCTCTTTGTGATTTTTATCTGAAAGAAAAATGAAAAGTGTTATGGAAACTATTCAAAACAAATCAACACTCTGATGAAAATAGAACTGAAGTTTATTGCCTTGAAAATTTAATTAAACTGGACCTATATTTTTATAAAAAGGCTTTTACTGTGAATTCTCTTTACTTTAGTTACTTTTGAGCATTAGTTGGTTGTTGTTTTTTTTTTCTCCTCAAAGCAGCGACATGTAGCAAGTTGTTGCCCATGTGCTGAGTTAACACTTACCTTATTTAAGAAAAAAAATCAGCATTGCTACTGTTTTACTTTAATATGCTTGGCCAGAAACTACGCCAGCTTGAGAATTGCTTCAGGAGCAATGAAATCTTTTAGGGGAGTAGTAGGTGGACAGCTGGGGATAGAAATCCTGGTAGCTGGCCTGGAGGTGAGCTAGTTACTGACTTCCTGAGTTATACTATTGCTAAACTGAAAACTAGGAAACCTTTTTGAAGCAAAGTTTAAAATGAATTTTGAATTTGAAAGCACAGTAAGCTAAAAAACCACCTCCTTCTCCCACTTTTTTTTTAATTTTTTAAAAAGATAATATATTTTTATACCTTCTTTCCCCTGTTAGAATTAATATATCTCTATTTTTCTCAGGAATTTTGGCAGCTAACTTCTGTTATGGAAAGATCTCCTGCACAGCTTATTACTGTCTCTGCTGAAGGCTTCTTTTTACAAAAAAACCCAAAAAACAACAAAAACTATGGCAGCATGCTATTTTAGGGTGTTTACTGAGTCTCGGTGATACTACTTACGTATCTCAGTAGTAGTGAAACTCATAACAGGCTAATAGAACTGTTAGCTTATATTTAGGAATTTGAAAACTGTCTTGGATGTACTTGGAAATACCACTTGGCAATAGGATTAACATCAATAAATTGCTTGCCAGTGGCTGTACAAGTCACCATAAAAGCTGAAAATACATATATAACTAAGGTACGTATCTATATGATGCTTTATAATTTAAAATACCACATGATGGTGAAGAGAAAAACATTTTCTTTCTATATTTTCAGATCATGATCAGAAGCATTTTCTTATTTTTGGATCGTACATATGTACTTCAGAACTCAATGCTTCCTTCTATATGGTAGGTATCCATGTAAGTATTCCTTGAATCTTCACAGTTTGAACACGCTATTATATTTGCAAAGATTGAAAATAATTTTTTCCCATTATATTCAATCTGTGTCACAGGTCTCTAAAATGTTGTTAATTTATGGAAATACATGTGTCAGCGTATCCTGTCAGTGTCATTTCCTCCTACCCCATTCATTGTAAAGTGAGGGTAAAAGAAGAAAAACGTCTGTGAACATATGTATAAAAGCCAAGGCATCTCTTTTGCTGTAGTTGTCACAGCCTGGCTGTGTGGGGAACCTCCTTGGGGTGCTGCTTCTGTGCCTTAGCGCTGGCCCAGCATTACTTCAGGGCCTTCTGATTTTGACAAAATTCAACACTCATCTTCTTGCCTTCTTTTTTGTTGTTTTTCTTTTTTAAGTAAGTCAGATACGCTGACAAGGTGCAGATCATCATCTTTCCAGCACTGGCCTCTTGAGAGTCTTGGAGTGTTGAGATGCTGCTCTTGTACTTTCAGCGCACCACAGTTGCATCTTTGGGCATTTTGGTTTTAATCATCTCTCCTCAGGGGCATTTTATATCATTGCCCAAGCAAGCAAACTCAGGCTTTGCTGAAATTTCTGGTGTCGTTATTCCATCTAGAACAATAAAAATATGTGAAGTACTGACGTAAAAGCACAGCCTTTCCCTACCTGACTGGTTTCTGTGCTCTCAGGAGTTCCTCAGGCTGTCTGAGGAACGTAGCATCCTTCTTCCACTCCTCTTGGATGTTTGTCTTCCCAATTTCTGCAATAGTTTTCCTCCAACTCTTTATGTTAGGCTTCCTTTTACTAAATGTTGTTGAAGAGATCTGTCCATACTTTGTCTTTTCCTTGTACTGGGAAAATTCCCTTTATTGAAATGCTGACGGAAGTGAAGAAGTTGGAAGTAACAAGTTGAATCTAAGATTCCTCTGTTTTCCTTGGCTAAATCAATGTTTCGTAATTTGCTGCTTCATGGCATAGAGACACCGTTCTTCATCCTCTTAAAATGAAACAAGAATGTGATACAGGTGATTGTAGGGTCCTAAACATAAAGAGAATTCATGCTTTTGAAGAAAACTTAGAAATCACACATAGATTAACTGATCCATAGACTCTTATGTTAAGTTATATGCTCAGATTTTTTATTATTTTTATAACAGTACTTTTTTTTTAATAAATAGAGAATGATAGAGTCTATTCTGTGAAATACAGACAGGCTGGTCACCATTCTCAGCTGAAGTGTATGCATCTGGTATCTTGTGGCCTGGTATTTTTATAATTCTTGTTATAGTCTTAGCTGACAGTGTCAAAAACAGTATACACACCACTAATACATTCTCTTTCTGTATAAAGTACATACCCTATATATATTATATGTATTCATTTTCCTCAAACTGAGATGTGGGTTTTCGGAAAGAATCAACAATGTGATTAAGTAATTTTCAATATTGACACAGGGATATGGGACTGGAGTTATTTAGAAATCACGTCATTAGTGACAAGCAAGTCCAAAACAAGACTATTGATGGGATCCTTCTGCTGATTGAACGAGAACGAAATGGAGAAGCTGTGGACAGAAGTTTGCTGCGGAGTTTGTTGAGCATGCTGTCTGATCTGCAGGTGAGTACAGCAAACTTTACTAATAACAGCTGTGTGTACAAAGAGTTTGGACTTTGCTGATTTATGTGTTGTACGGAAATAGTTTTATCCTCCTAGTAAATGTGCTTCAAACCCTAGCTGTTAGATTGGTAAGTTTGCTTCTTTACCCAATGTGCGGCCTTTTATTCTCTGTTTTTAAATAAGACTTCTTCGCCTGTTTTCCTTGTCTGCAGGCCACTACCTCTGCTTCTTAGATAGTAGATCTGCCAGTCTTTTAGTATGTGCAATATTTTGTCTTAATCACTTGTTTTCTAATCCTAGTACCAATTAAATGTAGGAACAAAAAAAGACCACCTCTATTGCTGTAAAAAGGTGTCACTTTTTGGAGTCCAGGTTCTGGATCTGTATTGACAGCTTCTTAGCAAAGGTGCCAGGGATAGAATGGGACACAAAGTTAAGGCCAAGGTTTTCAGATAGATGAGATCACTCTAACTGATTGGAACTTTCCATTAGCATAGATACTAAGTAACCAAACAGACTAAAAAAATGCTGTGCTTCTGGCTTTGGCATAGATTGTACATCACGCAAGGCTGCAATATTAACAATAAAATTTAATCAGGAGCTCTCTTTCATTCCTAAAAGCTGTTGAAGTTGCTCCATTCCCTAGTGGTGTACAGTGTTGTGGAACTGGCTGAAGGTTTAGAAAAGAGCTTGAACAGAAAGACTGAACAAACCAGTCCTTTTTGATCAGGCAGATCACTTGCCTTTCTGCCTCTCATGTTAACCCTCCTGACTTTCATCTGTAGCTTTCTCTAGTGCACCAGAAACATTAATAACTAATTACTCTGTCCAAAAGAGAAGGCAAACTTATGTCAATGATTTTTTTTCAGATCACATTGCCTGGAAGTGCTCATCTGATTTGTGTGATTTTCCCCCCTTTTTTTCCCCACTGTTGTTTGCCGGTTTCTCTAACTACATCAGCTTTTTCTAGGTGGTTTAACGTTGTTATTTTTTAGCAGAGTACTTTGCTACCTAAAGATAAACATTCCCCTTAATTGGACCCTTCTTACAGAATTGGATTAAGTCTGCATTCTCCTTCATTGGTTCAAAAGTGTAGGTTTCTTTTTTCTCCAGGGAAACTAACCTAGTCTATTCTGTTCTTTTATAGTATCTGTCATTTCATTGAGATAGAGATGTGCTCACAATCCTGGAATTTTACACCATGATCTCCTCTTCTTCCTCTTTCAACAGAAGTTAGCTTCTGGAAGAAAGATTGATTAAGCAGACATTACATTTAATTTGAAAACAATTCATTTTCTACTCATTCCTGATTCATAGGCAGTTACGTAGCTGCTGAAAGTTGCCTTCTCCTTCCTTAAATCCTATTCTATAGCTGTTGCCTATTGTAGAACTTTACATGTTTTATGCAGAAAATAGTTCGTGTTTTGTTATGGTGATGTTTTTCAAGTTATGACAAAGGAAAGGAAGATACGGAATGAAATCTAGCATTTGGTTCTGTTGAACATGGAGTTAGTGTAAAGAGAAGGCTGAAACAATGACTTGATGTCTATCGGTGATGCCAGATTAGTGAATTGTTATGCTCTGTCAAGCCAGAGGTTTCATAATTAAGTTTGCATTGGAAAAAAAAAAAAAATCAAGCTTTTAAAAGTCTTTGAGAGAAAATAATGGTCAGAATGTAGTGAGTTTTACACCTCTCTTTGTTTTGAAGGAAATATTTTCCTCTCTTCTCCCACCACACTCAAGGAATCTTTCCTTTTTCTTTTCACTAACTGTCCCCTGTTTACGTGTTATTCCCTAGCTACCTTCTCCAGACTGTTTTAACTATTTTATATAATTGTCCCTTCTAACTTACCTTCTTTTTATACTAAACTGTTAACTGTTATGCAGAAAATTTTCATTGTCTGTGATTATTGTTGGTGCCGGGTTTTTTACGTACTTTATTCCTTCCCTGGAGAAAGAGCTCACCTTATTTGGTATACTTTGGTTTTCCTGAGCCACTGAGATAAACCTGGCAGACCTGAAGATGCGTATTATTATTTTACTGATTACTACCAAGTGTGTTATTGTTTTGCTGATGGGAATTACCTGTTTTGTGCCACTGTTTCGCGAGTTGGAAGTATTTTATTTTTTTTTTTTTTACCATGAAAATATCAATGAGAGTCTTGAGCTCAGGCGGCTTGGGTGTCATTGCTGTGCTGTGCTGTCGGGTACTAGTGTTGAGCTGTGTGCCTTGGTGACTGAAGTAGCTATTGCTGCACTGGGAAATCAGCTCTGATCTCAATCTTTCTAAAACCTATGTCTTTCTAAAAGTGGGCAGACAGAGAACTTCTGTATTAATGTAACATTACTCTCATACTTCTCATAACTGTGCGTTCTTGAGATTCTGCTTGCCCTCTATGCCTGACAGACAAAATATCTAAGTAACTAAATTAATCTCTTGGACAGGTTTACAAGGAATCATTTGAACACAGGTTTCTGGAAGAGACAAATTGTTTATATGCTGCGGAAGGCCAAAGATTAATGCAAGAAAGAGAGGTAGGTGCATGCTTTTATATTAGTTTTATTTGTTGTGGGATTACATGAGAACTTCCAGCAGTCCCATGGTGGATTAATGTGCAGTAAAATTTACTGGTACACAGGTACACATTCAGGTGTTTTGGTGTGGACCACAAAGTTGTATCAAAGGGAAGAGCAGCCTCCAGATTGCCTTGGTGCTTGAAATGTGTAATTAAGAAACTGAGTGACATCTTGTGTAGCTAAACTCACACTACAAGAAATACATTTCCACATAAAGCTTTGAGGTGTGCCATCAATATTACTTTTGCCCAACAGCTGTAAAATATCCAGTGGCATCATTTTACTGTGTGGTTAATACCTAAATAAATTGTTTACTTTTTTACTATTTTGCTGTTTTGTTTCTTTTCCTTATTAGTTAAATGTACTTAAGACATTTGTTTCCAGTCCTCTTGAGATAAAATTATGCTCTGCAGTGGGCAGCCTGCAGATGTGGTTATCTCTGAAAATGTATGTGGTTTTTTGTGATCTAAGATACAGAAGACTGCCTTTATTAATTCCATTTAACACTGAGTCATTGCAAACATTTTGAAAACGCTTGTTTACATTGCACTGAGGTGAATCCTTGTGTCTAATCCTGCTCCATTCACCTCGTTCCTTGGCGTTCCACTGAAGCCTGAGGTGAAACGCTTTGGCACAGACTCTGAGACTGAGTCTTTATATATACAGTGGAAAGCTGTGGAAAAACACAAAACGAGTAAGGCCCTAACTTACACAGTATATACATGTATATAGAGAAAGCATATGCACAAAACGCATACAGAGATAGGCATCTTACATGCATATGTATGGGTATGCTTACACATACGTACCTCCATAACTGTTTTGATCATTTGAAGCCTGAGTTTCATACCTGTATCATGATATGTGCTAAATGTGTTAACTCTCCGTAGGGACAGATACTCCACTGGAGAAACTACCATTGAGCTAATAGAACTGTGTGGTTCACACTAAATGAAAATCTACTCTGTGAGACTTTAAGGGGTAGCTTAGCTCAGAAGGGTTTTGTGAATAAAGTAACTTCATCTGAAAAATTACCAGATTTCTGTTTTTCTCTTTATCAGGTGTGTTTATAATACTTCTAATATAAAGTAATATTGTTTTATAAAAATACAGATTATGTAGTACGTAACAACATGCTGGTGGCACAGTCCCTTCCAATTCGTATTCTCTTTAAATTTGTAGTTGAAAATAGTTGTTCTAGAACATGACTACCTGCCTTTCATACCTTTGTGGCTGAACTTGATGTTCTCGTGTCTTGCTAGGTCCCAGAATACCTTCACCATGTTAACAAACGTTTGGAAGAAGAAGGAGACAGAGTAATAACGTATTTAGACCACAGTACACAGTGAGTACAAATCTTGTTATTCTTAGCGTAAGTCAAGCACCCTTCGTAGAACAGTGTGATTATCTGTGGTTGTAGAGACAGAGATTATTTCTGCATTATTTTACAGATATTATCTTGATGGTACTTCTAATACAGCTTGGGTTTTTTTTTTAAGACTTTGTTTTTATCACAACTGATTTCTTTAAAATCAAAATATACTTAAAGAGGGAGGAAATTTGTCCGGAAAGATTCATCAGTGTATATGAAAATTAATTATATAAGAACTCAAATTTGCATTATCAAAGTAGCAGCTGACTTTAGTCATTCATATACTGATAGCAACATTGACCACAAGTCCCTTGAGGGAAAGACTCATTTGGTGGGGGGAAGAAAATGACAAGGTTAAATTATGGCGCAGAACAGAGGAGATGGGCATCACTCATAAGCAATCCAGGATGTAAACTTAACACAGCTTTGGGGCAGCTGCTGCTAAGGCACTATGCAAGGTAGCTTGCCTTTTTTCACTCACATTTGGGTAATAGTGTGTGTTTTGCAGGGGTAAGAATGTGCATTCAGGAAGTACTGCAGGGGCACTGACACATTATAAATTCATATATAATTTCTCGTGCAGTAAGCGTTTTTTTTTTTAATAAAGAACATAACATTTCATTTTATTTTTTAGTTTTCTGAATGATGTATTGGCATTTTGTTGGGTACTAATAGGATAACTGAATAAAAACTATCTTTTTAACTTACTATTTTCTTCAGACATATTTTATATATGTACTTAACACACACATGTGTTGAGTGTCATGGTACATATCCAAATTTGAGTCGTCTTCCTGTTAATGCTGATTGCAGGGTGACTAGCTTTTTGGCAAAATCGCTCACATGAAAAATATATGGAACTATTTCTATGTGTAAAGTTAAAGCATATATATATTTATTTACTGTTTATGATAAGAAATGGTTTGATACAATTATATTTTCAGTCTAGATACACATCAAGTCCTTGTTTTGGATCTTGTCCTTAGTTAAAGGCTTAGAAACCTACTTTTAGAAGGCTTCACACTGATTTCCTTTCTTTGCATTAAGAAAGAGCAGTTCTTAAAATTAGTGCCCTTGAGTTGTCCTCTAGTCATACTGTCTTTCTGGATGTGCATGAAAAGAGCAGAAAGGATGTTAAATTTAGTTACTGGGTTTGGTCTTGAGATGGAAATGATACAGGACAAAACTGTCATGGGAAACTTCATTCAAAATAGTTCAGATCTGTGCAGCACGTGGAGAGTGTGGTGTTGTGGCCCATTGAAGGGTTTATTCAGCCCACCAGTACATGTCTTTCTGACAAGAATAAGCATATCTCCTGGTTGGTCTGTAGATGGCTGAGGTAGAGGACTTTGAGGCTGTACAGAAGGTACCTTCAGGCTCATTCATTAGCTGGCAGTCAAGATAAATACTCATTCTGTCTGCTTGTCAGGAAATAAAGCTCTGCCCCTCACGCTCAAGCAGATGAATTTTCCTTTCATCCCCTGTAGGCAGAATAGGTCTACTGGGGCAGTAGACTGGTGTTTAATACAACCTTGACTCTATCTACTGTTGGAGACAGTCAGCAGCTGTAGATAGCAGTAGTTGGAAACTTCAGGGAATATGGAAATGACCATAAAAATGATTGCATGTGTTAAGACCAAGAGTCTGTCTAACTGGAGTTTCATGTTGGCTTATAACCACTGCAGGTTAAGAATAGAGTAAGTATACGTGATGTCCTGATACCCTGAGCTGAAAACAGGCAGATACTAGGAGAGTGTTTTCTGAACCTGATGTAGTTTGTTTGTTTGAATCTCTTTCAAATACTTGCACCATCTCACTAGGATTCACATAAGCTTTTCCATCTGTGCCAGCCTTTGGCAGAGTGTTCCACCGGTGCATTAGCCATTACGTGATAAATTGCCTTCTTTTGTTTAGCTCTGGTTCCCAGTACCATCACAGATGACCCCAGGTCTTGCATTGGAATGCAAAGTTATTAATCAGTTCCCTTCCACTTTTTCCATGTCTGTCAATGCTCTGTATCCCTGCTAAGTCATCTCTTTCCCAGAAAGAAGAGTCATAACTTGTGCAGTTGTTTCTCTTGTAGCTGCTGCTGCATACTTTGGTCATCCCTGTTGCCTTCTCTGAGCCTTTCCAAATTCCAATGTAACCTTTCTGAGATGAAGGCACTGTGTATTGTAGGAGGGTCAGGCAAGTCGTGGATGGGCTTTTTCAGGAAGGGTGGTGTTTTAGCAAAGGTATGAACCTAATGTAACTGCCTCTATCTAAAGGCTTCCATCAATCCATGCCAAGCTCCTCTCTTCTAGGAAATTTAAATTAAGGGTCTGAGAACCAGTTCTATAAAACTTAACTCAGAAAGAAATGTTTGGTCTTTTGTTGTTATATTATAAGCAGCGCCAGAAGCTGTGGAAAAAAAACCTTTTCCGTTATTTTTCAGTCCTGTCTGAAGTGAATATATCAAGCAAATATTTCATTAATAGTAAAAAGTAGGGAAAATTCAAGGATGAATTTAAATGTTTTGCAAATTTGAGTGTTGCTGTTCTAGCTCAATTTATGCTTATGTAATGCACAACACAATCAGATGAAAAGTTTGAGTTTTGAACATTATTAGTGTGTATTGTGTTATTTTGGAATTCAAACCTTTGGGAGATTTTGTTTTGTTGAGTTTGTTTGTTCGTTTTCTTGTTTATTTCAAAGAAAATGGTAGTTTGACTTTTTTTTCCAGAAATATTTTTGTATTGTGTTTTTGTATCTAGGCTTCTCTCTTTTACCGTGTAAGAATTTGCTTTTTAGTTTTCAAGCCTGAATTTCTTTTTTAGTTACATAGACAATTTATTATTTTCTTTCTTGACTTGTGTCACACATAACATTTTTGTCTTAATTTGAAGCCTTCGTTTTAAGTAGAAGATTGATGAATTTTTTTTTGTCTTATAATGTCAGTTATTCACAAATACAACCCAACATGAAGCAATTCCTTTATACTTAATCCTTCTAATATACTTTTCTTGCCTTATTTAGGAAACCACTGATTGCTTGTGTGGAGAAGCAGCTACTAGGAGAACACTTATCAGCTATTTTGCAAAAAGGTAATTTTTTTAAATTACTGTAATCTCTGATAAGAAACGGATTTTCATACTATAAATTCCATAGCTTTTATTATGGAGGTATATTAACCATGGGAAAAACTTTCATGGATACAGAAAGCCAACCCTATGACTGTTATACCCACTGTAACAAGTGAATTGTGTATGTGGAAAGAAATATCTAAAATATAATTCCACATTGGTAAGGTTGCTCAACCCCCTCAATCTCCTTTGACTTGCAGCAGTTGGCTTAGCAATTAAACCTAAACTTATAAATGAGAGCTGTGGTTACTGTTGGAGCTTCTTTTATGTGATAATCACACAGCTCAAGTGCAATAGCTTTGCATATTCTTGTGGTCATGTAGTTCAAGAATCATGAGTTATTGGAGCTGACGACAATGGACTTTATGTGTTTTGTCTGTGTTTTACCTTTTGTCTGGCAATTTCAGATAAGAGCCCCAGTCTTCTCAGGAAGTCCTTATTCAGACATCACAGTCTTCAGATCATCATTTCTTTGTTCCTCTTAACTTCTAATCTCTCCTTTTCCACTGAATTTCTGGTTTGGTCTGTATTCCCTAATCTTTTAACATTTTCAGTGATCCTATTTACTTGCAGTAGCCATATTCTAGGTTTTAGATCTTCTATCAAATTGTCCTTACATCTTTGTTTCCTTTACTGCTACAAAACAGATGTCCCTGGTAATCTGGTATCTTCGGGTTCCATCACATCCACGTTTGTTAATACATTCAGATCGTTCTATAGACCCCTTTCACTTCTTTCTTTGTCCCCTTTAAAGACAGACATACGCTCACAGTTTTTTCTGAACTACTCTAGGAATAGGTAATTTCACTGTTTTCAATACATTTATAAAAATAAGCATGGTCACTCCATCTTAAGCTTACCATAAACAGAAGGTAAGAAAAATTATTTATTTGTTGATATATGTCAATTTTGCTTGCTCTTTTAATGCGAGTATTATTTTTAAGTAACTTTTCCAGTGACACATTGGTTTATCAGTTGGCTTAACCAGAAAGGATATGATCTTGTTTTAACCTGAACTTTTTCTTGATGTATATGTACCATCCATGGAGGGTTTTGTACTTTTTTGTAGTTACTATGTTGTAGTATGGTTGAATCAGCTTTTACATTCTGTATCTGCACTTCAAAAAAAAAAAAAAAAAGGTCTAACATCAGTTGACTGGCATAACTTTGCATTTATTTCATCCAGGGCACATTCTAATTTGCTTATAACATTCTAGTAGTCTTTGCAAGTAGAAGACAACACTGCCTTTTCTAAGTTTTCTTCCTTAGAAGAAGGCAAGTGATGTAGTCAGTTTGATACAGGGGCAAAAATAGCTTCGAAATGCAGGATACATATAAGAAACTTTTAAAACTATATTACTGCAACTGCTATTGACTAGATATTGGTGGGTTTTTTTCATGGTGAGTATAATGAGTTTTTTCCAAGGCTGTAGCAGTGCTTTCTAGTAAGTCGTGTGAAGCCTTCAGTCAGTGGGTGTTCCTGTATATCTCTTTCATTTGCCAAATATTTCACAAAATATTTTTTTTTCAGTCACACAGCTCACATGCCAGAGGAAGGAGGAAGGTTAAACTTTATCATCTAGGTTATAATAAATGTCTTTCAATGAATAGGAAGTGATACTTGAATGTGATGGAATGGGCATTTCTTAATCCCCTGTTCAGTGCCAAAAGAATGCAAATCACATGTATTCAAGTAATTGTATTCTCTTGTCTTACATTTAAAGTATGTCCAATCTTCTGATATCTCAAAAGTATAGGAAAGCTCAAAATATCAGGCAAAAGTTTACCTGATGTCATTTTTGAACACCGGTTGCCTTTCTGAACATGTATATTATAATACAGTAGAAGTATTTTTAAGATGAAGAATACAGTAGAAAATGCGATAATTCAGTAGTGTTTGAAAGTCCTTCGTAACCTAATGCCGTTTAAAAATTGGAATTAATGAAGTATATTTTGTGAAGTAGGACAGTTGTATGGTGTCAGCTACACTGATGGTGTGAATCGTCAACCTGTGTGAAATCGAGCTTTCTTGATTTAAAAAAATGCCATAAATCTTTGATGCTACCCTCCTATATTACTAAAGCCTCTGTCACCAACACCAGACAATGTATCTCTAATTACACTGGAACCACATTCATCATATTTTCAAATGTAAAAATGTTCATGTAGTTGTTACATGCTTCACATCGTGCCTTCAGCTTCACTTTTCTGTTACTCCAAAGCTTAGTCTCATATAGGCTGAATCCATAAGGGCAAAAGTTGTTTGGAAGGAATTTGTAGTTTTGTGTTATTTCATCAGTTTTAAAATAGTATACCATAAATCATTCCAGTCATTTTAAAAAATGGAGATTTGGTAACCCTGAACATATCACTTGCTTTCAGAAATACCATCTTTAGAAGTTCATGCTTTTTAAGCACACTGGAGAGTCTTCTGTTTTGATGCATTTCACAGAGATTTTTCTAATTTATTTCTAATGGTATTTATGCAACTATATTCAAATTTTCTCTTTCTTCTAATTTATGGGTTTTTAGGACTTGATAACCTGCTCGATGAAAATAGAATATCAGATTTAACCCAGACATACCAGCTGTTCAGCCGGGTAAAAGGTGGGCAGCAGATCCTTTTGCAACATTGGAGCGAATACATTAAGGTATTTCAAAGTTCTTTTACTAATGTCAAAATATATGCTATTACCATAAATTTCTTCTATCAAAATATAGGTGTATGCATCAAAATTTTGTTTTAAGCAAATTATGAGGAAGGATATTAATGCTTCACCTCCAGTAACAGTCACAGCAACACCTGAGTTTTGGTTTTAAATTTCTACTTGGAAATTGCTTTCTATAGAGGTTTGGACATTATACAAATTATTTTGGTTTGCTTTCCTTTTAAATAGAGCCACATGCACATGTGTTTAGAGTATGATGGGCTGTACTATATGTTGTGTTTTGCTATGAATACGCTCAACTGTTTATGTATCCACAAAATCAGTGAAACCTTCAGCAACGTTCATGAATGTTTAAGATATTTGAAATGGAATACTCTCGAAAAGAATCCATCCTCAAAGTTGTGTTTAGATGCTTCAGGTTTGCTTTGCTAGACATATAGTATGCATATAGTGTGCTGCCCCAGAGAGCTTGCCTGCACTCTAGTGCTCTTGCAAGATGAAAGCAGGAAAGCTTCACAGAAGATACTTCTTTCTGAGGTCAGTAATTCCTGATGTGGTGGTTCTGCCCTGAATCATCCAGGTTTCATCAACCTTCAGGATGAAGTGGACAACATTAGTTCATTTCAGCGGTGCCTTTCCTGCACGCCCATGTCTGGAGTTTGGCCTGGTGTGCAGCCCACAGGAGTGGGACAGTCACCTCTCTGCCCCCCAGAACTGAAGGAGAGTTAGCTCCACAGGGTGTCTTCCAGTGTCACCATATGGTTGATCCAGAGGCAGCTAGGCCAATTGAACAGCTTGCCATGGCAGAGGAGGAACATCTTTTTTCTTCCTTCCTCCCTCATTACACTCCTAACTTAACCCTTGTGCTGCCTGCCATTCCATAGACTCTTGTCATTTGTTTTAACGTGCCACCTAAGCAAGGTCAGTTTTATGCCAGGTTTAATGAGCTAAAGAGGCTCACAGAAAAGTCTGTGTGCTGGCCCAAGGAAAGGAGGCGGAGTTCAGGACAGGTGGGAAATAGGGAAGGTGAACTAGAACCTCACAAGTTGTTATATTGGCTTATCGTACCTTATGTCTCATACAATAAGGCCTTTTATGGCTTTGTTTTTAAGAAATCTTTTTATGGGCCCAAAAAGCTAGAAACCATTTTCTGTAGTGTCAGTCAATCTCTTCCTTTCAAACATTCTGTATGACAGAATGCATTGAAGTGAGGTTTCAAGAACTTTCATCTTGTGAGCCAGTGTCAGAAAAGGCACAGAGAACGTGCCAGGTTACTGGGGTGAAGGGGTGTGCTCTACTGCACTCACCTTTTTATGATTTCAGAGGTGCCACTTAGATTTCTGTATTTCAGTTCAGTTTGCCATTTGCAGAATGGGAGGAATGTCCTGCAATTTGTAAACCTAACTGACAGAGGCTGGGAGATGTCCAAATGCTGTGTTAATGAAGGGGAAATTGTGCTAAGCATAAGATGTGATGGACTAGGTGATCTTCAAAGGTCCCTTCCAACCCAAAACATTCTGTGATTCTTTGATACACATACTGAATCTAAGGACCTTGGGCAGCCCTGTACTCTGAAATATGACTTGAAAAAGATCTCAGTGAAAGATCACAGTGGATCATTAGATGCTGAAGTGAAAATTCTGAGGTTTGGGAGGGATTTCCCCATCTCTCTTTGACTGTTGTTGCGGCTAATGTACTTCAGTTGATAAAAATATACCGACTGAATACTGTTTTGCTGCTACTGTGCAGATGTTCCTCTTTCTCACCTTGGAAAACGGATCATTCTGTCTAGGGCACTGATTAGTGTTACTAAGCAATTGTAAATTGTCCAACAGGTTAAAATCTTCCCTTACAGGATATTTTGATTCACTGGACAAAGAGTATTGTATCTCTAACTTCAAGATAATAAATATAGGAACAAGAAAAGAAAGTCAAATCTGTGGCTACTTCTTGTGAATGGGATAGTTTTGTTTTATTGCAAGTCAGCTAGGTTTTTTTTGCCTTCTCAGCCCTTGCAGAGAGAGAAATCTTGGAGTGATGAGCAGCTGTTGAATTTTTGCCAACTATTTCATCAATACAGCTCTGTAGTGGATTTTAAAAAAGTGGTGCAAAGTTCTCAGCTACACTTAACAGCTCTGAGTCAATTTCCATATAATTTCTTTCACATGAATCATATAGTTCTGTATCCAACTGTAAAGTTGCACATCGTACAGTCATGTCTACTGTGTTGGTTTTGGTTTTTTTTAGCTTTTGTTTTAAATGTATATAATCTTTAAATCAAACACTGACATTTGAAATCCATTAACATGCGTCTGGGTTTTTATTTTAAATTTCAATGCATCTCATTTTTTTGAAAACTTGGAGTCACACAAGTAGCTCTGTAAAAAAAAAAAAAATATATATATATTCTTCCTAATGATAAATTTTATAAGGGTAAATGTGTTTGTTGGGGGAGATAGGTAGCACTCTAAAGTATTTTATTATCAAAAGTGTTTGTTTTACAGAACTTTGGGACAACAATAGTGGTTAATCCTGAAAAGGACAAGGATATGGTGCAAGAGCTACTAGATTTTAAGGATAAAGTGGACCATATCATAGAAGTGTGCTTTCAGAAAAATGAAAAGTTTATAAACTTGATGAAGGAGTCCTTTGAAACATTTATCAACAAGAGACCAAATAAGCCTGCAGAATTGATAGGTACACAAATATTTTTCTGTAAAATATTTTAAAAATCTATAGAGAGCATGATAAGATGCTGCTGCTGAGTGTGCTAGTGCAATAGTGGTGCAGTACGCGTTGTGCTTTAGGAGACTCGTCGGGGATACGAGGCAAAAGTGAACCTGGGAGCGTTGCGGGTTCGAAAAGCTTGGGTGTGCTGTTAGGTGTGCGCGGCGTCCCCACGGAGCATGCCAACCTCCGCTCTCCCTGCGCTCTGCTTCTTGCACGGGGCCTGGTGCTGACAACTGCTCAGAGCGTAATGCCGGGGCTATCAGTGGAGTAAATGGATAGGGAGAAGAGCAGCTGTTGCAAAAATACACACACCAGGAAACTGGTTTTAATTGTGGCGGTAGAAGAGTTCTTTGGATGTTATGGATCTCTCGGAAAGGCCTAAGTACAGCCCACCTGTCTGCCTTGAAAGCTGAAGTTGGGAGAGCAATTTTAAAGCCTTTAGATAGAAGGAGTTTTAATAGAGATAAAAATCTCATTGCCCTGAAGGGGCAACCAGTGCTCATTAAGGGTACAGATAGTAAAAGCATCTTAAAATTACTATTATTGGGTTTATCCCTGATCTGGCAAAAGCTGTTCTGACTGTTTTGCCTGCAGCAAAACTGGAGCTGTAGCATTTTACACCGAGAGAGGATCCTGCTCCTTGGTTCTTTGTTTTTCCTCTGTACGTTCTTTTGCCTTTATTCAACTTACTTTGTGGCTTCCTTCTAAACCCAGCTTTATGCAGGGCAAAGTACGCAACCTAGTGATGCAGGTTAAAGCCATGATATGGGCTGCTGTCCTGTGGGTTCTGGTGTTTCAGCTCCTGCAAAGGTTTCCTTCTTACGCAGAAGGTTGTATAAGGATACTAATGTGGCTTAATAAATACATAGCTAAACTCATGGCTTAACCTCCCTTCTGGCATTCTGAAGCTACTAACTTGAAAGCATTGCTTCTGGTTAAATTTGGGTATGCTCCTGCCAAGGAGCATGAGGGACATGGTAATGGTCTACAAAAATAGAGTCTTCTTTGTGTTGTTTGTTTCCGTTTCTCATAAAATACATTCATGTGCATTGTACACTTTCAAAACATTGTCTTTCAACAAGTAATGTGCTTGCTATGACTAAAACACAAAATGTGGGAAGTTCTAATGCATTAATTTGATTGATTGTACTGTATTCTTTCTTTTTTCTTGGATGGTTCCTTTTTGTGATTTTTTTTTTTTTTTTTCATTATGGCAGTAGTACCATAGGGCTCTGTTATTCCACTGAACTTTGGGATGGAAAAAGGGAAAACAGAAAAATGTAACATTTCTGCTATATTTTAACATATAGTAACATTTAACATACAGAAATATTTCAAGTGGGAGACATTTGGTTACTTTAGATTAATTTTTTTAAGCTGTTAAACTGTTTTATTTATTTGTAGCAAAATATGTGGATTCCAAGTTAAGAGCTGGTAATAAAGAAGCAACCGATGAAGAGCTGGAAAGAATCCTTGACAAAATCATGATTATATTTAGATTCATTCATGGTAAGAAGTAGTGTTTCACCACTGATGCAATTTAAGCCATTTTCCTTGCTGCTTTTGCAGAGCTGCATTCCTCTGAATGTAAGAGATCTTTTTTTAGCGTGTGTTTCTGCTCGACTTTGGTCTTAAATTCAGGTTGTCTTACATCTGAAGGAGCACTATAAATACACCAGGGAGGACAGTCTTATTCTGTGGAGATTGGCAAGTTACAGGCCTTTTACAGTCTGTGAGTGAAGAGCTAAGAGTTAGAGCTGTTGGTGGAAGTTTTTTCATGTAAATTAACCGTATCTGTAACCAGAACCTCTCCGGTAATAACAGAGAACAGAAAGGTTAGTACAGATTTTCTTTTCCCTGCCCACCTCAGTATGTCATAGGTGCAAAGTACATGAAAATCCAGCAACTATGAACTTGTCTTTTTTTACCGTGGCTGAGAATGAACCCAGAGGGAGGCTCAAAATGATGGGAGAAAATGTTACTGCTCCGTTTTACTGCCTTTGAAATTCACTTCCCTTATGTATGTTCCTATCTATCTGAGCAAAACCCTTGAATGTGTTAGGAGAAGTTTTTGGGGTTTTTTTGCTAGGTTGGATATAGGAAAAAAAATAAATGTGGTTCAGTCCAGTAGAGATCTGTGGTTAGTTTTTTGAGAGTGTTGTGAGGTGTATCCTGGGCTGGGGCAGAATATGCAGCAACTGCCCAATTCTGTATTAGTTTGTTCTGAGATCTGTGGGCTTCTTTCCTCATGAAAGTCAAATCCAAGTACAATATAATAGGAAAGCAGACAAGAAATTAGTCATAAAGTAGTACCATTTGCATCATGATTTTTGTCAAATGCAAAGGGTATTACATGAAGATGGTGAATGAAAACAGTAGCACTGGCAACTTGTCAGCCTAAAAGGTTAATTTCTGTTAATTTGAAACTTTGACCAACTCGTTTTCTCTTAAGATTTTTTGCAGTACTGAGCTAAAGGTATAAATTTATTTTGAGCTATCCACTGTGTAAAAGCCCTTTTAAGAGCAGATGATAAGTAGTAGTTAGTTTCTGGGCATTGGACTTTTCAAAGCTGCTTCATGGAACAGCCTTTCACCAGAGGGCAGGGTGGAGAAGGAAGAAGAGTTTCAGAGGAATTGCTACATTAGCACCTCCTAACTCCCTGCCAATGTAGGCAGCACAGGTAGTGTCTTGGGTTACAGTGAATTTCTTCCTTTTCAAAGTGAAACAATTTGCTGATAACGTTGTACTGTCTATAGAAAAGATTTGCAGAAGCCCTAGTTCGAGGTATGAAAGTCTGTGGGTGCCTGTAGGACTTCTTTATTTCAAAAGGATATTGGCAAACCAAGTGAAGAAGACTTCTGTCAATTTTTCTTCACAGTAGGCTTTAAGGGATATTTCTTTAATACATAGGAACAAGGTAGCCCATGTTTCCTGTGGGAGGAAGGAAAAAAAAGAGGAGTAAAAATTTTGCAAAATAGGTGAAAAAAATAATTACAGTCTGAAAAGAACAAGTTTTCTACATGTTTTTTTTTTTCACTGTTGTATAATGAATATTGTTCTGCTGATCAACATGTCATGAGAAAGGCTTGTGTTACAAACCTGAAGAGCAGTGATGCAAGTAGAATGTATGATTTCAGTTTTATTTTATTTTTGTTTCAATTTCCATACAGGTAAAGATGTATTTGAGGCGTTCTATAAGAAGGACTTGGCCAAAAGACTGCTGGTTGGAAAAAGTGCATCAGTAGATGCTGAGAAGTCCATGTTGTCAAAACTTAAACATGGTAGGGGGCTTCAGATGTGTTAGATTTTTATTACTTTTTGGCATGTAATGTGGAATCCTTATTTTTCTCATGCTTTAAAAAGTGACAAGCCAGATTTTAAGTAATAGCTGAGCATATCACAGCTTTAATGGTGCTCAGTGAGAACAACTGGGCTGACCTCTTTGTGGCTCTGTAACCTGGCAAATCTGGCTCATCTGGCTCAGATTGAACCTTTATTGCTTGTTCTGTGCTTCTTTGTAATTGTGGGATCTTTCTTTAATTCATGTGACAGAATGCGGTGCTGCTTTTACCAGCAAACTGGAGGGCATGTTCAAGGACATGGAACTGTCAAAAGATGTCATGGTTCAATTTAAGCAGGTACATTTAGCTTCTGTTTGTGTACTAAGTTTTCAGTAGTGATGGGGAAGCACTTAATGGTGTTACACCTTGGATTAAGCTAAAATGAAACAGTTTTTTCTGTAAGTCCTGATCATAGTAACAGAGTCTACTTATAGTTCTATTTATAGAACAGAATTTATTTATTGTGTATCTATTGAGAGATGATCTTATTTTATGGTTTTACTTAATTACCTTTAAATTACAGTCTAAATACCACATAGTAATTTAGTTGTCTGACATCCTTTCAAGTCCATACCCCTTCATTCTGTAAACTGTTGCTGCTCTGATGAATTCCTTGTGAATGACCCACACCAGAGAAACTAGCTGAAGGTTGCTAAGGGCACAGAAACCATGTCTGTCTCAGCCCCAGAGCTTCCAATGTTGGTGACTGAGAGAATGCTTGGAGAAAATACTGGATATGCTCACCCTGTTGTTGTTGCACTACTCCCTGGGTACCTGTCTTTGAGGCCTTACTGAAGACAGGGTACTGGGGTAGAGATCTGACCTGTCCTAAAATACTGTAGTGACTTTTCTGTCCCAGACTTTGCAGCCTGGCTTGACTAAAGCTGTGCTCAAATTATATGCAAATGTTTTGTCTGACAGATGTGGATGTCCCAGGGACATCCTTTTGATCTTGTAGTTCTCGCCCTGGATTCTGATGGAAAGCTTTCCTTTCGCTTTATTTGCATGTGATCGAAGTTCCTCTGACCTAATACCCGGTAAAGACCGTGGTCTAGGATACTTCAACTCATACTGTTCTTTTCTTTTTACTTCCAACCTTTTGCTGTGTTTTGAAATTGGGAAGGGAGGGAATTAAATAGTCATTCAAAATCCTGGTAGAGCATGTCTAACCCAAGGATGTGTGTGGCCTGTAGAAATTTTTCGTTGTTATACTAATTGTAAATTTCTAATGGAAGGATAGGGATTTTCTAACATAGCTTGCAGGCAGGATACTTGAATGATTTTTGTCTCTTGTATTTTAGTATATGCAGAACCAAAGTGACCCAGGAAATATAGACCTGACAGTAAATATATTAACTATGGGATATTGGCCAACTTACACACCTATGGAAGTCCACTTAAATTCAGAGGTTAGTGTTTGAATTCTTCTTCTAAATGCGCTTTACAGAGTGGAATTGCAATCACTATCGTAAGGTGAACCAATACCCTTCATTTAATGCTCTTCTCCTAAATATTTAAGGGGTTTATCTCATCTTAAAGATTCCAAAATTGCAAAAAATAAAAAATGGAGGATAAAATCCACTTTTTTTTGGATAATTGTTTCACTTGGTATGTTTGGGTTTTTTACCTTTTTAATAACAATAATAGTAATTTCTTATTAAAATAAAATCAGTGTCCTATTTAAAACTGGACAGTTCACTTTTATTTAGTCAGTCTTTAACTGCATTGGTTGGGCATTTTGATCTAACCAGTAATTATGTTACTGGATGATCTTTTGGGTCACACAAAACTAGCCCTTGCATTTAAATGGCAGTTGCCTGGAAAAAAGATTACTGCCAAGTTGAGATTTAGCTCACATCAGTAGCAATGTAAGTTGAAATATTTATTTGGAGGACTACTTCCTGCAATACCTTGCTTGCTCTGAAATGTGGGAAGCACTCCAGAAGCCAGAGGCGGTGGCAGGATTCTTCTTCAGTTCAGAAGAAATGGAGGATTTTGTCTCTTGCTCCTGTGGCATCTTTTCTGCCATAGCAGACTACTTTGGAAGGATCCAACCTGAGCAACGTGCCATGAAAATGGAGGGGTAAAACTCCCTTATTTGGAAGTAAAGTGGTAAAAAGTACTGGAATCGGACTTGAATCCGTATAGGACAAACTAAATGAAACGCTTGGTAGCCTATAGTAATCGTCAGTGTATAGGTGTGAGGTATACGCTTTTTCTCTGGTGACTGTCCTGACTTGTCCACGACAAAATTAGTATTTATTTTTTAGGATTAAAACCCTTTACAGGGAGGATTATTTTACCGTTATTTTAAAAAGGAAAATTAAAAGCTAGTTTTGAATTGAGACTTTCTTTTGCGCACAATTGTACCAGTGTACTTGAGAGCAGAATTCTGCTCTTTGGATTTAATTTTTCACACAAAAACACTTACTATGAAACATTGTTGAGGAGAATGTAGAAATTACTAGTGTGGAGTCATCTGGCATCACTGCACTGGTATAATGCTAATAAACATTTTTTTCTTTTTGCTTTACAGATGATAAAGCTTCAAGAGGTTTTTAAAACCTTTTACCTGGGAAAACACAGTGGTAGAAAGCTTCAGTGGCAGACCACTTTAGGGCACGCTGTCCTAAAGGCAGAATTTAAGGAAGTAAGTTTGTTTGTTTAATGCTTAGCCTGTTGGGATAAAATTGAAGTCATTGATTTGGAATCTAGTCATATTACTAATGTTTTTGTAGAGGACCAATCACAATTCAATACTGTTATTTTGTATAGAAACTATAGGAATTGTTGCTTATTCAAATGAAGTTGTAATAAAGCAGGAAATTGAAGAAAGAAAACGAATGCAGCATCTTATTTTTTTATGTGGAATTGTTTTGATCACAGAAATACTGGGGATGCTTTTGGTATGTTTTGCTGATGCAAAAAGAGACCGAAGGGTTGTTAGTCATGTAATGACTGTGGTTAAAATGTAAATGCTTGTTGAATTATTTAAGTCTTAAATAACCACATTGTTTCTTAATGTGGTTTTGTTTTGTCTCATGGGATATCTTACTTTGCTAATAATGCAGCTTAATTAAGCCAGAGCAAAGACAAAAAAAAGTTGAATTCTTTTACTAACTCATTGTGAATATGAAACTTAGAGGTTTAGGCATTATGTAAGTGTGAGATGGATGGATTTGTAGTCATGAACTGACAGAAGCGTTTACAGCTGTCTGAAGAATCTGAGTGATTTATTTCCTTTCCACTTTCTGTTTGTACAAACATTGTGCTACTGATAATACTGCCCCTCTGTATCATAGTAAACCGAAATTATCTTCTGTTTCTTTCATATTTGATCCAACGCCAAGATGGCTTTTGTATTAGCTTGTTCATCTCTATAAAAAGAAACTTGGGTGTAGTAGGAAGAGATTTTCTACTGATGGCAGCAAAGCCAGAATTTCAGATACTGTAATTAAAATGAAGTAAATGATGTCAAGTAAATACAAGGCCATTCTAATGAGCTTCTGCAGTGTGCTGCACTACTACTGCTAGAGGAGCAAAAAAAGAGGATTCAAAAATATCCTGTTTCCTTGATACCGCATTCAGGCAGATTCTGCTGTGTGCTGGGCGTTCTAAAACACACGTCTCTCGTTCTGTAAATAGAAAAAAACAATGTATAGCTTCTGTAACTTCTCAGATTTGGGGGATACAGTAGAAAATGCTCTGAATATTACTTCTAATTATTTGATGCTTCTTTTTCTAGGGAAAGAAAGAATTTCAAGTATCGCTCTTTCAGACATTAGTGTTGCTTATGTTTAATGAAGGAGATGAATTCAGTTTTGAAGAAATTAAAATGGCCACCGGTGTAGGTAGGAAGAATACTTTTTGATCCTTAAATTTATTCAATTTGTTATATAAAGGCTTAATTTTAAGAAATTTGCCATGATCATTATGACAAACTGAGCTAATAGTATATAGACACTGAAGTAGATAAAGAAAACACACTGCTGGTACTTCCTACTGTAGGTCAAATAGATGCCTCACAAAATTAATAGTAAGAACTGTGTAGCATGTGGTACTGCTACTAAACCCATTAGATTAACAAAATGTATCATAGTAATTCTTAAAATTCAAGTGGTGATAAAGACTGGTGAGTATAAAAAATATTTTTCTTCTGTTACAGTTTCAGATACTATATTTTGAAAATGATCTGTTGTAGAATGCTGTCATTTTGGGTTGATTCAAGGGAGTATTTCCAATTGAACCATTCTGAGAGCTTGCCCCCATTTTCCATTACTGTTGCTGGAGTGCCCCATTTACAGTGAGTCTGACTTGTTAAGAAGAGCCCTGTGCTGTAAGGTGTATACTCTGTAGCTGTCTCCCACTGCGCTCGAAACCTGAAAGCAGAATGGAAAAAGAATATTGAGGAAAAGTATAGTTTCCTTTTTAACCATCTGCAGTATCTGCCTTCTGTGTTCTTCTGCTCTTGGGTTGCGTTTATTTGGTTTTTTTTCCAATTTTTACACTTCCTTGAAATAGTTACAGCCATTTGCATTAAAAATTATAATGCTGTCATCTCTTTACGCTCTGGAACTTCTGCATCAATCAGCAGGTCATACCCAGTAGCCCTTCATGTGTGGAGTCTTATGATCAACCCAATACAGCAACTGCTGAATGAGCATTTGAATCCACTTAAGTAGTAAAATGTTGTAACTATAGTTATGAGAATACTGTAAAATGGAGATATCAAGAATCCCTGTGGTACAGAATGATGCATCGCAAAAGGCAGTACAGCCTGGGTGCTCCAGCTTCTCGGCGTCAGTGCTTCAAGTTGCTTAGTCATCCAATCCACTAATGAATGCCGAGGGAGCTGAAGAAGACTCATGCCACTGTGAATGGCAAGCATCAGGATAGTCCAGAGAGGCTCGTTAGGTCAGAGTACAGTGGTTACAGAACAAACATAAGTTCACACAAGCCTGATCCAGATCCTACTTTCTCATCTTGTATTGCTGTACCTCGAAGCTTGCATTCTGGCTGCCTGGCAGCAACAGATAAAATCTGCTGCGTGGAAATCCAGTCCACTAGAGCACGATAAAAAGGATTTCAATAGACTGCTTTTAAGGCAGCTGGCTAGATTTGTAGTTGAGTACTGCCTGTAGTATGTTATATCACTGCACTGAGTGCCACGTCTGTGTTTCTCCTATGGGGAAATAATATAGGAATGCAGGTAATGAGGACAGTTATGGTCTATAGAGTTCTCATGGAGCCAGGATGGTTGGCATAAAATCTCTGTCTTCCCAGGCTCTACCTACCTAAGGCATTCAGAGCTGCTAAAAGAGGTGCCATTCCCACCTAGCAGTCTCCCTACTTCTAAAGAAGAAAAAACTCTTATGGCCAGAAATGATATTAGAAATAAGTCCTACACTGCACCCTTCCTGCCTCCTGCTACTTGGATGATCCTTTCACTCAGCGGTACCCTGCAGAAGTTTGGTATCCTGACTAGATAGAAAAGAACAGCATTTCAGTTATTAGAAAAAGTAGCTGAATTTGTGATGCGGCTGCTTTAGTGACTTGACCACTAAGGGCAGAGGTGCTGACAAGACTCTCAGAGACCACCCTGGATGAATCACAGGTCCTGGCTCATGGCTACAAATAACAGGACGTGGTAGAAATCCTGGAGAGCAAAACCTGGGCTTTAGGGTTGCCATAGAAACTGTTTCTCAATGTTCTAAACGCCATTTGCAGGGTTAGACAGGCAGGCAGAATTGCAGTGTATGCTTAAAAATGACATATGGAAGAGGGTCTAGATTTATTAGGAAATAGGAAAGCCTTTGAAATGGGGAGCCTCTACAAGAAGGGTAGGCTCCCTCCAAATTCAAAGAGTGAAGTTGCTGGCGTGTATTAATGTTTTAGATAGTGTATAGGGTTTGTCAGACTTCTCCCTCCACCATCTGGAAATAACATACTGGATCTGAGAAAAGTAAAGAGAAAAGTAATACAGATGGAAGACATGGGACAGCTTCTTTAGAAAGAAGTTGTATGTGCTAGGACTAAACTAAATAGACCAAAAGGCAAATAGAAATCCGTGAACAAGGATTTGTTTTCTTACTCAAAACAATCTAGAAGGCAGAAAAAACTTAATGAACGCATGGTGGTGAAAACTAAACATGTTGTAAAAGCTGAAAGCTTACAGAATTCAAGGAGACAGGTTCAGGGAACAGCAGAGCACTGAAGGTTTCTCAAAACATAGAAACCACTTCTTCCTTAGGAAGTCCCTGATCCCTAAGAGACTGGACACTAAGAGAGCAGTAGGATGAGAAGAGGAGGAAGAGCAGGCAACTGTGGAGCTGTATTAGCTTTGCTCTTATATGCTGCCCTGTGCTCACCACTGCTGGAGATGGGATGCTGGGCTAGATGGACCTTCTGACCCAGCATGCCTGTTCTTCAGTTCTAAACTAAAGACTGAAAGGAACACTGAACTTCCCAACTGAAATTCTCTGAAGAATTTGCCCTAACCACTTCCTTTACGTTGGTGTTCACATGTGCCAGCTCTTTCTAGGAGGTGTTTTGAGTTGGAAAGGACCATTAAAGGTCATCTAATCCAAGCCCCCTGCCAGGACCAGGGACATCTTTAGCTAGATTAGGTTTCTCAGAGCCCTATCCAACCTGACCGTGAAGGTTTCCAGGGATGAGGCTTCTCCCACCTCTCTGAACAACCTGTGTTTCACCACCCTCAGTGTAAAAAATTTCTTCCTCGTATCTAGTCTAAATTTCCTCTTTTTTAGCATAAAACCGTTACCTCTTGTCCTGTCACAACAGGCCCTGCTAAAATGTTTGTCCTCATCTTTCTTATAGGCTCCCTTCAGGTACTGAAAGGCTGCAGTAAGGTCTCCCTGGAGCCTTCTCCAGGCTGAATAATCCCAACTCTCTCAGCCTGTCTTCATAGGAGAGGTGCTCCAGCCCTCTGATCATCACAGTCTCTAAAGTAAACTAAATGTTCACGGCTTGAGAGGGAATTTTCTCTTAGGGGTGAATAATTCATTAAAATACAGAAAACAACAGGTAGAAATGGATGGGCAGTTTTCATCGTGAAAGGAAGCTCTTACTTGGGATCTCCAGGTACTCTTCAACATGGACATTAATGATCTGAAGAAGATGATGCTATAAATAAAGATAATGATCTGATGTGACAGAATTTGATTCCAATTCCTGTGGAATGTCAAATCTGAAAGGTGTAAAAAAAAAAAAATAAATTACAGAAGGATACAGGTACTGAAGGAGAAGGTCATTCTGTGTGAAACAAAGTATTTTAGAAATAATAATGGTGTTAATTTTTGCACTTCAGCACTAGATTGCAAAACCTTTCAATTTTTAGACTACGACTCTGTTCAGGAGATCTAGCACATTTGGTGATACTATTATACTGTGAATAAAAGTATTCTAGAGACTGCAGAGGCTGTTTTAATGTAAAATCTTGATATAAAATTTTGCATCATAATTATTAGACTGTTTTAGACTTCATCTTATTTACTTGTCCTAATGCTTTTAGCTTTAAATTTTACTAGATAGAATTTTCCTCAGCCACTTATTTCTAATATTTTCCTGTTGTGGCCGGAGTTTGTGACTATAACAGCTGTTAGCTCTACCTTCTCACAAAACGTCTTCCTATCAATTTACACTTCTGGGGTTTTTAGTTTTGGTTTGGTTTTGGGGGTTTTTATTATGTATTTTCTGCTGTATGTCAAAAATAGTGATGAAATCATAAAATGGGTTGCTTGAGTTTCTTGTCATCAACTGATTTTTTTTTTTTCTTGTTCTGAGGTCCTGTTACTAGCAAACAAAACTAAAACAATAAAATCAGGCTCGCACTGAAATGACATCTTTTTCAAAACTACTTTTGGATGGGCTCAGGCTCACTCCAAGCCTGTCTTCCTGACATGTACAATTCTGTGCTTGCTCTCAGCACTCACCTGTGGAAGATGTGAGTCCAAGCTTGAAGGCTGAGCGCTGTTACCTAATTGGAATTTAGCTGGAAGAAGGGATTAACATAAACCCAGTACCTTTCCAATTGTATTTCTAGATTAATCGCATAAAACTCTTCATGTTAATGATTTGTTCTGCTTTCTCCCATACTTTGAACTTCTTCACAGAGGACAGTGAATTAAGAAGAACCTTGCAGTCTTTAGCTTGTGGAAAAGCACGAGTATTGATTAAAAATCCAAAGGGCAAGGATGTAGAAGATGGAGATAAATTCATTTTTAATGGTGATTTCAAGCATAAATTGTTTAGAATAAAGATCAACCAAATCCAAATGAAAGAAACAGTATGTATTTAATTTTTGCAGTCATTCTTTTCATGTTAACTATTTGCCCACATGGAGAGACAGAGTATCTGCACTTCCTCTCATAGTTTTTGCATATGGCGAAAGGAAACATGTTTAAATTTTTTAGTAGTCAGAATTACTTATGGAGCCAATAAGGATTTTTAAAACTCGCTGATACTGAAAGAACTTAAGTTCCTTCCTGTGCTTGCAAATTTAAATGCCTATATATTAAACTGATAGGACCTTGTAGATGTTTCAGTCCATCTTAGAAGTTTCTGTGGTATGGATGAAGTGTTGGAGCTATATTGAAGTCATGAACCAAATGTCACCGTGTCACTTCTTTATTCAGTGGGTAGAGTTATTAAAGTCAGGGTTGTCCCTGGTTTTGCAGTGGATGTCTTTGTTGTACTTCAATCCCACTTCTTGACACAAGGTGACGTGTTTTGATTAACATTGACTTGTTTCCTTTTTGCCTTTGCATATTAAAATCCCTAAAAGTCAAACTGGGATCGATCAGTTTGATACAGAAGATTGTATTTGGGCTGTCAAACTGTTACGTGTTCTCTCAGAAATCTGAAGTGAGTTTTTAAGATTTACTTTTGCAAATAGATTTACAATAAGACGTGTTATTTTTTTCTTTACATTATCCTTAATTTTATCTTTGGCTTGGTTTAGCAGTACACTTCAGAATCACTTATCTCTCAGCATGCTTCTCAAAGATGAATAAGAATACATGAGTTTCATTGCATTGTAAAGGTTAACTATAGAAATATAATTAAAAATAGCAATAGAAGGTGATATGATTTGTGGTGCTGTATTGTTCTTTAGGTCGAGGAACAGGTCAGCACAACTGAAAGAGTATTTCAAGACAGGCAATATCAGATTGATGCTGCTATTGTACGGATTATGAAGATGAGAAAGACTCTTGGTCATAATCTCCTTGTTTCCGAATTGTATAATCAACTGAAATTTCCTGTAAAGGTAACTGATTTTTTTCAAACCATCCTAGGATTATCTAAAAATATGTAATATATTTTTCCATTAGGTGCATAAAAGCAAAAAATGAGAAACATGTCTGAATCAAATCCAAATATTAAGGCATTAAAATGAGTGTGTGAACAGAAATAAGCCACAGTATCGCTAGAAAATTATATTTAGATATTTACTGTGGCACATTTTCTTATGAGCCTGTTAGCAGTCCTATTTTTTAAAACAAAATATATTTGCATTTATATTACTGTTATCTCATCTTTTCTCGTAGCCTGGAGACTTGAAAAAGAGGATTGAATCTCTCATTGACAGAGACTATATGGAGAGAGACAAAGACAACCCCAATCAGTACCACTATGTTGCATAATGGAGAAGAAATAATTTTACTTTTAAAAAAATAAACACAAACACACAAAAAAAAAGAAAAACCAAAATCATCCACATGTATCTTCAGGACACCGAATACCTATGCTGTTCCAGACTTTCCTTGTAGCAGAATTCAGGTTGATGTATATTATTCAACCAGCTGCATGCACTGCTGTGGAAAAGAAGCAAAATGACATGTTGATTGATCATCCTTGTCAAATCTCCTTACTAATTTTAAATGTCATGTTTTTATTTCTTTTAGTCACTCTTTTGTTCTTTTGGGTTCTTCAAAATTTAGTTCTACAGTTTTGTTTAACAATGTCATTGAAGTTGGATGGAAAGGTAAAATCACCTGTGTGAGAGAATACATCTGTGATGGATGCAAGTCTGGTTTCTTCATTTCTGTGTTCCTAACTGCATCCATAAAGACCCTATATGCTGCATTCTTTAGCTACAGTGACAACTTGGGTAACTTTTTAAAAACCTTTAATTGATGAACACTTATGTACAAGCAGTGTTGTTGAAATACACTGAATTTTTGAAATTATGCACCGTGAAAACTCTTCAACTTCTGTTCAGTTAATTTTCTTTCAAATTGTTATAAACTTCAGTCTGGTTTGGATAAATCAGGTTTTGAAGTGAGATCCTTGAAGTGCCAAGAGGACAACTGTGTTCGTGTGTGTAGTGAGTTATTGGATTATTTAGGTAAGAGATGGATTATTGTTTTATTACAACTTCTGCTGGCTTGGGTGGCAAAGATTAGATCTGAGTCAAAAAGGCCCTACCTCATTTTAGGGCAACTGATGTTTATCACTCTTTATGTAATCGCCGTAACATTTAGTTCTGCCTTGAAAATAACATACAGGGAACCTACTGTCTAGTGTGCTCCAGTTTAAAAAAAACAACAAAAACAGAGTATTTTTTTTAAAAAGACTTTTATGGTCTCAATATTGTGAAAGCATAGTTTTTTCTCTTGAAAGACTACGGATTTTGTGAGTACTTTGTTACATACTGTATATATGCAGGTTGATTTGAATTAAAGAGTGAAAGACACTGTAGATCTGTTAGATAACTATAACCGTACGGAAGATGCCTTTTGTGGTAATACTTACAAGACTCGGTTTATTTTTTGGTATTATTTGCATTCTGGTGTGTTTCATTCTAAAAAAAACCCCACAAAACCTACCAAAGGAGTTTTGATAATGGCATAAATGAGAATTTAACTTGAGCAATATTTTCTTGAGACACCCCTTACTAAGTTTCTGTGGCATGAGGTTTGTGCATCAATTAAAAGGCCACCACTTCTTAACGTAAACATTGCTAAGAGTTGACATCTTGTGGATTTACATATTAAAGTCCTTATTCTGTCATCTGGTGTCATTAATTGTATTGCATTTTTCTGAATTATTTTTGTTCCCTTTGTGTTTAGAAACTAAACACGTTTAGTTTATTGTATTTAAAGCATATTTAATATTGTAATTTAATGTAGACTTATTTTAATATTTGAATCTTCAGTTAATGCAAATAAAATCTTTGATGCATATTAAATTTTTTAGCCTTGTGAGAATGTGGCACTTCAGTTTATTTGTGTAGTTTGCTCTTTAGTGTTAATTATACCGTTCACCTTATAATTCACTTTCTGGGCCTATGGAAGCTGATCAGATCCATCTTACTAGACTCTTAAAACAAAAAGGAGTCTGTGCCTGTGGCAGGTACAGCCTCCGCCACCAGCAAAACAGACGGAGCACACGGGCTGTGCTGAGTTTGGCCCCTCGGCCGGAGCAGTTTGGCGCCTCAGCCATTCAGTTGCACCTCAGGGTCTCGAGCCCTCAGTGAACAGGCTTGGGGTCTGGCCTTGTCCGTGTTCTGTCCAGGCTTGTCAATGAGAATGACCAGAGTGCACCTTTGACTAGGGTATAAATGGGGTCCTGCCTGAGAGCCAGGGGAGTTGGTTCTTCGCAGAGCAGCAGGCCCAGCAGTCGCACCCTCCCCTCGGACATGCTGTCCAAGGATACTTCCATGGATTGAGTGAGCCTCGTGCCCCGTCTGGGCGAGTGGTATCTTGGGCACTCTGGTGTGGGAGGTTTCCCCTTTTATGAGTCAGGGTTTGCCCATTTTGGTTTGTCATTCCTTTAAACTTAGGAATTCATTGTGTAGTACTTATTTCCCAGCAGACATCCGAACCTGTGTTTAGTTAAAAGGAGTGCTGGCAACCCTGGTTGCAATAAAACCCATTTTTGGATAGCGGCTGCAGTTTGCTTTGTGGGTGCCTCCATGACAGTGCCTCACAGAAACATAGTGGCCAGAGCCTTTTTCCACACAGAAAGTTGGCAGTAGTCTGCAGTAACTGATACCAAGCAGTGAATGTGTACTGCCTCCACTTTCTGAACCCCAGCTTCCTGGTTCAACGGTTTTAAACAATAGATTAAAAGCAGGGCTGTTGTTCTGAGGATGACTGAAGTGGGTCTGCCTTACAAAGCAGGGTTAATTGATTAAAAGTGCTGAGATGTGCAGTTTTTCTTAATTGCCACAAGCTAGAACTCTTTGGCCAAATTGCTCTGGTATAGCAATTAAAAATGAGTGGTTCCACAAGCAGTGGAAATAATGAAGCTTTTCTGTGATGCTGGTCCCCTACTGTTATCATCCCCCTCAAACTAACATGAAGCAGCACTACTGCAGAGGCTTTTTCTGCTTAGTTCTGCCTTTCTGCTTGTGGGAGCAGTAGTTTTGTTCTCCTTTATCCAGCTGCTGATATCCACCCATCCCCTTACTCCCTAAACCTACAGAAAATAATGATCTCTGAAGACTTTTACTCTTCCAAGTGGGTCTGAAAGCAACTTCAGAAGTCCAAAAGTTACGGGAGAAAGTGACAGGCCAGGTGATCGTGAATTTTGTTCTAAGGTCCTCATTTTTAATTGGATTTCCTCAAAATTCTGTTCCTGGGATTTTCTGTGTTCTGAACGAAACAGGTAAACAGTTAGCTTATTAGTCAGCACAGTAATAGCTTCTTCATCACAAAATAGCCGCATTTGAATACTTTCTGGTAGCTGGTGATTGAAGTTGGCTGAGCATCCAATCTCAACCAGCTGTTGGTTTGATGCTGGCTATTTGGGTTCACTTTGCCCCATGAGTGTATTTGTGCCTGCAGGGCAGAGGTTACTAAGCGTTTCTTCCTGAAGGATCACCCAATGCTGAAGACATCAGGCTGTAGCACAGTAGCAGATTTCCTCTAGTGCATCTACGTTCAGAAGGTATCTTGAAAACCAGGATCTTTGCAATTCAGCATCCTTGGAACAAATTGTGTAGCAGCTTCTACAGAACGACAAAAGTGACAGCAGAAGTCCGGGAAACAGGCAGAGGCTCTCCAATCTTGCCAAAACTTCCCATTTTACCTTGAAACTTTCCCATTTAACTCAGTTTAATGTAAACATTCCATGTACTTAAAAAGCAATTTTCCTAAATGTGATGCCTTGTCATCTAGCCCAACATTTGCTGAGGGAAAGCAAGTGCGAGAGTGCAGGCCGATGGCTTACTTGTAGGTGCTTCCCAAGCCTGGCAATTAAAGCTCTCCCTACCAGCCTGCAACAGCCTCCGTCCTGCCTGCTCCTTCTGTCCAATTTTCTTACTTCTGTATTTTAGCTTCCCCTGTAGTCCTTTATCTGGGTTCATCATTTAACTGTCTTGGTCAGCTGCAGCTTCTTTCTTCCTTCCTTTATAGTCTGCTTCTTTAAGAAAAAAAATACACACCTTTCAGGCAGCTTTTGTGCATCAGTGTCATGGTTTAACACCACCCAGCAACTAAGCTCCACACAGCTACTCACTCACTCCTCCCACCGCAGAGGGATGGGGGAGAGAATTAGAAGGGTAAATGTGAGAAAACTCACAGACTGGGATAGAGACAGTTTAATAGATAAAGTAAAAGCTGCAGACACAAGCAAAACAAAACAAGTTTACTCACTACTTCCCATCGGCAGGCAGGTGTTCAGCCATCTCCAGGAAAGCCAGGCTCCATCACATGTAACAGTTACTTGGGAAGACAAACGCCATCATTCCGAATGTCTCCTCCTCCTCCTTCCCTCAGCTTTGTATGCTGAGCATGATGTCATATGGTATGGAATATCCCGTTGGTCAGTCAGGGTCAGCTGTCCTGGCTGTGCCCCCTTCCAAATTCTTGTGCACCCCCAGACTGCTCACTGGTGGGGCTGTGTGAGAAGCATAAAAGGCCTTGGCTCTCTGTAAGTAAGTAAAACACCCCTCTGTTATCAGCACAAATACAAAACATACCAGCTTGTACAGAAGCTGTAACTTCATGTTTGTTTATGCCATCAAGTTTGATTGGTGTTGGCCAAGAAGTTATTGAACAGCGAGGCTGATGGCCGACATGGTTGCATTAAGACTTGTTCCATCAGGAAAACAGGCTGACAAACAGCCTGGTAACACTTCTACTGACGACAAAACAGAAACTGGTGGTTGTGCAGTCCCTGTACCACTATAAAAGGCTTAGTAAGCTAATGGTCCACAGCACACAAGATTAACCTCATTCTCTGTTGATAGCCTTACATTCTTGAGTTACCAATTTCTTGCCACAATATTGTTGCCTGATGCAACTTATATACTGATATCAGTTGACAGTAAGCCAAGCACCTGTCATTTTTTAATTCATAGATGCCTACCAACTTTCCAGTAAAAGGTGAAACTTCTACACAGAAGTTTAAACCTGATGTCGAGCCTCCTGCTCTATTTTGTATTCTGGAAGACATCAAGTATTCTGCAGACCTCCCTCCATGCCCAGTGCAGGTTCCTGTCATGGTTTAACCTCTGTTGGCAACTAAACTCCACGCAGCCACTTGCCCACTGTTTCCTTCTATGTCCCCCCCCGACACCCACTCCTGTAGGACAGGAAGGAGAATCAGGAGGAAGGAAAAGGTGAGATCCCATGACAATTTAATAAAACAACAGAGAGAGAAGAAAACAACAGCAATAATGATAATGCTAATGAAATAATATACAAAGTGAGTGATAGAAACAGCAAGGTTCTACTTGTACCCTAGACACTGCCCTCCCTGCTTCAGCTACAAGGAGAAGCCACACACTGGAACAAATTGAAAACAGATGCCCCCAACCCACCCTAGACCTCCCCTTATATAGTTGGCAGATGTCAGTCTGACATCAAGTATCCCACTGGCTGATCCAGTTGTTTATCCCGGCTGTGGCCCCTCCCAATCGCTTGGGCCAGCAGCTGCTGGTGATAATTAACCTCAACGGAACCCAGGACACTTCCAAAAACAGTGTTCAAATAAATGAGAACAAGCCATGTCCCACCTTCATTAACCTCAACTGCTCTGCAGATGATTCATTCAGACACTTGACCAGAGCTGTTCCTTATGTCCTTTTTCAAGTTGCCTAACTTCTGCTTCTGGCAATAGTTGGCAAGAATAAAGATTGCTGGAAGTGCTACAGGGAAAAGCAAACAAAATAAAAATAAACCATTACTATCTCTAAAAATGCAGCATTAAGAAAGAAAAGTTTGTTTACAGCAATAGCACTGAAAAAGAAAGGCAAATCCCCAAGTCACTCTGAAGAGCAAGTAAACTTCCCTAGGATGTTTTGGGAAAATGGGAAGTGAAGGGAACTGAGACTAACATCATGGAAAGGTCATCAAATTCAGAGTAGCCAGACTTGACTTCAGCAGCTGTTAGTAGTTATGTTGCATTTCAAATTGCTTCTACGTAAAAATGTCTGAAGGCAGCCTGGGAGCATGATTCTGTGTCATGTGATTCTGTCTCGGAGTTGATTAATCTGGAGTACAGTGTAATGAGGAGAAGGATGACATGGCCATCAGTTTGAGAAAGCAGAAGCACCCTGCTATTGGCACACTTTCCAATAGTACTAGAAACAGGATTTTGGTAGCAAAATAAGTACTTCTGAGGTTTCAGATGAAGAAAGAATATCCTTAAGAGCTTAGATGAGAAAGAGCATTGAATTACAATCAAGAGCATTGAATTACAATCGATCAAAAAGCCCAGGCTCCCTATCTCTGTTACTATGCTAACATCTGAGAATGCTGATCAATTAACTCCACCTCTTTTTTTCTAGTTTTCTTCAAAAAGGGAATTCTTTAAATTATTGTTTATAAAAATAACAAACACCAAAAACTATGTGAAAGTGCAATGAATTTCACCCATGTAACCACAAGTCGTTAATAATCCTCATTTTGGCTTGGAATACATGCGTGGATTATGTATGTACACAGGTCTACACAGAGGTGTCACTTCAGAGATAACAGACCATTAACTTCCAGTGATTTTATAGAGCTGGGGCTGAATTAGTTCCATGCAAGATGACTGCAGTCACCTTAGACTGCCTTTAAGTTCAGTGGCAAGAGACACAATCTGGAGGCAATATAGAACTTCTGCAGGTTATCTACTCACCAAAGCCATTTCTTACCCTCCTGTCACCCCCTGCTTTACCACAGAGGTGCCTGTGCTGCATTCCCCACTGGGAACCACAGCCTAGAGCTGCTCAGGCTGACCTGGGGCCCTGATGTTCCTCACAGCTCTCATCCAACACGAGTTACAGTGTTAAGAAATACGGCAGAAGACAGAGAGATCCCAAACCTCCAAATGCCTATTGCCAAACATCCGTGCTGCAGGTGAGGGATGGGCAGGCAGCCTGTGCCAGGTCAGCAGTGCCTGAGGCCAAGCCATGGTTGTCTTCTGGCTAAGCCCTGGGCCCACAGGTTGCAGATGACATCATGTTGGGTGGGAGCGTTGATCTGCTTCAGAGTAGGAAGGCTCTACAGAGGGATGTGGACAGGCTGAGTCGATGGGACAAGGCCAATGATATGAGGTTCAATAACACCAAGTGATGGATCCTGCACTTGGGACAAAACAACCCCATGCAAGGCTACAGGCTTGGGAAAGAGTGGCTGGAAAGCCGCCTGGTGGAAAAGCTGGCTGGATGACAGCCAGGTGAATATGAGCCAGCAGCATTCCCAGGTGGTCAGGAAGGCGAACACCATCCTGGCCTGTATCAGAAACAGGGTGTCCAGCAGGAGTAGGGAGTGATTGAGCCCCTTACTTGGGCCCGGTGAGACCGCATTTCACATACGGTGTTCAGTTTGGGGCCTCTCACTACACGAAGGACATTGAGGCGCTGGAGCATGTCCAAAGGACAACAAACCTGGTGAAGGGTCTGGAGAACAAGTCTTATGAGGAGCAGCTGAGGGAACTGGGGTTGTTTAGCCTGCAGAAAAGGAGGCTCAGGGGAGATCTTACCCCTCTCTACAACTACCTGAAAGGAGGTTGTAGCGAGGTGGGGTCAGTGTTCTTCCAAGTAACATGGGATAAGGCAAGAAGAAACAGCCTCAAGTTGAACCAGAAGTTTAGATTGAGTAACAGGAAAAAATTCTTCACAGGTTGTAAAGCACTGGAACAGGCTGCCCGTGGAAGTGGTGGAATCATCGTCCCTGGAGATACTTAACAGACACGCAGATGTGGCAGTGAGGGACAGGTTTAGTGGTGGACTTGGCAGTGCTCGGTTAACTGCTGCACTTGACGATCTTAAAAGGTCTTTTCCAACGATTCAATGTTAGGGCTGCCGGCAAGAGGGGCCCAGGGCTGAACGGCAGCAGCTCGGGATGACGGCGCCCGCCTGGCGCGCGTAGCCCCGCCGGTGCCCCGGGCCGGC
>VWZK01001072.1:240996-299080 GCA_013396935.1 Baryphthengus martii
GTCCGCTGGCGGGGTTCCCCGGCCGCAGCGCCCGGCTACTGGGAGGAAAGCGGAGGGAAGGCGGCGGTTGCTACTGGTGTGCTCGTTTTGGGGAGAGCCCCGTAGAGCCCGGTAGCGCTTATCTGAGCATCTGTGCTGGAGCTGGGGACAGCGCTCCGGGAAGAACCTGCAGATAGGTCTTTTCTCTCTCACGAGGTGTGGAAACGCCGGAACAACTGTTGTCGTTGCTAGGAAGTAGCTCTTTTCTGTAGGGCCTGTAATGCTTCCTCGCCGAATGGCTTTCCTCCGCTGTGAAATCTGAAATGTCGCTGGAATGGCGAGGTTTTAGTGCCATGATGAGAAGGTTTGTTGGTGCAGCAGAGCTGTTTTATGAGGAAGCGTACCTGGCTTGCTTACTGATAACTACCTTGCTTTAACTTTCTTGCCTTGAAAGCCGCTTCACGCAACACTATCAGGTTTCTGAAATGTGGCTTTGGCAGCAAAGGAAGCTTCTTGAGCAGCTAGCAAAAATATTTCCTGAATAAAGTGGCAGTTGAGAATGGTTATCTGCTGTCGTTTGGGAGATTATGACAGCCTTTGAAACTACCTTTTCTTTTTGTCATTGTTGATGGCACTTCGTTTCACTGAGCCGGGAAGATGTCACTCACAGGGGGCACTGGATAGTTCAAAGAGCCAGCTCTTGTGAGCCGGTGCAGTGACTGCCAGTGCTGTCAGGCTTGCTTTTTAAGATTGGCAGCTTCAGTGGCATTGAACTGCTGTTATAGTGGGAATTCTTTGTATGGCTTGTTTAATGTAGTTATACCTTAAATGAAGAATTGCCGTTGTTTGCCTTCCAGTCAGCCTGCGTAGTTCTTAACGTGGTACCCCAGATAATGCTTTCTGGGACCGTAGTAGTCTTTCCCTGCTTAATTGGCAGCTACAAACGTAATTTGGTTCATTAGCTTTGTCACTTTCTGGAACGTACAATGTGTTAGGTTTCTGCAGCTGAGGCAATGCACTAGTTTATTTTACTACAGAGTAACTATTTACTGACAGCTCTGGGCTTTGTACCAGCCTCTAGTAGCTGGGTGTTTCTTCTTTATCCCACAACCTCAGAGGAGAGCTTTGCAGCACAAACAGAGGCACAAATGGCCTCCACCGTCTTCTGCCAGAGTGTGGGGCTTGAGGGGAGAAGAATGAGATGAGAAAATACAAGTTTTTAGCTCACTTGCAGCCTTTTAGTCGTCTGAGTGCACACTGCTCAGGATAAGGTACTGATCACAGGAGGCTGAGGGATTGGCATGGCTGGGTCAGATGTGAAAGAATCTTTGGCAATGCCTTGACTTTGGGACAATAGCAGTTGTTTTTCCTCCTGAATACCTCACCACACCTCACTTACTGTTTCAGTTTTCCATTCACGTTGAGCAGCAAGCGCTAAGCTGAGTATTTTGTGTATCAGCATGAAGTATTTTGTGATGAATTTCCTCACAAATACCAAATGCGCATATGAAATAAAAAAATATTTGGTTACTACAGTGATAAATATAAGGAAATCGATCTACAAGAAATGAAGTACCATCTGTACAACTTAGCTGCTGCTTTTTGACATGGAGGAAGATGGTGCTTGTCTGTTGTTGAGCATGACGGGTCAGTTGGGGTGTGTGCCAAGCCCAACAGAGCTGTTAGTGCTCTTTGGATCCTAGTGCACCTTTCGTTTTAATCCTTACTGAGACACAAACACATCAGAGAAAACGTTTCTGACAATCTAAGTTTAGAGTTGGACGTGGATTCAGTATCTGTGAGTAGATAGTGAAGCGCTTGAGATTTGGAGAAGGAAAAATGATTTTGACAAGGTAGTGTGATGCCATTTCAGGGTTATTGACGCATAATCCACGTGCTTCTGTTGCACAACTCTAGTCCAAAGGGGAATTTCAAAGCTTGCTAGCAGTGTAGCGATAGTGGAGAAGAACTTGGATAATAAATTCCAGGCAGTGAGTAATTTAGTGTTGTATTGTTTTCCTGTGTTTTGGCATTGATAGCTGTATGGAACTGAGACTGAGTGTAAATGAGTTTTCACAAAATAGAACAACTTTTATGTTGTGTGACTTCTGAAACATTACTTAACCAAATGCTGCCCTTAGCATGCTGTTTGCTTGATACCTCTTTAAGTGTGTTGACGGTCTCTAAGGATCTGAATTTGTGTGCTAGTCCCAAGCTTGTCACCATGTGATAGGTTACTCAGCTTTGACTTCGACAGCTTTTCTGGCTTGTAAGGTAACTTCTTACTCACTGCGTAAGAGGACTCTGCAGGCTTCCAGAAACTCTTTTGAGATACGGTCCCTGGGTTCCTGTTCAGGCTGGTTGAGAAGTTTCATCTTTGGTGTAACCTGCTTCTCGGTTGTTCTATAGTGAATAGCATGTTTTCTAATCAGTAGCAAATGGTAAACTGAAGAATTGCCTCTAGGTGCAGAGGAACCCTACTCAAAGAGAAGATGGATTTTTGTATTGAGAAGTTAACTCCTATTATCTCTGTTAAGTTATCTTTAAGACATAGAAAGGCTTATTTCTAGCACAAAGGCAGCAAGCCCCACCTTTACTTGTTGGTGCTTAACTGCAACAGTTTGTATTTTCTCTGAGGCCAGATGTGATTACTTGGAAACTCCTTGAGAAAGCTTGGTGCCACGATAGATTTCTTGGTATTTATTCTCTTAAGCTTGGCAGGAGACCCTTTTTTGTATGTGAGTGGCAGTAGTTCCAACAGCTATTTGAACACTTCATTGCATTATGTTAATTCTAGGTCATACTTTTTTTGAATGTACCTTATGTTTTGGTAAATGAAGCTTCTATGGTTTTTGTGCATCTGACTTAAGACAGACCGGTGTTCCATTCAATCTAAGAGTAACAGTTTCTTAACCTTCTCTGTCACTTGGCAGCACCACTGACTGTCAGTGCTACTTTTTCTACAGTAATTCAAAGTGTGAGAGTGTCAGTAGCGCCCTGGCAGCAGAGCAGAGTTTCAGCTGTGGTTCAGCGCTGTGCAGGGAGCACTTGTCTGGCTGTTCCATTTCCAGTGTTCACGCTTGAACATGGTAGTCTGCATTTAATGCACTTTACAAGTATCTTAACAGATGAAAATAAGTAAGATATTTGGTGGCTTCTGATTTCTTAGCAAGGCAGAATTCGGTCTGTGTAACATGGGAACACCGGTATGTCTTTACTTGCCTTGGTGAGGTGAGATCCCATCTCTTCTTGAGAAAACTAGGAGAGTGGATTTACTCAGGCAGTCAGTTTATTACTTTTCATTTCCAGTATTCTCTTTTCTGGGGAGTTTTTTCTCTTTAAATGGCCACCACAGTGTTCCTTCCTCCAAGATGATGTTTGGGGCTGCCAGCTACCTTGAGGGGTGCGTGTTAGTTGTGTGGTGTGATACAGCAGCGCTAACCAGAGCGAGTGCAGAATGGATTTATGTGAATGCTGGAAAGGGTCTGGCCCCGGGAGTTCAGACCTCCCAGTAGAATCGTGTAATCAGCAGCTGTAGACCTATCCCAAGACTTCCTTCCTCTAGATAGGAAACCATAAAGAAGCTTCATGTGACTCAGCTTGATGCAGTTGTGCAATTCTCTGGCCAAATGGCAAGCGCACAGCTGCTAAATAACCTTTCCTTTATAATGCTTTTGTAGTTTTATCCATTTGTTTATAAAGGCAGAGGTTATTCATCTGCAAACTTAAACAGAGAAACAAAGTGTTTACTGCCTTAATGAAAAGCAGCTATATCAAACATAATCTGAGACTGCATGAATTTGTCTCCCTTGGTTGGCAAGGATGTGTCTTCTAGGGCTGGATCAAGAACTTGATATAATCAGGTGCTGCACTGGCACAAGTGCAGCTATTAGTCTTAAGCTCAAACTGAGCTCCCATTAAGCTCAGTTTCCCCTTTCCATCACTCTGTGTGTGTTCAAGTGTGTCCAACAGCTGTTGAAGTGAGTCAAGCCTTGTCTCTTCCTGCTATGCTTTCCAGATAGCCAGGGTTCAGTCTTCTGAGGCTGGTAGCAGGTAAGCATAACTCAATTTTATGTAGACCATCTTGGCTCACGCAAAGTGGCTTGCGCATCAAGTTTGTCAAGGGATTTTCCTGCTTCCACTTACGTTTGGGTTAGTAAGCAGTGTGATCTTTCAAAAAATACATTATTTAAGTTCTTGGTTTTTTTCTGTAGTATCCCAAGGTAGTGTAGATCCTGGATCTGAAGCGAATGATCTTGACATGGTCTTCTGAGAAAGGACTTGTACCAGGTGTCCCTCTGGGAGTGATGCTTACATTAGAAGACAAGCAATTAGAAGAGAGCTTAACTCATGGATTTTCCTATTCTCTTCTCTGGCATAGATTTAGCAGTTTAAAGTGGTGACTTTAGTCATCGCTTTGTTCACAAAATGGCAGTGAGATGACCGGATCCTTCCGAATCACCAGAATGAGTAAACGATTGGGCACTTCTCTTCACGTGTGCAATAGACCTCCTTTAGATGGGAACCAGCATTTGTCTCCTTGAATTAATGCCCCATATATAGCAGCGCTCACTGTGTGTACCCTGCGCACACCTGGGCAAAGGGGCAGGGCAGCACAGCGCTGCTGTAGCTTAGGCACAGAATGGTTGTGCTGTGCTGGCATCAGTCAGCAAGCGCCTCTTGCCTTCAGAGTACTGCTGCCCAGTAAGTACAGGCTAGGCTGTAGCCAAGGAGAGTCTTTGGCCTGTATGACTGGGCTGTGGGGGTGATGCTCCGAACCACTGGCACGGTGCTTGTGGGGAGCAGTTAGCTGGGCTGTGCTGCAGCTCTGCTTTTCCTCTCTAAATGCCATAGTCACCCACTGTCACTGCAAACAGTCCCATTCGCCAGGTATCTTCATCAGCTACTCATGATGTGCGGTACGTGCCCAGGTGGATTTGGATGACTTGCTCTCCTTTCCTCCAAGAGGGAGGAATGAAAATACTAAAGAGGTTTTTACCTAAGTAGGAAACACGACTATAGTAGCAAAACTCAAAATTCTAGAAAAGTAGCTGTTGTGTTTGAGATCCTTAGTGTCAGTGTTTCATGTTTCTAATAACAATTGGAGATAAAGTAAATCATTAACTATAGTAACTGAAGTGCTCTTTGCAAGCAAACAGTGTAAGCGGTTGCCATTAATACATGCTCACTTTTTTAGAGCACAGCAACCATTCATCTTTCTCCCTTAGCAGGTTTCCATTAGGTGGGACAGTAACCCAAGGGTAGCTGTGCTTGGCTAACAAGATTTTGGCTAGAAAAAGATTGAAACCCGAAAGCGTCTTTTTGTGATCAAGAGATGGGGAATCCAGCCTTTTTAGGAGGCATATTCAAAAGAGCTTAGATTTAGATTGTTGAAATGTGCTAGAATGCTTAGTTAGCTTTGTAGTTTTCAGTTCAAACGAAACAACTTTTTGAGCTGTATATCTTTAAGATAAATTATTATATAACCAAAGAAGCCTTAGGTTGGTTTGACTTGTTTATTGTGCATCAGTGTTAATATGCTCTGCCTGTTTGGTGTTTTTTTTTGGTGTAGGTATGCTAAATAAGGAAGGATGCTGGATTTAAGTGACATCTAGATGTTGCTTCAACAGTTTTACCTTCAGTCGTTTCTTACATGAGACTGTAATTTCACAAATGAGGTATAAAGGGAGAGATTATCTTGAAAATTTGCAACTGGATTCAATATGTAAGCAGCCCTTTTTTCAGAACCTCTTGAAATACAAAGGAAACATCAGACCTAGGTGAAATTTCTTTGATGCTGGTACATATTTGATTCCTTTCCTAGCTATCTGTAATGTAGTATTTGCAGCCAAGTGAATAATGAACTTCATAAAACTTCCTTCTTGCCTAGGAGCTCTTCAGCTGTGTAAATCTGAAGTGTGCTGCACTTGTTCTAGCACAGACCGTTGTCAGAGAGGCTGCTGCAGTTTATTAAGAGGAGCATTTAAACTCTGAAGTTAAACTGAAGGATTTTTCTTTTTTTTTTGTGTGTTAAATAGCAAAGAATGATGTTGTTATGAGAAGTAAAAGCAATATTCTCAACTTCTAGATATGCCACGATAAAATTGAGCAATGTTTTATGTAATTTAGAAATATTCCCAGGACAGATTGATTCAGCATCAGTTTGCTTTTCTGTATTCTTGACGTTTTGACTGTAGACTCTTACTATTTGTGGGCTGGTGATGATTCATGCATTAATCACTAGTTGACACTGAAACTGCCTTCACAAACTCAACAGCTGCTTTCCTGCAAAACCCAGCAAGCGGTTCCTCTGCCTTCAACCGGCTGGTGTGAAGAGTAGGCAGGACCTTCTTTCCTTCAGTGTCTTGATTTGTTCTTCTGTGGGTTTTTTGCTAATTTTTCTTTGCCCTTATGTCCCATATGTTTCATCTGCGTTTCTCCAAGACCATGGGAGCAGAGGATGCTGCAGCACAGTGCCATCCTTGTGCACGTCGGCTCGCTAGCAGTGGAACAGCCCTCTTGCCACTTCAGTGGTGACAGCTCAGTGTCTCATGCTGCCTGCGGCCCTCTCATCACTGACACTGCAAAGCCAGCAGCTGATGAGATTCCTTCTTGGGAAGGAATGGAGTTTTATAGCGCTTGTTCCACGCTAATGAAATCAGGATTCACATCATGGTGTGAACTTAACCTTGCAAAAATCCAGTAGTTATGTGGGTGGGATTTTTTTTTCCTGTTTGTTCACATCCCTTAAATTTGCTGAGGGTCATTTGTCAGTTTATCATTCGCAGAGCCTGTCTTCCATTTGGTACCTCTGCATTGTCTTTTGTTGTTCTCTGAATCATCTGTAATGGGTAGGTCTCTCATTTTCCTCTGGGTCAGCAATATTTTTCTTAATTGTTTTTTGGTCTTCCCCTGCATTTCATTGTAAAATGGAATTTTTTTCACTGCTTTCATTTTTATACTGCCTGTGACTTGTTTATTTTTAGCTCTAGAATTGTGAAGATTTTTAATAGCTATCAAACAAGGGAGTCAGTATGCACACTGAAGGTTTTCATTCTAGCATATTTTTCCATTGGTAGTGTTAGTTCATGTAGCCAGGGACTCTTATTCCCTGCCTCTGTGCTGGTTTTTATGCTAGAAATCTTCAAGAAAGTGTAAGCAGCTTGCTCTTGAGAAAACAAGTGCTTGGGTAAAATGTAAACAAGTTCCAGGTGTAAATTCAAATTCAAGGAAACTTTGCAGATTGACACTTCCACATGAAGGAGCATCGATTGTTTCTGGTACTGCAATATATAACACTTTTTTTGTGACTGTATGTTCCTTAATGACATTGAGCTAGACATAAAGGAAAGCAAAGGTAGGACAGTTTTGCTTTGAAATACCAGGTTTTGCACTATCCATTCTTAAGCAGTTTCTTCTATCTGTGGTTTTGAGTCTAGACTCTTTAAACAACTGGGTAAAATGTATGAATTCCAGCTTAAGTTTTGGCCCCCTTTGGTGCTGGTGGAGAATATATTGTTGCGAAGGGGAAGGCAAGGAGGGGAAACGCTGAGTGCCAAAGAAATTGTTCCCAATGTGTTCCTACAACTGAAGGGCCTTCTACCGAAGTCCAGCTGGCAAAAGTCCAATTTTTCCTAATAACTGTCTTAATACAATTGTATGCATCAGAGTTCTGTAGTGAAAAGTGTTAAAATTCAGACTTGCTTTTTGAAAACTGCTTGGGGAGAAAAGCTAGCTAGCTAATCGATAAACTCTCGGCTGGGTCTTTCTGCCGTATCAGCAGTTGAATGGATTAGCATGTTTGATTCTTTAAAGTTTATTTGCTTGAGATAGTGGTTTATGTCTTGCAGCTGTGTTTTTATCAGGTTTTCTGCAAGACTGAAGTTGTTGGAAATGCAAACTGATAAATTGCCGGCGTGAAAATGGTGCGGTTTTTTTGCAGTGAGGTTTGTTTCAGATGTGTGTGTGGTGACAACTTGAAAATCAGAAAAATAAAGTGCTCTATGATAAAAAACTCAGAACACCTTGATATGATTTCAAATGCAGGAGCAGTGTCCAATTAGCCATTACTGCAAATGGAGCATGAGATAACAAGCTTTCTGGTGTATCCAGGCTGCTGCAGCACAGCCCCTGGGTGAAGCTTCGTCGGCAGTGGGCGCTGCTCTAAGTCCACGCCGCTGTCAGAAAGGATGATTCTTCACTTCGCTCACCACGCTTTCTTACCCTGTTAGGTCAGTACTGTTGTGGTCAGTCGTGCTGGTGCTGTGAGCACCGGGGCTGCAGCAGAGAGAATTGGGGGAAAGCTGTGTCTTTGTCAGCAGCTCAGTCTGAGGTTAAACCAGTCAGGAAAACATAACCTCAGCCTGTGTCGAGGTCTTGGTCCCCATCCTCCTCTCAAGTGCGGAGAGCACGATGACATTAAAGAGAAGCTTTCCTGGCAGGGGTGGCACACTTCATCACACTATTTTTGGCAGTCCCTCCAAAAGATCTGCAGTTGATCCAAGCTTTCTAAATGCTGCATTCAGTGCGTGTACAGCTGAGTGTCCTGGTACAGCGAGAATGGAGGCTGCATGGTATGCTGCGGGGGGAAGGCCGAGCGCTCTTGGCGTGCAGGATCAAATACGCTAAGTCGAATTCTGGCTGAAACTTGTGAAATAGTTGCTGTGTAGAGTGAACAGCGAGTAGCTGCCTTAAGCAATATGACTGGTATTTGTTGCAAGTTTTTTATCACAGGACCCAGCATGTCAACAGTTTTAGTTTGGGTAGCTTTGTCTTTTTATAAATGGGGCGCTAAACTTGTCCCCTGTGTGTTAGTGATGCTGAAGCAAGTATAGAGACCGGTAATGCCCAAGTTTCTAAACTCCGCTGCTGTTCAGTAGGTACAATTGCGTGTATTCGTCTCTCTGGCATCAAAAATAAAAACTTAGGTTTTTATGGTTTTTTTTTGGACACCTTCCTGTGTGATGTCATTTAGGTTCCTGCTCTGGCAGGGGGATTGGACTTGATGATCCTTTGAGGTCCCTTCCAATCCCTAACATTCTGTGATTCTGTGAGGTGATGCCAAGTTAACTGCTTGTGATTCTTAACAGGCTTTTTACAGGCTTCCACTTCATTTGAGGTGAAAGATGCAAGTGGTAAGGTCTGCATAATCGCTGATCTGACAGTAGCCTTCTCAGTGGAATACAAAAGCAATGGGCAAAAAGAGGTAAGTGGGGATATCTCATTGCTTGTCTCTAACTTTTGTTATCAAATGTGTGGTATTTCTGCATGTGCATATATTTAAAATTTGAACAAATACTTAAGCATGACAAACTGCTTCAGCAAAGATTCCCCCTCCTCCCAGTCATCTTGCATCAATCTTTCTTTTCCTGATGCTTCTTCTAAACCAAGAGAGTTAAGGTTGCCTGAAACCACCACAAATACACGTGTGAAGTTGCGTTAGTGACTGAAATTCCACACCGGTCCTATTGGTAGCTAAAATGGCTTTCATTGGAAATGTAAAGGCAAAAATGCTACCAGTTGTGTTTTGGTGAACTTGGTCTTAAATGGACTGAATCTGAACTGAAATGATCATTGGAATGTAGTTTTTAAACTTCCCTGAAATCTGTGATCTTCTCACCAAGCAAATCTCTAGCTTTCAGTGTAACTGCAGGTTAATGCAGTGCATACAAGTTGTCCCACACTAACAGTGAAAGCCTATTAATGGAAAGCTAAGAATTTTTATTCCCAAATATTCTGCCTTTTGGTTTACATTTTTTGTATCTTTACTACTGAAAAGCAACTGTGGATTATTTATAATCTCATTCCATTGTGAGTTTTGAGGCATTCTTGTTGAAGCTGATTTTTTTGTTTTTTTTTCCTAGCCATCAGGATAATGTGAGGTTAAAAAAAACCCTACTGCTTTGCCAGTGGTGCAATTGCTGTGTGTGATTTGAGCTGAGTTATCTTGCATAGTCCACTTTTTCAGTGGTGCTGATGGTGTGAAATCCTGCTGCTACTGGTACACAAGTTTGCATTCAAAGGTGACTGCTTTCATAACATGCTTTTGGCTGTTTCTTCTCGCGAGCAGTAAGCTCAAAAATTTGAGGTAAACATTGTATTGGTCTTCAGTTGCCACGTTACTTCTCAATTTGTAATAAAGTCAAAGTGTTACAGTCAAACTATATAGACTGTACCAGTTGCTTTTTTTCTTGCTCAGTTGTACTACAAGAAGCAAAAGCTTAAATTCTCCCACTTTTCACATGTCCAGAGTTTGCCAGATTTGATTCACCTGGTACAGAAGTACCTGCAAATTTATAGTGCTAGTTTAGGGGACAGAAAATTCTGAGGTGCTGTGAGTGTGTACTGCTTTGTCCTCAAATTTCTGAGAGCAGTCACCTTAGAAAGCCAGGTGCCAGGAACTTGCTACTTGCTAGATACGGGTATGTAAGTAAGCATTTTATAGCTGAATGAATATCAGCTCTGTGTGTGTGTGAATATCAGCTCTGGTTCACGACAATTTCTTAAAAGCAAGAAGGAAAAGCTGTTACATCATCCTCTTCATGTGTGTTTTGTTTTCTACCCCACAGTTTGCACACTTTTTTCTTCCACAAAATGCTACAGTAGAGCCACAGAGCTCGTGTGGTAAAGGTAACACCTCTCATCCAGTTCTGGTACTGGGTTTTGGAGCAGGACATTCATTAAGCCTGAATTTCTCAGAAAACGCAGACAAGTACCAAGTTGAAGAGCTAGTTTTCCACTACAATCTGTCAGATGCAACTTTATTCCATAATTCAACTACAGGTATAATGAAAACTTCCTGTTCTCATTGTGTAGCCCTTCCAGATGTAACCCTGATTTGTTTCTGTAAATACTCTTTCATACTAATGCAATGTAATCCTTCTACAGGAGATGTGAAGAAAGCATCACATAAAACTGCTATTCAAGCCTATCTGGGTACAAAATACATGTGCATCAGCTCCAAGCATGTCAACATGAAGAGTGTGAACGTTACTTTCAGCAATGTTACTTTGGAAGCCTATCTCACAAATGGCACTTTCAGTATGAACAGTAGGTATCTTGTAGCAGAAAATATATTTGGTGAGCTGATATTTCCGGTAATAGATTTTTTTTTTAAGTCCTGACATTGTACTGAGGCAGGTACACACTGGATCTGAAGCTCTGATAGCAGCATCTTTTGAAAGGAGTGGATCTCCTTCAGGCTTTCTCTGTAGGGGCGTCAGCATCCATGACTAGAAGATAGTGCACTGGGTTCCCATGCGTTTTGTACAGGGATTAGGGAACATTCCTTCTGTTCATGATTATTTATGGGTGTAAGCATGTGCTGCAGTAGGTCGCCTGGGCACATGGCCAAAAATCCTAGTTTAAGAAGTATCTGGTAACTTCCAAGTATTATGTCTCTACCAAAGTAATTTGAACTAGTTACTATGTGCTCTGGGGAAAATTAGTGATATAATAATAGACAATAGAGAGGTGGTCTGTAGGGAGCAGATACATCTCTATCTTCTTACAGGAGGCTTTATGTAAGCTGTAATAGTCATCTTCTTGCTCTGTTGGGCTCCGTCACAAAGCAACTTTTTGTCCCAATTGCTTGTACTGAAAAGCATTTTGGAAATGTCCCTGCTATAATGGTTAGGAAACAAACCACTTGAGCTTGTTCACGTCCTGGGCTTCTGTGGCAGTGCTCTTCAGACATGAAGAGCCGTGTAAACTGATCACCCCTGTGCTATCTTAAGGAGTGATAAGTATTTGCCTTACTTTTGGGACAAGTAAGAAGTCTTCCTCTTCTCTGGGAAACACAGAACTTTTCTTATGCTTTTAATCCTATTTATGCACCTGTTAAGTTGAAATGAGTCTTAAAACGAGGGGAGTCAGTGCTGCCGTGTGCTACATGCCTTCTACAGGTGTGTATCTGCCTTCTGTCAGATCTCTGGAAAATGCAGAAAGTATTATCTGATGCTTGAGATTACTGGCATTGACTTCTTTTATGGCTGCCTCACATGACTGGCTTCAATTTCAGTGCGTTTCATTCTCTTGATCAGTCTTTTCCATTCAGGAAACTAATTTGCAGCAAAGATGTACACCTACATTTGTCTCTTTTTTTTTTAAGAATATCTGTTTTCTATTACTCCAGTGTTTGGAGCCATCTCATTTTTAAAATACGGTATCTTGAACCAGTTATCATACTGGGTAACTATAAGTGATGAATTATCAGGTTTGAACATAAGCCATGATATTGGGAAAAGCTGATTTTTAACTTATACAAAACTTCAATAAAATATGTACCATGTAATACTTTTCTTTTTGAGACCACTTATTATCTGTTCTTACATAGTCCTTTGGTTAAAAAAACACAAACAATATTGCATTATTTCTGAAGGGTGTTCCTTATGCAACACAAATCCATCAGCATTTGTTTTATTTTCTATTTCTATGCTTCCTTCTCTTCTTTTTTAGATCGATATAATTGCCTTAATTTGCCATGATCTATTTCCCATAGTTGCTTTTCCCCATCCTGTGGTATCACTGTCTTGATGAAACTATTGTTCCTCAGAAAAAAATACACGGTTTCCTATGATTTTTGGGATAGACACTGGTCTGAGTTCAAGCTTTTTGTGTTGCATTTTTTTTTTCCAAGTTTGTTACCCATACTGCCAGTTTTTCTTCAAATTATCATCATCCCTAAGTTTTTATTACTGTCTTGAATCTGCACCTGTATCATTTCCATTCCTACAGCACAAACTATCTCTCTTTCTTGTTTTTGTTGTTGTTTGGTTTTATTCAAATAGTTAAAGAGTTCTGGTTTATTTTTTTAATCTTCTTGACCCTGAAATCACATCATTCTTTCCAGATCAGTTACTACTTTCTGTTCTTGTAGGCTTGAGACTTCCCCCGTCCTTTTGGCAGTTAGCTACCAATAAGCCTTAGATATGGAATTCTCCCTTAACGTTTTTTTTTTACCCTGCCAACTCTTTCATTAGAGAATGTTTCTGCTGGTGATCTAGTGGACAAGGTTCACTGAAGGAGAGAAAAGTCAGTACTAAGTGTGTGTGTGCATCACTGGTAATGGTAACTTCTGTCAGTGTACCTGGAAGTTGGTGACTGAGGTTATGGTGATGATTATCTGCACCTCTGAAGAAAAGGAGGCTTTCATTTTATCTGTGTTGGTAGTTTAGTCAGCCACTTTTCTCTAACTGTCAGAAAAAGACACAAGAATTTGTCTCCAAATCTGTCTCAAGGAGTTACTTGGAGCTATGCTATAAATCAGTTCAGTAAAAATACTGTATCGAGACTCTGCCTTGGACAAACTTCCTCTTGAAGTGATTTGGTTGTTTCCATTTCTTATGACTTAAGACCCTCTGTGTGTTGAGATCTTGCAGATGGAGGGAAATTCTCCATTGAAATTCCAAGTAAAGCTGCTGTTTGGTTTATTTGTTAGGAAGTGATCATGGTTTGGTCCATGACCAGTATCAGCCTATGAAAGTTAGGGTCGCTCCTCCATTCATCCACCGTCCCTCTGCTCTTTGACTTTCCAGAAATGGAATAGAGAGATGAAAGTGTGCTGTGTTGGAGTCTGTGTGACTTGGGAAGGCATCATTAGAGTTCCTCTTTCTGAGCCATAAGCAAAAGTTAAGCTGCTGTTTAAGTTCAGAGGCTATTTAGTAGGTATCTAGTGTCTGCAGGATATGTATGGATTAAATTTTAGAGGTAGGCCCCTTGAGTCAGAACTGCCTGCTACTGCAGTTGCTGTTGTCCTTATAAAGTTGCAAGCTGTTATCCCTGACATGTGGAAGTGACCTTGGCTTGGAACATTCAAGCCTCCACAACAGCGATGTCTTTGCTATGACCTTTGGTTTTGGCTTAGATGTTCAATGCAGGAACCTTCTTATCTCCCAGATCAAGTTAAGATCTTGCTGCCAGGTGTTTGAGTACTCTGGCAAATAAATCAGGGTCACTGCTCATTCTCTCTTTTGCCTTGAAAGTTGCTGGTGAACTGGATGGAGAGGGCAGTCTTACACATCTTCACTCAGCCTTGCACCCCTGGTCGGTGGCTACTAATGCAGGACTAAAGGGAAGATGGACGTGAGAGGATATAGTAGAGCATTTGCTATTGGAAGTAGTGTCCTAGAATCCCTTTGCTGAAGTTAGAAGAGCCACAGCACTGTTGTGTGGACTTGAGAGGACTGGTAATATTTTAATGGTACTGTGGGTACTGCCAAGATAATGACCTGGTGTCCTCACTACCTGGTAGTGTAACGTGAGGAGGAGAAGGGGAAAACGCATCTCGAGAGACCACTTTTAATGGTGGGCAGGACTAAGCACAGGAGCACCCCGATTGTCTGAGGGGTACTCTCCTCAGCCTTGATGTGAAGGTACAGCAGGGAGGCTGGCTCTGTCAGTATAGCAGTATCTTAGTTATCCTGACTTGATAGCAAAGTGAAATGACAGACAGGAGTGAAAGCAGATGTGGTCACCAAGAACTTCTGTAAATAACAGCAGGGGTGTCATTTTCACCTGCCAGGCTTTAAAAGCCTCTCGAACTTACCAACGAGAGTTTAGGGTAATGCTTTGCCATTGTGCTTCTCAGCTTTTATTATCATCTGTTAGGGAAAGCTCCTTGAAACTGTGTCCTCCTTTCCTTTGAGGATTAAAAAGGTGGAGCACCCCACAGCTTCGTTTTGTTTGATAATGACTGTTTTCCTTTCTCTGCAGAGACAGAATGTGCTGAAGATATGGTCTCTACTACTGCTGTAGCACCTACCACTCCCAGACAGACTACTAGCCAGGCTCCAACAACTAGCCCAGCACCAACTGCATCGCCCCCAGATCCTGCAGTTGGTAAATACAATGTGACTGGTCCAAATGGTACCTGTGTACTTGCCTACATGGGGTTACAGCTTAATATCACCTACCTAAAGAAAGATGAAAAGGTACATTTTATTTCTTGTTCTTCAAAGCCTTCAGATTTCTTCTTTGGGGAAAACGTAAATTATTTTAATTATTATAATATATAAATTATTTTTTGTTTTAAAATCTCAGTTCTTTGTAGTGCTCAGCTATGATTGTCCTCTCTTTGAATTGCTTAGTTTGGACTAGACTAATGAAGGTTGACAGTTCTGAAAAGTGGTCATTAAGGATTTTTCCACTCAGTGAGAGTACTAAAAGTTTCTGTTAAATCCAGCAAGTGTATACGGCCATTCCACAGAAGCAGTAAATATTATCATTAAGATAAGAATCCTATTATCAAAGATGCCATCTAACCAAGATTTAAAAACTGTTAAATAGAATACAAGAATTAGGCCTGAGGCCCCTGAATGAAAACAGTGAATGCCTATTACAAGAAAAAATTATTACTGCTGTAAAACTGGACAGGCTTGTGACTGACTTACCCTCCAGCCAGCACCAAAGGGGCTTGGGTTTGGCTTCAGTGCTTAAGATCTACTTAATGGCTGACCTTAAGAGCAAAATTGCTATGTGCCAGAGCACAGGTTCTTTCCCTGAATGGTTGATGCAAAGTCCAGGTTGCCAGCCCCGTGGACAACCCCCTTTCCTGCTAACCAGTCAGGCAAGGCTGTGAGGAGTAATCCCAACAGGGACTGCTAAAGGCCCTCAATAGGAAACAGTGACCAAGGGTCAGAAAACCTTTTATGTTCGGTAGAGCTTTGTTACAAAGACCTTTGATCACAAACTGCTTTTCTCTATCCTGTGGCTTAATCTGAGGTAAGGAGGAGTACAGGCAAGCAAATTACAGCTGCTTTTGTGTGATTTAAGTTGGATCTCAGTGATAAAGGACCTGGTGAGGAGCATGGCATCTGTATAGGATTTAGCTGCTTAATGCAGTAGGTGGTGGTGCAAAGAAGTCTATTGCATTTATTTGTGATGATGGTGACTGAGAGGTAAAGTGGTGAGCGCTGGTAGCTGGTGTGTGTGCCTGTACAGTGACTGGTTGGGATGGCAACTGGGATCTTAGCCACTTTAATTGTGTGAAATTCCCCGAGGTGTGTTCTGTAGCATGGCATTCAGGCTCTGCTGGAACAGCTGATTTCTAGTGTAATGACCGGTGAGGAGGTGGCAAATAATGTTTTCCAAAGTCACATGAGGATCAACTAAGAGCGGCTGAAAGGTTTCTGTGATTATTTGTTTGGCAAATGCATTTAACCCCCAGCCTTCTGCAGATACAGGACAGTTTATACTGTGCCATGGGCAAAGCCAAAGCATTTGGTACTAAAGCAACTTACAATACGATCGTCCTCACAGGTGGTTCCTTTGATTGCTTTTCCATTATGTCAAAGCAGTATTTTATAGCTCATTGCCCCCTGTGTAATGCTGGTCATTGGTGTTTTTCCTTATACTGCTGGGACTGGAGAAGTTCAGTATGGAGGAAGCAGCAGGTTATTGGCTGCAGAAAGCTTTGTTAGGCATTTGAAGATGCCCTTTGCTCTCTGTGCCAGCCTGGTAACTCGGGTGCAACTTACACCAGCCTGTAGCTTGCACCTGTATCTGCCCAGGTGTCTGCAAGGGGTGGGCACATCCAGCACTCTATGCGCACGAGTACGAGGAAGCTAGAGGCCGACTGAATGTACGGTGATGTGTTAGTCTCTTCATGTGTCAGAATGATCCTTCTCTCTCACAGATGGGTTTGAATGTGCTGAATTTCGTACCACCTAATACAACTTCTTCTGGGAGATGTGACAATACGTCTGCCTTGTTGCATCTGACTTTTGAGAAAACAAGCGTTACCTTCCACTTTGCATTGGTAAGAATCTCCAGACAAAGCACGTAGGGTCTGCAGGACTTTTCATGTGGGAATGCTAACTGGGGCAAGTGCCAGAGAAAAAAGATTCAACTACATAAAGAGGAGTAAATAATTCCTTTGTTTTTAATGTTAGGATTTAGAGGGTTTAATACTTGGTAATGGTTTCAAGGAAAGACTGTACGTATACGTACGCACACATGCAGATGTACGCACAGAAATCTTTTGTTTGGATAGGTAGTTTTTACAACTGTATTGTCTACTCTCTAATGCTTTTTCACCAAACTGGGAACAGCCTGTGACAAATAGGTATTCCATCTAATCATACTAGTCTGGAACTGAATTTAAATCATTAATATTCTGTGAACAGCCCAAGGGCCATGTGTTGCTTGTCTTATGGTCTCCTATGGTGGCTGGGAATCCTGTTTCCCACAGCCAGTGTTAGTAGTATTTCCCCCAGCGCTGTGTTAGAGCTGTGTACCCTTGAGGACTGAGCCCACTGTGCTGGTCAGAGACCCTCATGCTCCTTTTAGTTCTCATGGGATTGATCAAATGCAATCCCCTAGGCCTTTCGCTATTAAAGGACTCCCCGCATCTCTGTGGGCTATGGAGCTGTATCCGTAGCACAGGTGAGATCATTGCACTGGCCTGGTTCTGGTGTGCATGGGACTGTGCCTGTAGTATGGAAGTCAAGTCAGCAGTCTGAGGGGTGACAGTCTCCCTTTCTCTGCCTGGCTTCCCTCCCCAAAAGTAGTCTTTCCTAAGGTGCTGACCTTCTGAGGCTTTTTTCTCCCAAGGAGCAGCTGAGCAATTCCTTTGGATACTAATCCCAGTTGTGGACTATGGTTTTGAAAACCTTTCTCAAAATGCATGCAGGATTGAACCCGAGTATTAACAGCTTACTGGTTTGTTGTTCATTTCTTTGTTTGTTTTTTTTTCCCTAAAGAATGCAAGTACTGAAAAATTCTTCCTGCAAGGTGTGAACGTAAGCACAATTCTGCCTGCTGAAGCAAAAGGTAAGGACTTCTAAGTCGTGTCCTTTCATTGGCCGCTTCTGTAAATATTCCAGGTTGCCTGCATTGAAGAACGTGTTAGAAATGTTGGTGATGAGTGTATCACATGTAAGCTCTGCGAGTTTACAGCTCCTGCTCTTCACTATTCTGTAATCAGACTTTCTCTTGTACAGTTCCAGAGTTTGAAGCATCGAACAACAGCATGAGTGAGTTGAGAGCTACAGTAGGGAACTCCTACAAGTGCAGTGTGGAGGAGAATCTCCAGGTCACGGACAAAGCCCTTGTCAATGTATTTAATGTTCAGGTCCAGGTTTTCAAGATCGATGGAGACAAGTTTGGGGCAGGTAAGAGGTTTTGGGAAGGAACCAAAGATTTGTGGAGTATGCTTTGATATAACGTTGCTTAGTCAAATGTCAGCTTGTGGGCGCTGTGCTTAGTCTCTGCGGGCCCTGCTACGGAGGTTGTGAGAGCTGACAAGATGTCTGAGTTGAGGCTAGTGAGAGGGGTATGTAAAAAGCTTTGAAATAACTAGGACTTGTTTGTCGTGGTCCTGAGAATCGTTAAAGAACGATGTTAACTTTCTCTCCTAACTGTGTGCAGACAGTTGTATGAAAGGGGCAAAGTTCTGGGAAGTTCTTGACTCTCTCAGTTAATGCTGTCCTGTGTGACTGGTTAAAGCCAAACAGCCTGGGGAGGAGTCAGGGCACGGACAGATTTGACAGCCAGGCTTGTGCATAACAGTAACAGCTCTTAGGAATGAAACAATTATTATAAATCTCTAGGTTGTGCATCCAACTTGTCCTAGGAAGACTTCATCCTGAATGATTACAGTGGACTTGGCTCCATTTTTGTTGTTGGGAAGCTAAGCAAGGAGTTAACTTGAGCCAGTTTTATCTTACGTGCTGAGAGCAGAAGCTCAAAGTTCTGGATATAGCCATCTTTAGGCGCACCACTGCCTAACTTGGATCTTTTTCTCTTTCTCTCTTCAGTGGAAGAATGTCAAATGGACGAAAATAACATGCTGATCCCCATAATAGTTGGTGCAGCCCTTGCTGGTCTTGTTCTGATTGTCCTGATTGCTTACTTGATTGGCAGAAAGAGGAGCCATGCTGGATATCAAACCATTTAATGACTTGCACTGAAATCCGGTGTAGATGAAAAGCAATTGCAAGAGGCTGGGAAAAAACACCCCCCACACTTCCCCTGAGCTAAGATTGATATTGTAAGGGAACACCTTTTCTTGCAAATTGCTTCTTTAAAGTCTGCTTTATTAAATGTGAAATCATCTTGCAGCATTTAACTATGCACAAAAATAACTTCTGAAAATTCTGGTGTTTAATTTTGCTAACTAGTTTAAATATTTACCCACTTAGAAATGAGCTCAAAGTTTTTAAGGGTGCTTTTTTGAAATTGGTATAAGGTCGTGTCAGCTGAAGATACCAGAGAGGGATGTTGCTAATTCACACTGACTCAATTTCAGAACTCTTAACAAAGGGAAAAGGTTCATTCTTCGTACTGCTGCCATCCAGCGATGGTGTTAATTGTACTGATGACTCATTTAAAAAAATTTAGTAACAACTGACAAAATTGAAATGTAAAATCTGAACTCCACCTTGTCTCTTAGGTGTGTTTTTTACTAAGCTTTAAGCTCAATGCCTGGCATATGCAGGGTGTGAACGACGCAATACTCAAACCTTACAGGAACTCTTTATGATTGGACAACTCCCCTGTTTGATATTTTTGATGCTACGCCAGCTTGTTAGGAGCTGGTACTTTTTTAAAATGGGTGTTTATTTTTATTTACGTTTGTTTTTTTTGTAAAGTGATTTCAGTCTCTATTCTGTTGGAAGGTCCAGAGAGATCCTGTCACTGCACATGTGTACAATATCGATCTCAATCTGCTGATTCTCTTGCTTTAAACTTGGCTAGGGGGTTGTACACTTTAAGGATCAGTTCTTATGTATGCATTGCCTGTAACAATGCTAATAAAGACACTTTTTTTTCTGTATATCTTAGTGTTGTTGATCACTTAAACACATTTGACCGGTTGGTAAGTGCTAAAGTCTTAGTTTGACTCTACCTGGGAAGCTTTAAACAATCCTCAGTGTGGAGTTACATTAAACAAGTTTTTTCTGTGGCACAAAGGTGAGGCTTAACTGCGTGTGCATCTTCAGAACAGTCCCTTGTTCTGGACTTTGCGCTTGGAAACAGGTAAAGCTTCTGTGTGTGAGTAACCTGAGATCTGGAGAAATTAACTCTTCCATTAAATTGCTGCTTGCTGAGATGTCAGTCTATTGGGCTGCCCTGCTAAACATCGCTTTCTGAAAGTGCTGCTTAGATACTTGATGTAAGGACTGTAAATAGCATTTTATGTTTTATTTTGAAGCTGGGTTCTTACCACAGAAACTCCCTCCTGCAGTAATGTTTTGGTGTTGACAGTAGTAGCCACGCAGGGCAGAACCAAGGCACAGCGACAAGAACTGAATGCATGGCAGCCAGGCTGGTATACTTGGGACCATCTGCCTTTCTGCTGTGAAGGTACATGGAAACTGCACTTTTGCCACTGAATAAACTAGTTTCTTAACACCTGCTGATGTACTCCAGGTATGGTGCTGCTAATGTCCTTAATTCAGTCCTCAAGGAAAAAGGAGTCTTTAGTACTGTAAAGAATAGGAGAGCTTGGAATCCTACTGTTGAGTAGCTGTCTTGTCTAGAAAAGCACTTGACCTGCTTCTGAAAAGTTTTGAGGTGGTTTTCTCTGCTGATAAATGAAAAACTCAGTTTGCAGGGGAGTCAAAAAAAAAAAGCCGTCCTTAACAAGGAATAGCTTGGAGTAGAGTCTGAAAAGGAGTGTGTTGTTAGAAAGCGAGGCTTTCCATGCTAGTTCACCAGGGAGAAGCACAAATTGGTGGTGTCTCTTCGGTCTGTTGTCTTTCCTCCCTTCCTCTGCAGAACAGAGAGGGAAAGGCTTTGGCCACAAGAGGGCTCTGTGAGGACAGGCAAAGGATGCTCAGGAGCGGCCAAGGGACAGGGACGGGGCTGCTGCTTCCCTTCTGCCAGTGGGAGGGTATTTAAACTGGTGAGATACTGGAACAGGTTGCCCAGAGAGGTGGTGGAAGCCCCATCCCTGGAATTTTTTAAGGCCAGGTTAAATGGGGCTCTGAGCAGGGGGGTTGGAACTAGATGATCTTTTAAGGTCCCTTCCAACCCTGACAATTCTATGATTCTATGACTAAAGCACAGCTTTGGAAGGGCCAGATGGCTCACCCTGGGACACAGGTATGTGAGGATACAGCACCTGTAGTGCAACCTCAGTACACCAGCACAGAGTACAGCAGCTACTTTCAGCATCCCTTACACCAAAGTGAGAAATGCTACTCCTAGATTGCAATCAAATTATTTGTTACCTGCAGTGAGAGCTCCAAAATTCTGAATATACTGAGGGATTAGAGAGGGATTTTTGCTGCTGTTTTCTGCAGCCTGGACTTGCACATGTTCCCTGCTGCCTTTACCTGAAGAGCTGTTAGAGATGCCACAGAGTACCTGCTGGTGAAGATAAAGATCACCTTCCTCATTGCTGTCTTGCCCTGCATTGCCATGTTTGAGTTCCTTAAGTGATGGCAGTGAGGAAAATGGAACATGCTCGTGTTCTAGCCACCTAATGGCCGTCAGGAAGGAGGATTGGATATTTTACTCTCTTCACACCAAGAAACAGGTTCTGACAAATTAAATTCATTTATTTTGTACAAATGATAGTGATGTCACAGTTAATACAGTAGGAAGGATATGTAATTTTATACACCTGTTTTCTTTTAACATTGCAAAATGCCCTGAAAAGACAAGGACGGTGACTGTTTTTCTTAAAAGGAGTTTCCTAACACTGATCACATTCTACTCTGAAAACACCTAAATCCTTTAAAAAACAAAGAAAACCCCCAAAACCCCAACAAACAACCACAGAACCACCCGTTCCAGTTATCAAGTCTGACATACAGTACAAAGTGTTAACAACACTTACTTGAAAGGCAGGAAAAATTGGTCAAGTGTCAGTTGACTCATGGAAAGCTTAAAGTGTGCTTATTTTTTAGTCAGTGCAAACAGAGGAATGTGTCAATTGCTGGAGTGTCTTGACCACCTGGTTAACTTGGGTGAGTTATCCCTGAGAAAGCAACTTCTCCCTGCAAGTCTCTCGGAGTTTGTTGATTGTTGCCATGGACAAACTTCCAGGGTCTGTGAATATTTTCTGGGGGCAAAAGGAGAAAAGTCTTAGTTAAAAAGCTGGCTTTGGACAACATGCTGGAATTCACATGTAATTCTCTGGAGTGTGAAATCCCTACTGTGATACCTATATTGTGAAAATGCACACTGCTGTTCGGCCTCCTGCAGGGCAGCATCTTCATCTCCTTTGCTGTAAAGACACCGTAAACCTGCAGCTCATAACAACTGCTCGAAGTCACACAAAAGCAACAATACAAAATTAATTTGAATGTGAGTGTCCAGTTAAAATTACTTTAGAAAGCATTTGTGTTGGTGGATGGCAGGCATACTTAGAACATATTAAGCCTTCCAAGGTGATGCTACAGAGCACCAGTGGATTTCTTCTGTGGTGCTACTCTAAGTTGTTCAGGCTCTGGAAAACACGTGTGTGTAAACCGGTATGTGCCTACTGAAAAAAATCAGTCTAATCTCTGCTACCCTTGCTCTTCTCTGCCAGGCTTTTCAGGGTAGTGAAGTGTGTGGATGTAAGAATCCACAGCATTCCGAATACTGTCACACATCTGCAGTTTTATTTTTCTTTACCAAACAACTCCAGAGCAATGTATTTGTTTCCATTACTAAAACATAAGACTAAACAAAACTGTGGTGCTAGCTGCAAGCTTATGTACTTGAATCTACTGATAAGATGTGTGGGCCCCACCTAACTGACAGCTCTGGAGATGAGATTATAAAGGTGCCAGTTCTGAACAGCATTCTGGTAAAGCAGCCAGCATTGCATTAAGCTAAAAACTAAGTTTTTGTTCAGGGGGAGGGAGGCATCAAATACTCAACTGTCATCACCTCTACTGGTGCAAGTATCTGCACTGCTGGTAAAAACCCAAACAAATGCAAACTCAAAAGTCTGTGTTTCAAAGTTACATAAGAACCTAACCTAAATTGTTTAATTGCCTTAAAAGCCCCCTCACTATAGTAACCAATGCAGTTAAAATAAACCGGTTTATTCAGGGTAACTGCAAGAAAAAGGTAGTGGATTTACTGAAAACAGGTGCTGTAAAATGGAACTTAATTAAAGAGGAAAGGCGGGGCGGGAATAGTCCTTCAAGGACAAGTGTTTGTATCAGCCTCTGCACTGATATTCTCATGGCAGTTAACATTTAACAAAACTCTTATTCTAAACCCTTTACCAAATAGGAAAACCCCTCAAACATCTCCCTTCTAAATTAAAGCTGTACCTGCAATTCATTTTTCTGTCGTGCCTTTAAATAAGACTCACATGCTATTACGTTACGTGTACTTTTCTGCCCTGAGCAAAAACGAAACATTAACAGGAATGGCATCCTACTGTGCCAGATCTATACACAGAGCTCTTGACATGAGCATGAAGTTTTTTTGGGAGTAAAAGCCAATTACTGGGGTGTAGTTTTGTGCACACTTAGCAAATGATGATCCTGGAGTTGGCCAAGTGATTTATGACAGATGCGCTCCTGTTATTTTTTTGCAGCTAACGGTTTTTCCATCTTCTGAGTTTAGCTCTAAATCTGTTGTTTTATACAGATTTGGCATCTGGTCTATTAATAATTTAGAAGAATAATTCTTAGTTTGCAGATTGTCATAAGACTTGAGCACTCAACTTCGTGGGTTTTTGTTGTTCGGGGTTTTTTTTGCCTAGAAGTAAGTACTCGGTGCTACCTTTTGTTCTAAGCAGAACGCATCATATTCTGGCACTAGGAAGATTTATCAATGGAAATTTAAAATTCACTTGGTATCTATTCTACAATACTCTATTACAATTCATCTGCAAAAAGCACAGGAACACCACCTGTACTTCACTGAAATAATGCACTATTTTCTCATCAGATTTCCTGCCTTAATTGGTGAAAAGGGTAAAAAGAAATTTTTCCCCTGTATGAGAGATAATGTCAATGGGTTGCTATATATGGATTTATATCATTATTTTTTAAAAGTTTTAGAAAGGTTTGAGTTTCTCACATAAAAACTTTCTTCATCATTTTTGCATTTCCCACAGATATGTTTCTCCTAAATGTATCCATCTTTTTGAGGGAGCAAAACACTTCTAAGTCCATCTTGTTTTTAATTTGTAACAACTCAAAGCTGCAGAGAATTTACCTGCATGAAGCTGTGACACTCTGTTACAAGTGGTCCTTTGGTGATCTCTTTAAATTTATCACAAATGTCAGGGAAATTCGTGGCTTCCAAAATAAAAGCTTGGTGTTGCTTAATTAACGTTAAGGCCACGCGGAAGATGATCTTTGACCCTTCATAGAACAAACAATCCCATATTCGGAGCACAGTCTGCAGGAAAGGAGAGAATTCAGGTTACAGCTCCTTGATTTCCAGTAGGTAACTATCACTAAAGCAGTAGAAATAAAATAACAATTATGAATGCATATTAGGAGAACTTTACGTTACCATTTACCTCTACTGGGAGAATGTCAATGAACAAGCAAATAAACCAGCGTGACACCACTAAGGTCCACATGACTCCGTGTCTTTCCATCAGCTCTGCCACAGCCGGAACTTTCATTTTCACAAGTTCTCCAAGGACTTCCTGATCAGTTTTCAGGCCCAACATTGCAGGACTGTAGTAATCTTGGAAAGAAGAAACCAAAATTCAGGAATATGTGGACAGGATCTTTCCACAAAGTGAACAGAATGTCTGGTGCAGCTGAGTATATAAAAGCCCCTTGAGCCCTATGAATCCCAAGTTGAAGTAAATTAAACCACACAAGGACGATGTCTGCATTGTGGTCGTACAGCGCTTCGCTTTCAGCCAAGGCTGGTGCCTCTACACAAACACTTCATTCATACCTACCAAAGGATCTTCTTTCCTTGTGATATTTTTTGGCAATTCATTCTTCCTTCCCAAGGAAGGCTAAGCTAGGTAGTTTTTAACTGCAGCTTAAACTACTAAAGTTTTAGTAATATTTAAACAGTTTGATATAACCACCACCTTCTTCCTGCCTGTGGGGGCTGCACACCTCCCAGTACACACAATATCCAGACGGAGTGACCAAAAAAAAAAACCAAACAAACCACCAACCAAAAAACCAAACCCAAACCACTCTGTAGCCTTTAGACTGGGTCCAGCCACGACCTGGAAATGAGACTTTCTGTGTGCCAGCGGTGGAGGGGTGCTGGGCACAAAATACCACTTCTCCTAGGGCATGACCTAGCCATTAAATTAAGAGCTTTTTTCTCTCTTCTTCTCAGCCAAACGAATGCCACTTTTCATAAAAGAATTGCAAAAGGAAGTGAGTGACAGATCCCTTGTCTTTCTACTTAAATTATCTGCAAGACAGGTTGAAATTAGACCTACATCTCCTACGCTGCTGGTCACTGCACTAACTTGTTAAATCCCAAATTAGGAACAACGGAGCACACCAGCACTGTTACTCCACAGCCTCTTTGACGGGCTATTTTCATTATTAAGGTGCAGGCTGAATAATGAGCATCTCTGTTCTATAAACAAGAAGTAGTTCAAGGTATACTCAAGGAAAGAAAAAGATTCTTTTATTTCCTGAGCATTCAGATGGCGCAGCAAAGGCAAAAGAATTACACAGATGTTTAAAAAAATTCCTATTTTGGGTTTAGGTATCAACAGAAATATTTAAACTGGACTCCGTGGCTCCAGCTCTGGGAAGCAATCTTTGATGGTTCCGTAGTGCTTTGCTTTTCTACTGAAAGAAATAACTGGTAACACAAGCACCTTTGTATGTATTTCTTTCCTTCACTGATTCTGGAAAGCTGCAATTCAGGTTTCTCTAACTTAGCTGGTTTCTGACAAGGTTCCCAGATAGATACGCACAGGATAGGTCAATGGTTCACATGAAGGTGAAGGATCAGAAAAAGCAAAGTCTGTCTGAAAGAATTTTAATAAAACCTCCCAGTGCCAGAAATAACTTTAAGAAGATGTCCAAATTATGCAGTACATTTATAAGCACTTTAATTTCTCTAATGAACTCACAAGAGCCGTTTACTATTGACTCTTTTCTGTGCCAAAAGTTTTCTGGAACAGACTTCTCCCCCCTGAAGCTATTTGCTCTGCATTTGTCCTGTCTAAACGGCAGAACATCTGCAGGAGTTTTTAATGGTACTAAGGAGCATCACATTCAACCTTTAGGATTCTAGGTTTTTGCCTGTGATCCTGATTTTCTTTGTTCCTATTGAAGAACTCCTCTACAGACACAAGAGCCACGGCTGCTACATGGATTCCTTTAACTATTTGCCTTTCAATTGCTTGTAGGGAAAGCTCTGAAAGCTAAAGCACAGGTAACCCCAAGAAAAACTGTACTAAAACCAGAGTCACACCCTGACCTCAAAGCCAACACAACCCCCTGTCTTTCTGCATATTTTGTTTTAGTGATGTGCTCATTTGTGAGCTGGAATGCAGGTGAAGTAATGTTAACTGGCCAAGTAAATCTTTTCTAAAATGTTGCTTTAATGCAAGTGAAAAAAATAAAGAATCACATTTCAAAGAAGCAACCTTCTTCCCTTTCTTATCCTTCCTCCTCCTCTCATACATCTGTAAACCATTTTTTTTTTTCCCCTTTTTTGTGCTCCTGAGGTGTGAGTACTTAAAACTTCTTCAAGTTACCACTGGCGAGTGTCCTCAGAAGGAAGGACAGCAGCTCACACGTGCTCTGCTCTGCTGCAGTCATCCGATCTGCTGAAATGAACAGCAGCTGCTATTTTTAATTTGTCGAGCAAAGTAAATGTCAGGATCTCAGTGCGAACACAACCAGACACCCACCCAGCTTTTTGAGAGCTGGCAAGTAAAAAGTTAACGGCCGGGCAGCTCGGATACGTCACTCCTTGAATTACTGAAGCAGCAAGCAGCCGGGAAGCCTCCTTGTAAATTAAAATTTTGTTCAAGTTTGTTAGATTGTACTGCTGGACAGAAAGGAAAAAAGGAGCTATTCATCTATCTGGGGCAGCTTCCTGCTGTTCCCTGTGGAGCAAGAGCAGCTCCCATGCGCCCTGGTACACACACAGCAACGCAACGGTCCGCCCAGCGCCGCTGCGAAACAAGGGGCAGGAGGGATTAATGATTTTATGCAAATACCCATAACTGAGTAGCAGGGTTTTTCCAGGAGAGTAGCTGCCCGTTCACAGCTGAAAGAAGTTACAGTAAACAAATCTGCATACATTTTTATATGTAATTATTCTACATTATAGTTAGTGTGGGTATTAATTATAATTACTACATGTAATTAATATGTACTTATTTAATATATAATTTTAACATATATATACTTTTAAACATAAATATATGTATATAAAATTAGCTCCTCAAATGAGGAAAGCCACATTTCCAATCCTCCAGAAACATTTCTGCGGGACCGCGTATTTTTGCAGAACTTGCCCCCAGATGGCTTACGAGGAACATGACAGCATTGCAGGAGCCCAGCGGGTAGCACAGATCCAACCTTACAGCTCTGACATTATCTTCTGAGGGCAGAGTTACCCCTGGAGGGGAGCCAGGCCTCCAGGCACAGCACCCCCTCCCCCCAGAACCCAGCCAGCAGCACCCACACCCTAGCCGGGGGACCCGCACCAAGTCACTGGGGCTATGTGGCGACAGCCAGAACTACACTGGGGGATCAGAACAGGATCCAGCGTCATGCTCAAGCCACCTTTCATGGCCCACGTCTGCTCTCACTAGTGAGAGTGATCTGTGGCTTGGTTGGGTACCTAAGTGCCTGGTAACATTTAACTTAACACGGCTCTTCCATCCTGTTCTTATTTGCCAGGGATGTGCAGTCCCTGAGTCGTGTGGAAACGTCCCCTCAGCAAAAATCCTACAGCTCTCCCTTGCTGCAAATGTCTTACTGTGTGCCCTATTTTCCTAATCTTTTATAATTGGCTGCTCTGCCCAGAATCTCTCCCTGCAGTCAAGATATCCTTGTTTATAAATAAGTCTGCACAAACCTAGCCCTCCCCCACACCACAAAGCTGGTTTTCACAAGATAGCGTGCAGCAAATTATTTTTACTCACCCCCCATCAAAATACATTAGCTTTGTATTCCTTCCATATCTTATCTTACAAATTATTTGGAATTTCTGCATTTGCATGATCCACATTTAATTAGCATATTAACTATTTTTCCCTTCCAATAATCTGACAAAATACTGAGCAGTTGATGACCCAGAACAGACAAGTCAGCAACTGTTCCAAATTTGTCACCTACTAAAAAAAAAAAAAAAAAAAGTCAAATGTAGGCTAATTAAACTGTGTATCTATTGATCTAGGGTGGTTTAGAGGAATGTCTTTGGACAATATATCATCCCCCTGAAAAAAACACCGACGTGGCTTGATTGCTTCCTTTTATTCCTCAAATTGTCAAACAGAAGCAATAACGTTAACATTTAGGTGATCACCCACTACATTACTTTTTGTCACATCGTCTTCTAGAAGGCAACAAATAAAATATCATATTGTAATTATTATTATATTAGACATTTTTCTGGAATTTAATAAAAGAAATTTAAGTTTCCCAGTATGAAGCTCCATGTTTCCAAGCTCTTTTATAAACTGGCTCTGTGCTTTCCTTAATTTTCTCTCAGCTTTCCTTTGTCAGTTGCTTACCCACATGCCCCTGCTTTACCTACTCGGTCTTTCCTGGTCCTTGCCTGCGGATCTTAGACACATTCCTAAGTTGAGGAGCGCAGAGGGCAACACGGGCAGCACCCTACGCTGAATTCGCCACACCAAGTGCCCCTTTCGCATCAAAGTCCTGACCCTGAGCAGCAGCACAGTCCCGTGGCTCTGCCAGGGTCAAAGGCTCCTCTTCCCATTGGAGTCGAGCAGCAAGAAGGAAAAGCCAGCTTCACCAACTGCCAGCTATTTTATTGCTACTGAACAGCACTGGTGACCAGATGAAGAGACTTTTTCCCTTGTTTAAAGGGCCCTTAGTTCCTCACACTGCCCTGACTGTGGCACGCTGTCACCGAGCTTGAAACCTGTTCTAGCTCGGCATCTGGCAAAGAGCTATTCCTTAAACTACATTTCACTGTGTCCTGGTTTGAGTTAGAACAGAGCAATTCTGGTCAGTGATTTCACTTTTCAGCTCAGTTCCTTTAACTCACTGCACCTTCTGAAATGAGCAGCCTGTTTTCGCAGGCAGTGGCCGCTTCTAGCAGTGATAACGCTCGATGGTTAGTTAGTACCAGGGACTGGTGTGCAGCCCAAGGCCACTGCTAGATCCTGTGTACCACATTGGGGGTGCAGAAAGGAAAAGCCGCACCTGCAGGGAGGAGCGGACAGATGGGTGCCCTTAAACTGACCAAGGGGATATCCCATCCCATCCCATCCCATAGACGCCATATTCGGCTGCTGGGGGCCCTTGCTCGGTTCCTCTCGGCTCAGGAGCTCTTGCTCTGGGCTCTTTCTTGGATTTTATCTCGTTCCTTCAATGGCTGGAATCCAAGGAGGACGCTGTTCATTTTGCCTCTGATCCTGATCTGAGTGTTCCTGAATCCAGTAGCAGAATCCAACTCCTGAACACGGTTCCCGTCTGTTGCTGGGCCCTGTCTGGGACTTTCCCGGTGCCTGCTCCATAGCATCAGTGGTGATGGGCACGTACTTGCCATCAGGGGGGTCTGGGCTCGATACTGGTCTTTTATATATTTGTATATATTCCATTTTATTCTTATAATTATTTTTCTTCTCATTAAAGCTGTTCTAGTTTCCTTTTCTAATCGCTAAGTCTCTCTCCCTTATTTCTTTTCTCTTCCCCTTGGGAAGGGAGAGGGGTTAACAGAGGGTATCTGTTACAGGTTTTAGGGCTGCCCTGACCCTAAACCGCGACACACTATCACAACAATTAGCAGCTCTCCGAGTCCTACCAGGATGTCCACGACTAAGACATAACTGCCTGTTTGTGCTCCAGAGCAGTAATGAGATTTGCAGGAAATAAGGATAAAGCTTGTAGGGACCATATGACCTTGTTCTCTGTTACAAATAGATTAAGAGGTTCCAAAAATAAAAGTTAAAGAAGCAGTTACCTTTACAATTAATTACCTCTAATTACAATTAATTACCTCTAAAAGTCAGGGCTGTAGAAGTTAAAAAAGAATCCTTTACATCTGTTGTGCATATGTCGGGTTAAATATAAATACTCCTACTGGAACTAACACCAGATGAATTCTTTGTGTTACAGCAACACTCAAAACAAGACCTCAGCTCTGCTGCTTATCTTCCAGCGTTTCTATAACTCGAAGAGCCTATCTAACCCAGCCTGGGACAAACTCAGTTATTTGTCTTGGTGATCCAATTTACTTAACCAAACTGAAAAACATCAGCTGGTTTAACTTTTCTTGCAGTCATAAGCAATGTAAAGTATTTTATTCACAAGGATATTTATAATGTCCAGGAGAGCCATAGCAGGGGGGAGAATTAATGTTCCCTCTCCTCTCCCAAACAAGCAAAAATTGTTAATTTTTATACCAACATACAATAATCAAAAACATCTCCTTGCTGTAGATGCATGTTACCATTTGCTACCAGACTTCACTGGAATCCAGAAGTCCAGTAGAGCCCTCCTCGATGCTGGCAGCTGAAAGCCAAGGTCGCCATGAACAGAATTGGCCAACCTCATGCAAAGTGCTCAGTGCTACGTTAGAAGTCAAACCAGAAACAGATTCCGCCATGTGCCTTTGTGGGGAAAAAAATTAAGTTTTACAGCAAAGGATTACTGGAAGCATCTGTTTGCGTGTTACTGAACACAGGGGTTATTTAAAATAACCTTGGCAGCACAAAGCTTTCCTTTCCAAAAAGCTGAGTTTAGGAACACACATGGAATGAGTTTTATCCCTTCAGTTACACGGAGGTCAAACTAGATTATCACAACAGTCCCTTCTCACCCTCAGACCATCTAAATACCATTTATGCTATTCCTACACAATTTATTGACTCACTCATTCTCCCTGTTGGCAACTCTCAGACTGCTTTGCCCAAGAAGGCAGGGAGACGTTCTGCTGTTTTTTTTTCTACCATGGGAAAGTCCACAAAGGTGCAATAGGTCTTCTAAGAATCTACATCATGAACCTGATATAAAAAAAGTTGGACAACCTATGTTTGGGAGGAAATCAGAAAGCCACAACAGGAAGAGGAGGAAAAACAGAAGTCCTGCCAATTCTTTTTGCAATGTCAGGCCAAAGTGACCCCCTGCAGATGTGCTGGCCAAAGTGACATCCTGCAGATAGGTGGTTAAGCGGCAGGCTGAACTCTTTAACCATGTTATTTTTAAAACATAAGTTGCTAATCTTTCAGGGAACTGAAAAAAAAAAATTTAAAAAAAATTCAACAAACCAACCAACCCCAAACAGGCTCAAGCAAGCCCAATTCATTTTGAATGGAAGAGCTATCTTTAAAAAAAAAAAAGAAAGAAAAAAAAAAAAAGAGAGAGAAGGCAAGCACTCTAACAAATGCTTATTGATTGTGACACTGAGATTACAAAAAAATAGAACAATAGTACATCAAGAAATTATTTACTATTAACACCTCTTCAGCAAGCAAAAGGTCGGGGTTTGATTGTTTCTACATAATCCCATCTGGCCACATTCATCTTTTGCTTCTGATCCCAAACTTGGAAAACGGATCCTGTAGAGCAGAAAGAGCCCTTTGTTTTCCATTTCACCCAGCACAGTGGGATTCTGATCAGATGTAGCAGCTACCCATTGGAAACTGAAGAAAGATGCTTGTTAATTATAAAGACAATGGAAAGAAAGGCAAAGATGATATCCTTCCAGGCATCCCAGAAGGCAGAGATGAAATACAAAGAAACAAAGAATCAAAGAATCTTAGAATCGTTTTGATGTAACCTCTTGGAGAAACAAAGGGAAGTTAGCGGCATCTTAGAAAGCACAAGTACAACTTTCAGACATTCTAGGTGTGGAGAATGAAACCAGTGAGGTTATTTATTTATTTTTTTTTGAAGACTGCCTCTCTTTCTTGGACTGCTCAGTGAAGACATTTGCATCATTAAAAACTAGTAATGTTATAGCTACCGAACGACTACCACACAGATTAGACCTAACTCTGAGCAAAGTGCTGCCGGCCGATTCTGCTTTCGTCCCTCTCCCTGCCTCTTCCCGTCCACTACCATTGGAATTGCTCCTTTTGTCAGCAGTAATTCTTTTCCTAGCACCTGTGTGGTAGACACCACCAGACACGGGTTATTCACCACTCGGCTGTTTCCAAACGGTCTGGCCTGGCTCCAGCTATTGCACCCTACAAACTGCACCAGTGTAAAGCGGTGCATCCTTGGAGGAAGGCTGCAGCTTACTGGGCTGCTGATGGTCCCGGGAGCCAACGCTTTTAATTCACAGAATACTTTGACAGGCTTTTAACACCGCTTTCCTCAAAGGGAGAGGAAATTAAGATTACCACAAACTTTTTTTTTTTTTATAAATGAGTTTACAATTGTACAGTGAGTCTTCCTGCCTGCTGACTTCAGCTGAATAAGGATTCCTGCATCTGTGGCTTTTTTAATTCTTCCATAGGATTAGGAAGAATAGCTATTTTATCCTAATAACCACACAGACAAGATTATTCTTAACACCTCAGCACAAAACACAGCATTTCTAATCTCTGACACTTAAGAACCACCCCAGCACTACATTTTCTTCAACTGTTTAGAAGAATCCTACAGTCACAGTATGGGAACTACCGAGCACATTACTTAAAAGACTGGGACAGATGCAGGAGACTTAGAATAGAGAGCTGGACAGACATGTGGTTCTGGTCTGATATTTGGAGAGGGAAACCAATCCAACCCTTCAGTCTGAAGAGAAGGGGAATGAAAGTCACAATCCTCTTACTTCAAGATTGAAGTACCTAACAAGAGAGTTAACCTTGAAGCAACGGGTTTTAAAACTGTAAGAGGAACAAATGAGACTTACCTAGAATCATAGGACAGTTTGGGTTGGAAGGGACCTTTAAAGGTCATCCAGTCCAACACCCCTGAAGGGGCAGGGATATCTTTAGCTAGATCAGGTTGCTCAGAGCCTCATCCCACCTGACATTGAAGGTTTCCAGGGATGGGGCATCTACCACCTCTCTGGACAACCTGCGCCAGTGTTTCACCATCCTCATCGTAAAAAAAGAATTCTTCCTTGTATCTAGTCTGAATCTATCCTCTTTTAGTTTAAAACCATCACTCCTTGTCCTGTTGCAACAGGTCCTGCTAAAATGTTTGTCCTCATCATTCTTATAGGCCCCACTTTAAGTATTGAAGGCTGCACTAAGATCAGCCTGGAGAGGAGAAAGCTCCAGGGAGAAAAATCTCAACTCTCTCCGCCTTTCTTCACAGCAGATGGGTTCCAGCTCCCTCATCATTTTCACGGCCTCTTCTGGACCCATTCCAAGAAATCCATGTCTTTCTTGTACTGAATACTCCTGAGCTGGACACAGTACTCTAGATGGGGTCTCACTAGCTTGGAGTAGAGGGGGAGAATCCTGAAAAGGACGTGCAAGAAAGAGTTATAAACACTGCTTAAAGAAAAAATAAGCCCTATAAGTAACTTCTCTATTTGTACAATTTATGCAAGGAAAATGAATATCTATCATGCTTCTTGCTGTCAAAGCCACGTATTCAGGAAGATTGCGTTATTAAAATCGTAATTGAACGTGGAGAGCCCTGACTGACCATTAGAAGGTAAAAAAAAAAAAAAAAAATATGTGGTGAGGCATGAAAGAAGCTACTCACTTTGGCTTTGCCCCTCTGCTAATTATGCGGTTAAAACAGCACAATCCCTTTAACATGGAGACAACTCTATCAAAACCAGAGTTTCACTACCAGATGTGCACATTAGTGCTTCCACAACTGGAGCCATTAGCTAAAACTAAAAAAAACAAACCAAAAAACAAATAAATCATGCCTCCAAAACACCTATTCTGATAAAACACAAAGCACGAACTAAGTAAGCCTTGTGCTGCATGCTAAGGCTTGGCTACTAATTGGTTTTTTACATGTCCAAAAAGAAAAAAGGAGGGAGACACACACAGACGGACGACACACACCTCTCCCCTCAAACCCACACTTCTGTGTTTTCACTGCTCTACCCGCACTCCTTTGTGTGCAGCCAGGGAATTTGACTTTTGATCAATCCTGGCTGAACTAAGATTTCATTTGAAAAGTGTACTTTGCTGGTGGCTTTTGATTTACTGGGGAGATAAACAGGCTAATAATACCCTGCCTGTACAGACAGCCCAAGGCTGCAGTTCCACCCAGAGCAGCACCACCGAAGGCCTACTGAAGACAGATGATAGCTCAAGTTCAAGGTAATGAAATTAATGAAATCATCTTATACACACAGCCTGGCAAGCCTTCTATTACGTATATAAACAATATTTTTCAGCGTTTTTAATCACTATGGATCCTTTTGCTACATAGCTGAAACTTAGCATGTTTCCTCATAAAATTTAGGCCGACAATATGTATATTCTTGCCACATACAGGAAATTTCTGGTTTAGACAAAGCTGTAAGATTTCTACCCAGCTACCTACAGTACTAACTGCTAAATACTGAGATTGTCCTCTTACTGATGAGACTTTTGACTGGGGGAGTGTGGGGTGTACATATACAATATATAGGAAATAATTTATTCCAAATGTCTAAATATACGTATCATTTTAAGGAAGAAATACATCAGTTACTTCCTGCTTGCTCACCTCTCCCAAACCCCTTAGCAGTTCAGATTTGTAAGTAATAAGCATTTCAAGCTTATCACGGTTTCTAAATACAGGCACATGATGACTCCTACATTCCACCTTCAGCTTAACAGGACACTGCATGCTTAACTCCTAGGTAAATAATCTAACATTCGAAGATTAATGCTCTCCTCTTGGCTGCTGGTTAACAGTAAATCATGTTGGAGTCCCATATTTCCAAACTCCTAATTCAGCCTACCAGCCAAGCCTTCCTCTCTCCCAGTGGTAGATGTGATGTAGTTCAGAGGTGTGCGCTGCTACAGCTTCATGTGCGATCACAGAGGAACTCTAAAGACGAGTGAGAACTCTGCCAGCACGCGGTCCTGTAGCTGGGTGATGCCAGAGGAGGAAGATAAGCAAACAGCCCAGAACTGATCAATCTGCTGAAATTTTCTGGGTTGATGGTGCCATAAAAAAGGTTGGTTATCAAAAATTGCTTTGTAAACATGAGGTCATGCATGCAAGGCTGTGCATTACAAGGAGCTTTCCACACCAAAGGCACATGCCCGTGATCCTCAAATCCGCTCTGAGAGGACATGCTTTTTATCACAACTAACCTCCTTCACAGGCTGTAAATTCAGCTCAATATTACTGCTATTCAGGTCTAGCAGTGTCTTTTATCTGCACAGATGAATAAAATGCTTCATGTGAAATGAAATTTCACTCCCCTTTGAAGAATCAGGTCTTAAAAGATGCAGCTGCTGAACCAGTTCTGCATTCAAGAGGTTCCCTGACAATACCCAATCGGGGTATTAAAATAAATTCAGCCGTAACAATGAAATAAATGCATCCTTAACTGCAACTAAAAGCAAGCAGCCTAAGCAGAAATACTGTAAAGGTAGTACAGCATTCTGCATTTCTCCAGAGGCCCTTCCCTTCAGACCTGGAATTGTGTATGATGGGAATGTAAAGAATGTTATATCATGAATCACTTGGAAGAGAAGGATATACTAGAGTTTGATACACAACTGTGTTACTCTTCAGTTCAGATATCCATGTCTCTTGCTATGCCTAATCTCTTATGCAACAGTACCTGCAGGTCTATGGCTGATAGAGCTGAGATCACAGAGCTCAAACCAGAAATGCGTTACCTGTTATCTCAATGTGTAGACCTTTGCCTCAACAGCAGTCACTAAGCTACCCACCAACGTGCTATCTTGCATTGCACCTTGTGGCCTTGCAGATAATGCCAGTTAGTTCAATGAAGTCTAGTACTTTTGTGACTATTTCATCATTCAAAAATCTGTTCTTATTTTTAGTTATCAATAAACAACCATGCAGTACATATGGGTAAAAAAAAAATTTCAAGATCAAAAGTCTAAATATACCAGACTGAAGGAAGGTTGTTAGAATGATCCTTGAAGAATGTTTGTAGGGGTACATCTAATGTAAGATTTTTATTAACAGCATTGGAAAAGACGAAAAAAAGCTGGCATTTGTTAACAGTCCTAACCTGAGAGACAAGGCAGAGCACAGTAATATAGTGAAAAGTTCAGAGTAAGAGAGACACGATGTTACTTAAAATAACAAGGACGAAAACGTGCAAATAAAGTTCTGCAAAATGATGTTACGAATTCTTATAAGCTGTGGAGAAAATCATCTGTTGATGAGAGAAGCAATAGCACTTGCATTATTACTGAGAAGACAAATCAATACCAGAGTGCCACAAGGGAAAAAAGACAAGTTTTTCCTCTCAAATAAAACACTTTCAGCTGTGAAAAGAGAGAATGTCACTGCACAAGGCACTAGCAAATTTCCGACTGGGAAAAAAAAAAAAAAAGGCGTCATTATGATCAAGTTAAAAAAAAGGAAAAAAGAAAAAAAACTCAAACTGGAACAAGTACACACTTAGGCAAACAAGGAACAGAGAAGAGTTTCATGAATGAGAAGAGTTTGGCTGAAGCAGCTTCGTAAAACAGAAGAACTGAAAATGGATTGACTGTATGCTACAAATACATGAAATGTACACACCAGAGAGGTGGATTTCTTTTTAACCTCAAAAGTCAGCATTGGCAGAAGAATAAAAGGATGTACAACTTCCCAGGATCGGGCTAGTACAGAAATTGTCAGACCCCTCTTAAGCATTGGAAGAGTACACTACAACTGGTTTCCAGTAAGAATAAATAACTGCAGTATAATAGTCTGGTAGACTAATCATAGCTTGATAAACACTGCTGCTTTCAGACTGGGAACCACTGAAGTCAGGGGGGAAAAATACTTTAAAATGCTATGTATAAACATAACTGTCATGTTAAGGTGAGTCCAGATAGTCAACTTTTTCTTCTCTTATACTCACCATTTTAGCACAAATATGTAAAACATGACAAATACTCTCCTTAAATTATATACCAAAGTACCACAGTTAAAAGAACCCACCTGCCTGGTGCTTTCTAAAGCAACCTCCCCAATATTTCCTCAACAGAACAACAACAAAATTAATTTCTCTATGAATAAAACAGAGACACTAGAGCTATGCTGAATACCAATTGCAGACACATCCTCTCTAAGCTTGAATTGAATCCATACTGCTACTTGTGGGCAACGCTGTCTGCTCCAGCCATCTGTTTTGAATGAACCTGGGAATAAAAGATCTTGGTAACACCCAAAACTTCAGTTAAACAAATAATTCTCTTCCCCGTTGCTGTTTTTAAATGAGATATGCTTCTAATCCCTCCAAATCCCTGGTTGAGCAGCTGACAGACACAACAGGCAGTAGACTAGGGGCTTGGCTTCAGCAGAAGCAGGATCTTTGTAGCCTCACCCAGCTGTACCCGGCAGGGCTATGTTCAGCCAGACGAACGGCACGCACACAACTCCACAAACCAAACCAACCAGACTGTAATCTTTGCTGGCTCACTCTTCCAGCTGTGCTAACTCCATTTGGATGTAACAGGACAATTCAGCCAGAAAATCTTTACTGATAGGGTCCCATTCTCAAATTGTTTCTCTTCTGTCAGTGGGCGGTGCGGTCACACCTCCATCCTATCCTCTGGTACATATCTCCACCCAGATCTAAAAGCCAGTACAAATGGGGAGGTCTGGGGAGCCCTTCTCTGTCACTTCCCCAGAAAGCTGCCACTAAGGCTCTCATTGGCAGTGTTCCGCTTTTCTCAATCAATGACATTGATCTGTGGCTGGTTTGGTTCATCTGCTGATCAAAAATACACTGTCAGCATCAAGCTGTTTAAGGTAATTAAATGAATGTCGGCCGGGGGAAGGAAGCCTTCATAGGGGCACTGCAGAGGGCAGAGAATGGATTTCTAAATTGCCCTAATTTTAACTGGATGCGACAGGACACATTCGAAAATAAGGACATAGCCTGGAGGCATATCTGTGGCAACAAAAGGGGGAAACGTGTAGGTTATAATGCAAACAGATCAACAAGAGAGCAACAGCAATGAAGCTAAAGGAAAAATGTTGGCTAATCAAATTGTTAACATCCAACAAAAACGACTGCTGCTCTTCCCTCCGAGGATCTGGAGAATATACAGCGTTTCTCTGTTTGCCTGATAAATAATTATAGGGCTTTAAACTAGAACTGAAACATCTGTTCACAGTGCAAGGTACAGCAAGGGCAGTACTCACTAACCTGAGCACATTTCTTTATGGATAGCATCTGCCTCTCTGATTCTCCCTCTCACATATACACACAAAGTATTTCACTGAAATTATGCCAATTATTTTATCCGTCACACTTTGAATTTTAAAAATACACAATTCAAGCATGATATAAGGGGGCAGCGAGAATGAAAGCAGGGGGAAGGTGCTAAAAATTGAGGGAAAAACTGAGCAATATATTTTCTGACAATTAAGCTTTGCGTTACCCGATAGAAATATTTTTACTACGTAAAAGATTCATACTACCTTACTTGGGCTCTTGTTGAGGGACCCAAGCTGGAAGGGACCCCTCAAGCCCTCTTGCTGCAGTGGGGAAAGGGGCACACTCAGATCAGCAATTCCAATCAGATATCCCCTATCCACTATCAAACATAAGCAGGCACGTTTCTAACTTCAGCGCCTCAGATGGATGCCTGTATCGGATGTGCTGAAACAGGGCCAAAGTCTGTAACAAGATTCTTGTTGCAGGGTAGTAAAAATTTATCTATAAACAGGATAGTAAAAATATATCTAGAAATATAACTTAAGAAGAAGTACCTCTCCTTTATATACAGTAATTGCCTTTCATATTAGAAGTTTCTTCTCATCACCAATGTTATTGGCATAAGATAAATTCAACAACTGAGGGAAAAACATGAGAAACTTCTGTCGTTTAGACATCAGCAAAGTGTAGAAGAAGGATATACAAGAAGAACTAAATGTTTTGACACACCTCTCTACCAAAAACAATGAATAAAAAAAAATTATGAATCTCCTCCCTTGTTCCTAATGAAAGTGTATAAGATTATCAAAAAGATTAGCAGAAAAAGTTGCCACATAGCACTTTGCAGGGAAACTTGCCTTTTCCTGAGGTCCTTATCCCTCACCCAGTGATGTCAATAGAAAAACATCTACCCATGTCAGCCAGTGGCAGGTGACGTGGCAGACAGCAGCCCCCCAGCCTCTTACCTGTTTGCACAGTTTACAGCTTTCAAGGCTGAACAAAAGCAACAGACACAGTTGATTTCTTTAGACTATTTTTATAGCTTGAAAGTAAACTTCAAGGCTGCAAACCCTCAAATATTTGCAGATTGATTCAACAAGTCATAGCACTCCTTGTCTGCCTACTCTGTCAATCTGCAGACAAAGTCCAACCACCCTGCTCACATGCAAGGAAAACTGGAGTTCCTACAGGGTGTAGTCAGTGTAAAAGAGAATTTCTTACAGTTGCTAAAAAGTAGTAAAAGATTCCATCAGCCCTCTTCCTTCTATCTCAAAGTCTCCCTTCTGTTCAATAAGGAAGCAAAAAAAAAACCAACGTATTTTTTTTTTCTTGTTTAAAACAAGATCGGAAAGAAGCAGAAAAGAAAGTATTAACTCTGATGTCCTTGGCCAGCACCTAGTTGACACTGTAATACTGAATTCAGCCTCTAACCATTTGGGATAAAGGTCTGTTCAAAAGCAAAACTTGGCCAACAGAGAATTTCAAAGCCTCCTTATAGACAAATTAGTCTTCCATTTTGAGTACAGCTTTACATTAAGAGCGTAGCTGTAGTCAGTCCTGTACAATGCTAATGGGAATTCATAATGAAACCATTCTTTACCTATAATTAAATTCCAAGAAAGAACATTCCCAAATGTATTTCACAGGGTTATAAAACATAGCTGTGCCTGATGTCTGCTTCTGCTTTTAAACTACTTCAGCACGTGGTGAGATTCAGCAAAATTCGGTGTGTAAACATCTCCTGCAAACCCAGAGATCCAGCCAAGGGAACCTAGAAGCTGCTGAACTGACCAGGTGTAGATAGTGCCTATAGCTTAGGGTGTGCTGAATTTCCCTCTGGTCTCTCTAGCCTGGCTACATCACCACTGATTGTAACAGAGCTTTGACAAGAACTGTGCATACAGACAGAGACAGGGATTTTAACTTTTCCTTGTTTTGTTGCAAAATCACAATGTGTAAAGTGCCCAAGACATCCCTGCTCAGAACAGGGGGACAGAGCCGAAACTACTGCTCCTGGCAGAAACTGCCACCACCTCACCAAATAGCTCTGAAGAAAGTTCACGCTGCCTCCAGCCAGGCCACTGGGAATTCCTACTTCAGGCTCAGTGCTCAAACTGTGCACATCTCCCATCTTCACTCTGCTCTGCAATCACTGCTTCAGCAGTGTCCCATCTCGTACTCCTGCAACCACAAGGGCCAAACCTCAGGCACCTTTGCAAGTCCCGTTTCTCAGCATCGTACTGATACAGAAAGACATCTACCTAACAGGTGTAGGGAGGGAGTGAGAAGTAAGTCTGCAAATTAACATACACATAAACCACTGTGTGCTGTATCCGTGTTCAGTGTTTCCAGGACCCTAGAAAATCTTCGGCCCATGCAAGCCCATTTTAACACCTAAAACCTTTAAAATGGAGAAGAATGCAAAGATAAAATAAAAGCCAAGCTCCAGCTATGCACGTTTTTAGCATACCAGGCAATATTCTTCCAATAAGAGCATCTAGCAACCAAAAGGACTCCTCTTCATTCTTTGTAATAAGAATCAGGTATCCAGCTATGAAATTCATGCCCTGAAATAGAAAGAAGGAGTTTAAGATGCATACACTAGCTTATTCCATCTGATAAAGGCTAAATTACTACAGATCTACAAAGTGGGTATATTAAGTAAAAAACAGTAATAAAGGCCACTGTTGAGTAAACTGTTAGCTGACTAAACAGCTAACAAGAACAATTAACAAAGATGAAAGAGAGGAAAATTAAAAAGACAAAGCTAAGTAGTCTATAATTTAGCTTCAATTTTCCATTTTTGTTTTGTGGGGTTTTTGGCGTTTGTTTTTGTTTTTTTTTTTTGTGTTTGTCTGCGGTGGTGTTTTGGGTTTTTTAAACCCCAAAGCCCTGTCCCAATGCAACTGAAGACTGCTTTGACCACAACCAAATCCCAGCTATGTTTGATGTGTACAAACACAGACACACCTGCAGGTAGACAGTGTGGCTGCAGAAGAAGAACACCTGACCTAAACAATCTTTAATAAAAAAATTGCAGCCCCAGCAGCTTTTACAAGCTGGTGCTGCTTAACTCATCAAATGACTGTATACAAACCACTTGCTTCCATAATACCTCCAGTACTCCACACACTAACCAACGACTGGTCACTACAGCTCTTGCCTTTCAATGCGCAAACAGAACGTAAGCACTGGAAAGTGGGGTGATTGGAAGAGCTACCAGAAAACTTATGAAAAGTAGCCAAGTCCTGACCGGTCAAATTCCAGCTGGGCAATTTTCATAACCATTACGGACACTGACTGGAGAAATGGCATACAGAGCACACAGGTCATGGACCAGTATTCCTTGTAAACACGTTGCCTCTATGTCAGGCACATTTTTTCTTGTCTTCACCATAACAGTGCTAAGTTATGGCAATATTTACATGCACAGCAGTCCACTTTCTTAAGCGTTTTTAAAAAGGCTTTTCCATCCTAAACAAGCCGACAACCGTAACACCAGAGCACATCAGCACAACAATATACAAAAGCTGCCTCTGATGTGCAAGCTCCCAGAAAGTCTTCCTACGCTAACAAGAAAATTACCTTTAAATATTTACAGGCTATGAAGGCTGGTGTTGGTTACAACGCTTTCTTGGGTTTAATCCCTTTCTTTGGTCTTCTCACTGCCGTCTAAGCAGTATCAGGTTGAATTTCAAACTCAGTTTCTTCCTACTTGCCTGTCCATACTGGGAAATGGCACCAAATAAATGCTACCACTACCCCACCCCACACCCCACCTATGCGATGCTGCGCGAATGCTGGTCTTCCTGTAGTCTGAAAAATGCGACAGTGGAAAAAAATTGAGCTCTCATGATGCCTCATACACACCAAGGCCTATTTTGGAAAAGATGGCAGGAGGGAGAGGGAGAGGGAAAGGCAAGCTTGCTTTCTCTTCCTCTCCAAAGCAACTAATCTTGATACAAGCACGTGTAATAAAACATTTATTTTGCAGCTAACAAACGGAAGTAAACACGATCTAGCTAGCTACTAAGAGGCCACAGAGAAACCCACAAGGCCATCTAAACTTGCCTGAAGCAATTAACTTCCCCCTGCCAGGGACATTTTAAAAACAGAAAATGTGTGGATCTACTTCTAAAAACGCACGTTCAAACGGGCAAGAACGGTTACCATTGGTGAAATGCAGCACTGTTTAAAAAGCACTGATTACATACCTGACAATATCCTACGGCTTTATTATGATGCCCGTATGCTACCAACACGTTGTAGAGCGTATGCTGCAAACAAGGGTCAGCAGTTTTGCGGAATTTTACATTATCTGGAAATGTTCTGTTCATGTCTGGACAAAAGGCAAAAAAACACAAATTAAGAGCCATTCTCTCCTTCACTTTCCAAACAAACTTTTACAGCTCTACTGAGGTGCAACTGAAACTGCACCACGGTTCACTATGCTTTTGTTTTGGTGGATGAATTTTAAGAAACGGCTTTACCTCCATTTTGGCTAAAAGGCCACGTGCGTTCAAGGATAATCTGTTCCTAGAAAGATTAATCCTATTAGTGTACAGAAATCAATTTCAAGCAGGACTGAAGAAATTCTCCTGCAGACTGAACTCTCTCGACATCTGACTGCAAAGGCTTAAAAAAAAGCAGAGCAGACGTTTAGACTGAAAGGAGCAACATATATCAAATTTACCTAGCCAAGCAGCATGAAATGAGCTGCACCTCTAGGAAAGAATATTCTCATGACAAATCAGATGAACTTTCAGTTGACCTACTCAGCAAACTTTTACCAAACAGTCCCAAACAACTGAAAAGGGTCCTGTTACTGCGGCTGGTGACTTCCATTAAAAAAAACAAAAATGTGATTTTTAAAAGTTTCTTCATGATGTGACCATGAGAAATGTTGTTTCTTCATTGGTGCAAGACGACTAAGGAGAGTGATTTTTGAAATCCAAGCAGCAGAGCACATCCTACATGCTTCAAACTCAATTCTAAACCAAGTAAGGACTATACAATTACTGACATTTCAAAACATTTGTTTCTTCCAGACCAAACACGAATAGTAGGACTCCTCTCTCCTCACAAAGGTCTTAAAATTAGACTCACAGGTTTGAGCTAGTCACCCAAAGCTCCCTTTAGTTCGTATAAAGAAACAGGCAGAGTTAATTTTCAGCCTGCTCCACTCTACAAAGAGGGAACCCAAGGTCACTAGTCCAAACCTGTGCATCTAATTTTTAGAAGCTTAAGTTGGAAAGAAAAATCCTGTTCAAAAGTAACTTTGAAGATTTTAAAAATCCAAGACTTATTAATAAAATACGAATAGTTATTTTGGCTATATTTAACAACAAAAAAAAAATGGTTTAAAGTTAAAAATAAAATAAAATTCAGTAACAGCTCTAATACTGTACAAATACCTATGTCCTCAGAGCTACCACTTTTTAGCAGCCTTCTCCTACATAAAAGAAGTCTGTTACAGCTTTGACACAAAGTTGAGCTGTAAGCAACTGAAGGTCAAAAGCTCCACAAAATCACAGGTAGTATAATGGAAGTCACTGCATTAAAAAGTTATCACACTAATCACTGTTTTTTCCTTTTAAAGTGAAGAAATCTTTTACAGAAATAGGAGGGCAGGGAAATATTTTAGTTCACTTGTCACGTGACTGGAAAGAAAAACACAAGGAAAAAGGCAATTTTTAAAAGGACTTGAGTGACAGCCAGTTATAGGATAAATAAATTTGTTTTGTTTCCTCTTGGTAGGAAGAGCAGGATAGCTGTTGTATAATCAAAACTCGTTGCTTATCAAAACGTATGCTGGATGTTACAGAAAAGATTAATGCTGACATTTCAGTTATGGCTCTTCCCCTCAGCTGTGCAGAACAAGGGTGAGAGGGAAGTATGAAAAAAATCCATCACATAGAGAGCAGAAACTACTCAAACTGAACTCGTCTTTAATTTTACAACCCGAGGAAGGCCTGCAATTGAGAGAATCAGCTCCAATTTGCTTTCTGATTGCAGAGCAGTTTTTTTCCCCACAAGGACCCGGGCAAATGTTCCCTAATTTTATGAAGGATTTAAAACTTTTCTTTATATAGAGTATTTTCATTTGGGGGAAGGAGACTGGGACAGAAATAAGACACAAGGGCTAGAAGTCTTTACCCTTAATCAAAGTTATGGAGCATGGTCTCATAGGACTCCTTGTGCCAGATTATTACCTTGAGTGCACCAAGAGCAGGGGGTCCCACTCTCCCTTCCTCCTTCCCCCTCTTTCTGCTCCATTTGCATGCTCTCCCTTTTTCTCCAGCTCTGAGTGTCCTCTGACTGCAAGGTGAGGGAAGTCAACCCACCCACCAAGTGCACAGAAACTGGTGTGTTTTATCATACTACAAGACAACTGTCAGAGGCGACTTGAGGCAAACAGCAGGAGAGCGCTGCTCATTTGACTTAAGCACTTTCCCTCACTTCACTACGCCCGTCCCAGAGGAGACATCCAAACATCTCCAACTCCTGCTTGGCGCAGCCCACCCTCTGACCTGCTATCCATTAACCTGTGTCATTCTAACAGACATGAGTGTCCAAAGGAACACAGTCTCAAACTAGTCCCATTTGGGGAAAAAGCATCAGAATTGTTTTCAAGCAGGAAAGCGAACATTAGAACTTTATACTGGTAGGTAAACCTCCAAACTATGACCATCTTGTGGCTGTGTGCAGAGCTGCTGGCTATAACCAAACCAGGGATAAGAGCATGGGACCAGGAAGAAGGTGACAAAGAAAGGACTAGATACTCCTTTGCAATAAATTCAGATTAAATCCCAATAGCTTTGTTTTAGTTTTTAAATGATCTGAGGTGCTGCTGTGAAACAAACCCAAGAGCTTTCCTTTCACGTTGATTTCTCTTTGTGCAGCAACCATGAGAAGACCATTGGCTTGTTTCTTCCCTTTCACAGGTCGGCAGCATTTCTACCTCTCATTCATGAATACAAACATGACTCATTTTATATAACAGACAGCTATTTTAGTACCTGGAAACACAATCGTCTATTTCTGGAGCAAAGATTTAAACGCACAGTTCCAGAAATCTAATGCTTGGTTTGGGTTTTTTATTTTATTATTTTTTTCTCTATCCAGTGTTACTAACTACAAACATGAGGCATATGACTTGGGAACTCCTCAAACCACAGATAACCGGAGACTAGACAAAACATTCTGAGGGAAAAGTATCGCTACACACTTTACTCCTCCAGTTCTTCCTCTAGCTGTTCTGGAAGACAGAAGACCAGATGAGGTAGCTGTTTGGGTATGACCTGATACGGCTTCTTTATTAAAGAGCTGACACTGCTGTTCCCCTTGCTCTTGCACGCTTACTTGCCCTAAACTCACGTGCAAATTCCAACCTTCATTATTAGTTTAACCTCCCTCAGAGAAGCCTATTAGTGCTTTCATAGTAAAACAGTCACTATCTTCAGTGAAGTGGCAATGGCTGTTGTTTGAATTACTCCTCTGAACCCATCATAAGCCAAACTAGGATCCTGCAACTACTATCCCAACCACGCAGAGAGATCCTTATGCCAGCAGCCACCCAGCAGGCTGAGGGGACTGACTGATCAGGATCAGACCCGAGGTTCCACAGCACCTACAGTTCCTCCTCGTGAAATGTAAGAGTGGAAACGTGGATATTAGCTGCTTCTGCATGTGAGAGGACTTGCAGACATAGATGTAGTCGCTCTGAAATTCAATGGCCTGGCCTAAGAGGGGGCAAGGAAGCTACGTTAACTTATATCCCAGTCTTTTATATAACCAGCACATAGCCTTTGCTTTAGGAGGACAGCCACATTTTATCCTGTCAACTTCATTTGTCCTACTAAACTTAACTATAATAGGGCCTGAACAACAAAGCTCAGTAGGAATGCAAGCTCTTCTAAATGAATATGTAAACTAAGCCATGAAAATTTCCATCAAAATTAACAGACCTGCATTCTTCAAGACCTTATTTTTATGTTTAGAGTAAGGAGCCTGCTCTCTCCTACATTTCTCTTAAAAAGAAATTCTAATAGTAAAACAAAATCAACAATAAAGTCAATCGATTAAGAATCAGCAAGTTTAAGGGCAAAAATGGTGAAAGAAAAGTTTAGATTTTATTTAGCTGAAAGACTTCTATTCCTATTACTAATCAGATTTTTCTTTAAAGACCAGATCATTTCTTTACACAGTCCACCTGCACTTTTTTTAAGCCATTCCTATATTGAAAATAAGTATCAAACGTACATGAAAGAAATTCTGGCCATGTAAAAGAAACAGGACACATTAGCTCTTACACATGTTTTAAAATGCATTTGAAATAAAGTCTTTGGTTTGCCTTGTCCTCCTGCCTCTCCCCCTGAAAAAAAAAAAAAAGTGTGGTTGCTGTTCTCTTGTTTTCAAACGGCAGCATTGTCCTGAGTAAAACTTTAGAGCTAGACCACAGGGCTAAACACAACACAGTTGCCTGAAAATTCTGGAAATTGAAAATTCCGGAAATTGAAAATTCCACATATAATTTGGTTTACTTTGAAGAACAACTACAGTGATGGGAAACAACACAAAAAGAAAACAACTGAATACCAGACACGAATTCATACTGAAACAGTCCTCAGCTGAAGCCCACTAGAAAATTTGAACAATCGACAGAAGCACTAAGTTTATTAAACACAAAAAACTTTCATTCACCTTAAATACTTTGCTCCTGCCATCTCTCACGTTTACACTGTTTGTTCCTTTCTGAAGGGAAATCTACGATTCTGGAGTCCGAGGTCTTCTTTTTAACTTTGTTTCCTTCAATAAAACCCTCCAACCTATTTTTCTCCATCCCTTCCCTCACTTGCTCCTTGATAGTTTTCTTTTCTGCAGTTTTCCAATCGATGCAGGAGTTCTTCCAAACATTATTTCCTCTATAACTCACAAACAGATCTTTACCTTCCATTACTTTTCCTCTCCCACAGAAATATTTTTATTTATTTCATGCAATAGCTTGTGTGAAAAGCCAACCAGTATCCTGATACAACCCTTCATGTCACTGGAAAAGAAATTGTTTGTAAGTCTCTCTTGAAGCCCAACTGAATACAGTTCCATCCTTCTCCAGGCCCTTATCAAAACTGGCTTTGTAAAGTCATCTCAGTAGCTCCCTCTGTGTTCATAATTAGAACTCTACTGTTTCAAAGCAGGATACGAGCCTGAAGATTCCTGGCTAGCCTTTGTATCGTAGGAACGTGAAAGTTTATGCTCCAAAATGCCTTCCTAAGGCGTGTAGTCCCAAAAGCACACAGTGCTACTGCTGTTGTGGGGAGAGGTGGAGGAAAAACTCACTATAAACCAAAAAGTTATCCAACTCGAATAAAAATCTGTAAAGCCTGACTTTAACTACCCGCCTTTTTCAAGAGGAAAAAAGATGACAACTGTCCCTGTGACTCTAACAAAATCTCCTCAGCATTGTGCTTGACCAGAGCACAGCCCAACCCCTTGACTCATTACCTGGGTAATTCAGCCAATAACAGCTTCTCGGCTGTGGCAGTTTGAGAAGTTTCAGGACAAATCTCAGTGACCTCAATCTTCTACTTGCTTGTCCTCCCCTACTGCCTCTTCTAAGCATCCAGTGGGCCAGTCTAAGGCCTGGTTGCCTGAATACTCTGTCATCAATATTGGCCATTGATCGATGTTCACAGAGAGTGCATATGTAACTGGATTAGTAGAGGAGGGGTATTTCTCTTCCCATACTTCCCTTCTTTCAGCGGTTTACATTTAGTGTTCAGGATTTCATACATCAGGTGGATTTCCCCATCCCTCAGTTTGTCAAATTCCTTTTTAAACCAACTCATACCTCTGACCTCAGCAGCACCCTCCAGGGACAAGTGCCACAATTCATTGATACGCTCTTCTAAACCTGCAGCGTGGCAGATTTCATTGTGTCCTTGGTTCTTAGGTTACAAGAAACAAGTAACAGTTGCTCCCCATTCACCTTCCCTACGTCATTTATAATTCATACAGCTCTGTCAGCAGCTTTTTCTCAATAGCGTTTTTCCTCAAGATGAAATCTTAATATACTTCACTTGCCTCATATGGACACTGTACCACCCCTTCCACCATCCCTGCTGCTCTTCCAGTGTCCTGTTGGGACAGAAGTAAGGAGAATGAGACCCAGAGGCAGGTCTCATGGTACAAAGTTACAACTCTTCAATGACTTAGGAAATGACGTATTTTCTAGTTTGTTCTCTGTTTCTTCCTGAATAATTTTTAATCTCCTTTAATGCTTTTGACCACATGATGAACCTGGAAAGATCTGTGCTGTTAAAGAGCTTATGGCTAATCTAATTTACGTGTTAATTCAGCACTTAAACCACTACTACAGCAACGTTAAGTTTTCCATGACATAAATTGATCTCTAACATTTAAGGACATAGGACAGATAAACACAGTTAAACAGCATTATCAGGACAATAACCTGTTTTGATTGCTTCAACCAGCTCGTAATTCTTCTCTCCTTCAAGCAGTCTGTGGTAATATCCAGGGTTTTGTTCCATGTTGGTTTGGGCCCCACTCACAACCATCCAGACCAATGCACGGTGTTCGTTGGGGATGCCTTTCCTGATATACCTCTTCACTGCAAAACAAGAAGTTTGGTGCTGTGGGGTTGGTTGTTGGGGTTTTTTTAAATAATAATAACAAAAACCTCCAGTTGTATTTTTCTTTTGGAAATGAGGAACAATAAGTAGAGAAATCATAGGAAAACTAGTTTCTAAAGATCTCTAGATAAAATCTAGAGATTATTATGCTTTCTTCCCTATGCTAACATTTAGGATAAGCATTTCCTTCTCAGCTACACAGTATGTTTTAGATTTACTCCTAAGTTCCTATCACTCAGTCCCCACATAGATCTCCAAACCCAGGTTTTCTCCCTCCTCCTCCTAATACTCATTAAGATTTTGAATTCTTTCCTCTCCTTCCTTTCTGGATGGAGATATGAACAGCAAAATTTCCCCTTGATATCTGTCCTTTTTCATTCAGACAAGCACTGTCTTTTTCTTTCCCTGTGTTAGCAATGGCCTCTGACATGACAGCCCATTCTGTTTGCTTGGTTATGTTCTAGGATAAATGGTCATGTGAACATAATTCCAGGATTTCAGCTTCGCCCCTAACCACCTAAATCACAGCAGAAACTGAAAAATATGAAATGCGTATACTGTCTAAATAAGCCTCTGGAAGAACTGGAGATGTCAGCAAGCAGAGGATAATTTTTCCTAGAATAAATGGGGATGCCTTTTCAAATCTAAAGTAGCTCTTATCTCCTGAATCATATTCATCATCAGGGTGTGCTTTGGCGTTTTTTTTTAAAAGCAGATGATTCAGTGTAAATAACTAGGATGCAAGATTGCAGGAAGAAGCATCAGGCTAATGACAGCCAAAGCAGCTTCCTGCTGGGGATGGTATGCAAAATATTAATAAGCAGCCAACGCTGCTCATTGGTACATAATCTGAAATCAACACTACCCCTTCTGACCCAAAAAGACAGCTGAATGTTTGAGATCCTTCAGCTTTTTCCAGGGAGAAGAACCTGGCAAAGGAACTAGAGTTTTCCTAGTAAGTGAACGAGGCTGTATCACTCGAGAGTATCAACTTCTCCTCCCTAAATTCTATGGAACTCAAGTGAGAGTGGAGATTTTCACTTTGCACACATATGATACATCATTACCTAACCTGGTTTTATCCAGTCACAAAGATCTGTACCAGAGTGAAACAAGTTTTTACCACAGCTCAGGCAGACACCTTCTAAATACACTCCACTTAATTGCAGCTGCCTGTCCTTCAGGAGCCAAGGCTGCTCCCCCAGTGTCAATAGAGAGATCCCTGCATCTCCAGTGGGCAACCCACCCACCTAAAATCTGGCACTTTCTCTCAAAGAAACACTCCTGCCCTTAATATTTCCAATAAACACCTGGTCTTCAGGGTACAGGTTTTGTTAAGGTTTTTGATGGGTTACAGTCTCTACTGGTTTAATTGTAAAAGAACTTTAATTACAACCTTCTTTTAGGCAGACTGGAAATGGTTTACCTGTTTCCATGGTTGTTTAATAATCCTTACTTCTCCTTTTCTACAAAATTTTGAACTCTAATGTTCAAGAAAAACTGTAGATGGACACAGCAAATGCAGGAATGAGTGCAGGGACCTAGTCCTTTTTAGGTCAAGAAGAGACATTCAGATGAGCCTGTGAACGTCTCTAGAAGCAAATGTATTGGGTAAATTACTGGATTATCATATTCTAATATATAATTGAATGACATATTTTCTGGAACCACTGTCAATTCTGAAAGCATCGCCAACATCCACATTCAACAACACACATTAAACGCAAGAGAAGCGAGGACAAGCCTTTGATCCAGGCACAAGGGGAAAGCAGCCCTGCAGCATAACACACACTGAAGAATAATGAGCAACATCATTCTCATGGTAATAGACAGCCCGAGGCTTGTATCGCCCCAAGTGACTACCTACTCCATCTCCCCCACTCCCCGAGGAATGGAAAAGCCCTTTTTTTGGTGCTTTTCTTCCTGGCACCATTATTATATTTGCCAGAAGCTGCAAACTGGCAGATAGAAACAGCAAAGTAGTTTGGAAAATAAGGACAGATGCAATTTAATGTTTTATATATACATATACGTGTCACATTCTATACATAAAATTGTACTGGTTTATGAGACGATGTATTTATTTTGTTTTCTATAGGCCCTCTTCCACATGATCCTCAGGAACAAAAAAAAAAAAATCCACAACAGTCCACGCTGCAGAATGTCCTCCCACCGTAACATTTAAGAAGCTTTCACGGACGAAGCAGGATTGTGCACGTGTCTCCAATCACACATCTGACTCCAGTTGTAAATCAAGGGCTTGATCTCAAAGGCAGCACCGCTGAATGCCACCAAGACCTGAGCATCCACACTCAGAACCACTCCCAGTACAACCACAGTGTACACAACACAGTTCAAGCTCCAAAACATGCAGTAAAGAAATATCTTTATATGAAATTTTTGTCTGTGTTCATCAACAAAATATGAAACCTCGATATTTAAGCAAATAAAAGCAGTCTTAATAATTCCACTACATCTGACACTCAGTGCCAGTGTCTGCAGGTTTAGTCACACTTTATTAATACGTTTTTCTTGTTACAAGGAAAAACTGCTACATGATAGGGTGGTAGTCTAGAAGTGCCAATAAATATCCACAGTAACTTCAAGATAAAAATATGGAGAAAACAACATTTTCTGATACTGTGCACTACTTGCAGTAGCAAGATTTTAAAATAAGTGAATCACTTTAAACCTGCTTGTCCGTGTTCAGTGGTAGAATGAGAAATTCTAGAGGTTTCTTCTTCCAGATAAAAGCTGCATTTACCTTTTCCCCCCCCATTAACACTGCTTTGCTCTGCACCATAGACTAAGTTTATGTAGAAAAATCCCATTTAAAAAGAAAAACTGCCTCATCTAAGATATTGTAGGAGTGTGATTTTTGAGAAGCATCTGCACTTTACAGTTTTTTTTCAGCTACTAACAATTACTGTTGAACACTGAGGAAACTAACTACAACTCTAGAGGAAAAACTCTACAAAAGAGCTGAAAACAGCATCAGCAAGCAAACAAAAGTTTTAGTTTCTGAATACACAGAACAAAGTAAATCTGTGCTGTAAATGTTCAAGTTACATGCAAACACGAAAACTGATTTTCTAAGATGCTCCTTTCTTCCTCCAGCCCCTGGGATGAAACAGAAACGCTCCTGTTACAATCACAGTTTAGTAACATTACTTTCACCTTTCGCTATTTTATCAGCCTCGAAGACTAGCGAGCATCTCATGCTACTGGTCGGTTTTGAGGAATCCACTGACAGCCAAAGTCTTTCAGGTAGCACATTTCTGGGCAGAATTAAGATACTTTGGGCGATTATGTCAGACTGCTTGTAAACAAGCCATAGCACAGATAGCAGCTGAAGCACAGAATGGTTTGGGTTGGAAGAAACCCTAAAGATCACCTACTTCCAACTCCCCTGCCATGGGCAGGGACTCCTCCCACTAGATCAAGTGGAATGAACAAAAGCAAAAATTAAGAGGATCTCAGCAGTGGCAGAGAGAGAGAGGAGGCAACTAACTGAGCACTGACTGAAAATTCTCATGTGCAGAGGAAACAGTGAAGATAACAAGGGTACAGAGGGAAAAGAGATACCAGAAAATAACAAAAAGGAAGAGACTGAAGAACGAGCAAAGGCACTGTCAGCCAGAATTCCCATGACCTGCCCTGCTGGAAGGCTGTAATCCAGAACAACAGGATACACGGCTTAATTACCGTTGTTAAAATGTAGTCTAATTATTTTTCTTTACAGTAGAACAGAATTATATACATACATACACACCACTCTGGATGTGAGGCAAACTCAGTAGCATGTGAACACGCCACATTTCCAAATGGAAAATTAACACAAGTCATCACTTCTTCCTGATCACCCAGACAGGAATTATGAGCGTGTGTAAAGACAAATGGGTGTGGAGCTACTGAGATGCCACACGTACAATGCCTCTCTCGCATCTACTCATAGCAGGATGCATTTTGAAGAGGTCTCAGTAGAAGTCAGAATAAGGATATCGGTTTGCACCTACAGCCGTGGTGTTCAACAGGGGAGAAGGGGCAAATTGAATATTCTTCTCAGTTCTAGCCTATGGCCCACTTGCAGCAGAGAGGAAGTGAATCAGAACCTGCAGTTCCTGAGCAAAGCTTCAGAGCAGTGAAATCAGGTTCTGGAGGAGAGAAATTCAGTGCCTCACCAGGCAGACCTTCTGCTTCCCATCCACCTGCAAGAAAATCACTGTGGGATCATCTTCCATGATAAAGCTCTCACCTAGAGAGCGGCTTACATAATTCTGAGTGCATACGCCACACACATCACTCTTTGTACTGATACCAGAAGGGAAGTATTTAAAAACCAGTAATTATACAGGTTAACTTGTTGCTCTCCTCTTCTGAGGTATCAGCTGAGGATAATGCAGGAGGCTTATTGTAACAAGTTTGAATTTACACTCAGACTACATTTTCTCAGTATTATTTATTCTAATCACTCTCCTTTAAATTACGTATCACATGTAGAAATGAGAACGCATAGTCTACAAATCCAAGCATCTTTAACAAAAGTTAGTAATGTCAAAGATGATGCATCGGCTTGCCACAGTCATTGCCTGTGTCTACTCAATGCATTTATGGCATCCCGTTTTTCACATTGCCCGTTAGAAACGATTAAAACCACGTTAATGATCACTTGGGCAGCATGACCATCAGTACTGAAGCCTGGTGGACAAAGTTGAGAGATTTGGTCCAAGTTTTGGCTCTGAAATAAGCCCAAAGACATTTGCACTGTTGGTACCGCAGTAGCATTCTGTATCTACAAGGCTGGAACAGGGAACACCCAGGAAGATAAAGGTAACAAACTCACAGAAATTGCTAAAAGCTGCCACGGTCACAGTTCACGTAGTTTAAAGAAAATAAGAAGATGAATCAAAACTTGAGATTTTTCCACAACAACTAGAAGACTAAGTTCTGCAGAATCTCAAAATCCTCACTAATTCAAAATACTGGACGGTTGTCGCTATATTCAAAATTAACACCCTAAAGAAAAGCTTCCTTACATATGGAAGAAAAATAAGTGAGTGGAAGTAGCTACTTTCTAGTTAGCAGCTTAAGATCTAGCAGCTAAAGGTCAAATCCACATTTTCTGGGATTCCCCGGCCTTAAAACAGACATCCACACACTATTCTTTTATACTTAAAATGTCTTACTAGTTATCATCCTATTCTTGTTGCCAGGAAAAAAAAAAATCCCAAAACAAAACCACCAGAATTAGCAAAGTCTGCAACTGAAACACTGCCCTAAACATTCAGCTCTGTTACAGTCAGTGCCTGATTCACTTTTGCTTGCTTTTATTCACTTTTTCTTTAACGTACTTAGAGACAACTCTGCCCAACTCCAGAAGATTCCCAACAAAAAGTAAGCTGAAGAGTATAATTAAGAGCAAAGAGGAAAATTTACACGCTTATAGGAAAAAAACCAAAACACAACCAACTGAGAGAAAGAGTGGGAGGAAAATCCCCCACTGTTTAGTTTCACAGGACTCCCCATCACTTTCTGACCGCCTCTGTTTCTCCCTGTTTCTCTTGCAAGATAAAACATTACTAGAGGTCCTCTTGCTTTTTGAAGTGGCCACTAGCAGTTCCATCAGCATTTTATCCAATGTTGCATTAGCTCCTGCATTAATTTTATTTCCTTCACTATGTAAGGCATTTAGCCTCGGTTCTTAGGACGCACCTTTGTAGCTGTGAGGTGAACATAATTTTACAAAAAGAGGGTAAGGAGAGCTAGAAAACCTCAGCAATCTAAAAAAATCATCAGAGTCAGCAACAGAGAGCCCTAAGATCTTGATCCCCAGGGTTCAAGACAGTGCCTTCTACATAATCTGATACCTTTTTAAAGACAGTACAGAGCAGAGTACAATACGACAAACAGCTGTAAAATGGCATCTTGAAAGGCCAGTGGCCATAATCCCTGGGTTACAGATGTAATAAAATATCACAGCGTATGCCAAAGGATTACTCCTTTGTAAGATTTAAATCAAATCAACAATCCCCCGAAAACCAGCATACTTGCTTATGTACTATTACTGTTTATACTATCATTTTTCATTTGAAAACAAATAGTATTTAACATTCAAAGCCACAAAGCGATTGCATAGGATTTATATTGGTTCCAACATAATACACTTTTTACGTATAAATAGACATACAGCTCACCTTTTACACTCTTCTGTACGCTGTTTCTCCCTTTTAAGAGTTTGGACCATTTTACTGCTCTTCTAGTGAGTACCACTAGATATCTGGAAAAGAATGCTTCATAGGATGCATAATCAAAGTCTTCTGGCCTTTCAAACCCATACGGATCAACCCTGCAAAATAAAAAAGAATTCTTGTACAAATGTTTCTACATACCTACAGCTGAAAAGAAAATATACGCAAGCATGCTTTAAATAACTTCCAGTTGCTATTTCTAAAAACAGCTCAAAACCTCCCTCCTCCCAACAAAAACCTACTTTATACAAACTGTTACACTCCGTTTAGCATATCAAAGCTGTTTCAGTAAATGAATTTAAACATGCACCGCTCAGGCAGTTTTCTAGATTTCATTACTTTTAGAAGTAAGGAGTTTTTAGAGCAAAGGATCTGTTGTATCCAAAATTGACCTCAATTATGAACACAAGTAAGTCTGGGAGGTATTTTCCTCCACAATACAGGCAAACAGTGGAAAAGTATGAAGCAAGGTGTAGCAGCACAACAGCTCAAATATGGCCTGAACACACTTTTCACACAATTCTGCACAGAAAAAATGACAACAGAAAGTACAAGCGTAACAAATTACAAAGATTATTGTTAAAAGGGATAATTTCTGAAATCATCTTCATGAAGGTATATGGCTTGGAAAAACACCCACCTAAATCCTTGTGTCAATTTACCTTCTTCATATGTAGTATCAAAAATGCTCATTTTATTATTTTTAACAATTCTTCAGTGTTGCAGCACTTTAGCTTGGGCAGCACGACATCATGGAGTTTCAGAACTGCAAGTTTGATTTTGTTTTATTATGATATATCAAGACATTTTACTAAACTAGATTTCTGGCAGCTTCCCAGGACACATCATACCTGCCAATTACCACCTGAGTACAGAAGGCTCATAGGCTTCGTAGAAGTTAAACAGGCAGAGGGATCTGATCACACCGAAAGGTTTGCAAGACAGACATCGAGGCTTAATTTCCAAAACCACTGCCTAGTTCATTCATGGAGAAGGAATTTGCCCATGGAGAGGCACTAGCACAGCCTTGGGTAAACTCCAGCTCACGGGATCATCACAGGCAGTAAAGCATGAATCAGAAGAGGAACAATTTTACATTCAGACCTCAAACTGGTATTATCTAGTGGGCAGTGAGAAAAGTCCTCTGTATTCACGGACTCCTCAAATCCGACACAAACCCCACAGGTGTAAAAAACACTGAACCCCCCCAATACTGGTTTCTCTGAAGACACAGAACGTGAGAACGCTCGAAAAAAATTCCTGAGCATCTCCATGAACACACATCTCAGTATCTACGACTGCGACTGTCCAGGCAGCAAGTACAGACCAATGTCGTGCTCAACTCCATTCCTCACGGGGAAAGGGAAAAGGGAGAGCCAGGAAGTAGGGGTTTAAGGAAGTTACCTTCCCCAATGTGCCTCCAGGCAGGGAAGGTGATCTTTACTCCAAGGTGCCCTCCCGTTCACAGCCGCAGCGGGGCTGGGTTGGAGGCCTTCCCCTCGCCACTCGGAGCCCCCTCGGTCATTGCCCCACCCCCGGCTTTTACCTGCCGCCGCCCTCCCATAACCCCAAGCCGGGGTTTCTCTGAGAGAAATGTCCTGCCGTCCCCGGATCAACCGGCTCCAAATTCACCCTCTGCCCCAACCTTTCGTGTTTCTCGGCAAGATACCAGCAGGGGAAAAAGCTATTTTAAGAGACTACGAAAAAAAAAAANGCGAGGGCGGTCTCTGTATCCCCCGCCCCTCCGCGGAGCCGCCTTAACCTGCGCGGTCCCTGCTCCGCTCCGCGCCGTTGGGCGGGGAGCCCCGGGGCGTGCGAGAAGCCCGGGCACCTCGACAGAGGATATCGATCTGATTCTGATACTGGTTTAAATGTGTGTATTTCATATTTCTGTCACATCTTGGGGAAAAAAAAAAAATCAACTGTTTTAGCGTGAGGGAAAAGTGCATGGGGTGGGAGTGGCTGCAGTTACGGCCCTTCAGACCGAAGGAATATCCCCATAACCAACTAGAAGAGGAGTCTGTACTAGCATTTCGGTTCACTTGGTTGGTTTGGGCTTTTTTCCGCCAAATCCTCACACTCTTCCATTTAATTTCCCCAAATAACTCATTAAAGTCAATGTTTTGTTCCACTGAAATGTTACTGACTTTAGCTTCTGCTGACTGACTTTCCACCATAAACCAGCAATCATTTAAATATGATTTAAATAATAAAAGGCAGGTTGCCAAAAGGTGGAGTAACAATACCCAAAATTATACCCAGAAAGGCTTCCCCATTTCCAGAACCCACCTCTAACACTAGCACACTGCTCTTCCTCTTTGGAGGTGTCGAACAAACCCCCAGACCCCCATGGCTTCTGCCCTCCCGTGGTTTTGCCAGGAAAGGTTGGACCAGATGATCCTTGAGGTCCCTTCAGCATGGTATTCTACGATTCTATATGATTCTACCTGACTGCTAGCAGCTTAATTAGTGGCACCCTGCGTAACAGAAGGGAGAAAGTGAAATTATATCCACACTTGTCCTTTTTGAATCAAGTTCTGACTTTGCACCCTGCAAAGCGCTTGGAAAATTACAGCTACTGCTGGAGAAACATTATCTTGTTCAGCCAGCGAGTAAGAGTTGCTGAAGATAACAGATGGGATTTCACAAGGGAGATCAACAGTTGTTCCCTCCCAGCACACTCCTNGAGAGTCCCCGCTGCCGCCTCGCTCCCTCCCGCACTCAGCGTGCTGCAGATTCACAGGAAAGTTCGACAAGCATTTTGAAACGCGCCCATCCCCTCACCCCTCGCCCCGGGAGAGCTCAGGTGGGAGGGGGCAGGCGGCCGGAGCCGGTGCCGGCAGCGGGGCGGGCACGCCGGATCCTCTGGGGGCTGTTGCCGGGCAC
>VWZK01001072.1:299124-371441 GCA_013396935.1 Baryphthengus martii
AAAAAAAAATCAACTGTTTTAGCGTGAGGGAAAAGTGCATGGGGTGGGAGTGGCTGCAGTTACGGCCCTTCAGACCGAAGGAATATCCCCATAACCAACTAGAAGAGGAGTCTGTACTAGCATTTCGGTTCACTTGGTTGGTTTGGGCTTTTTTCCGCCAAATCCTCGCACTCTTCCATTTAATTTCCCCAAATAACTCATTAAAGTCAATGTTTTGTTCCACTGAAATGTTACTGACTTTAGCTTCTGCTGACTGACTTTCCACCATAAACCAGCAATCATTTAAATATGATTTAAATAATAAAAGGCAGGTTGCCAAAAGGTGGAGTAACAATACCCAAAATTATACCCAGAAAGGCTTCCCCATTTCCAGAACCCACCTCTAACACTAGCACACTGCTCTTCCTCTTTGGAGGTGTCGAACAAACCCCCAGACCCCCATGGCTTCTGCCCTCCCGTGGTTTTGCCAGGAAAGGTTGGACCAGATGATCCTTGAGGTCCCTTCAGCATGGTATTCTACGATTCTATATGATTCTACCTGACTGCTAGCAGCTTAATTAGTGGCACCCTGCGTAACAGAAGGGAGAAAGTGAAATTATATCCACACTTGTCCTTTTTGAATCAAGTTCTGACTTTGCACCCTGCAAAGCGCTTGGAAAATTACAGCTTCTGCTGGAGAAACATTATCTTGTTCAGCCAGCGAGTAAGAGTTGCTGAAGATAACAGATGGGATTTCACAAGGGAGATCAACAGTTGTTCCCTCCCAGCACACTCCTTGAGGAAGCTACCTCCTGTCTGTGGGATCAAACGCAATCACCCACACAGAAATGTGGAAGTAGTTTGGCTCCAACAGCAGGAAAAAAATACAGGGATTTGTGCTTGGTTTAACTGCCATCGTAGGGCTGTGAAAGGTCATGATTGTTCAGCAAAACATAATTTTTTTTTGGCGGGGGGGAGGAAAATTTTTTGCTTCAGCAGGAGTAGGGCTTCTCCTGCAGGAGGATAGTCCCACTCAAATTACTGTGCGGCATCACGAACACGCTTGGGTACTGGCAGGACTGGAACCTGATTACAAACCAGCCCGGGGAGAGCCAGCCGATGCCTGTGCCAAGCCTGTGCTTTGACATCCCGCCAGCGTTGCCTCGGCGGAGCGTAGGCAGAGGCACACTGCAAACAGCTCTGCCCCAGTGACTTGGTTAAAGTCGCATAGAAAATCCTTGGCAGAGCTGTGCATAGAAGGAGGCGATGCTGTCCCACGGAAGAGAAAAAGGAAGCCTCAGTTAGGCAGAATACTCCCTTCTTCCCTGAATCCTGAAGCCGCAGGCTTGTTTGGGAACGGGGTTATACTTCACCTGACAAGGTCAGGCTCTTTAGTGCTTGTTCCTTCTAGAATATATCCGTCAGAAGGTCCCTGCAAAGAGCAGATTGTTTCTGTGATTAATTAAGGGTACATCTGCAGTGCATCAAGGGGAGCCTTGTGTATACCACAGTGCCTTAAATGTTATATACAATTTCTATTGCTCTAACACAAGCGTAACAACTGTGTTATTCACTCAAATTTATGCCTGTTTCACACGCAAGCTCCTATTAAAAAACTTCATGTGACTTCTGCTAGGGAAGAATTAACTTAGAATGTTAGTCGATTCATAGAAATAACTCCTACATTTCAGTGCAATAATTGGATCCCTGTATTGTGGCTGATAATGAGCCAGCCTGCTGTCTGGCAATAGATAATATTTCGGTTGTCCTTCACAGGTTATCAATGCTGCTCTCTTCTGGGCAGATCGTATCATGCTGCTTTTAAAGGCATTCAAAGAAACCGAGGCATCAACCCTTAAATCTGGAAACTGCATGTGCTTGGTGTTGTGATCAGCAGAAAAGGATGGTATTTACTTTTGCTCCTTTACTTCTGAAGGAGTTGGTGGCAGTGGCAGAGTGCAGGGGGGCAAACTTAGGTGATGTTCAGTGAAGCTCACAACTTTCCTACCTATCACCTGGCACAAAGGAAATGTTCCTTATGTAACTTCCCTCCCCCTCCTTTTGCATCTGAACTATAACACTGAAGTTTTTACATTATGCTGGATGTGTTTTGTAGAAATTCCTGTCCCGCTGCTGCCAGAGTAAGTCCTTAAAATAGTGACTTCCCTTTAAGGGTAGGCATTTGGAGGTGTTCCCTGCAAAGGCAGATGAAGACAGCAGACAAGTGTTTCACATTGAAAGCTTTGCTTGTCTTATACCTTGCATTTTATTGAGCAAGGCTTCATTTCTTGTGTTTGCAGAGCATTTGTTGTTAATTAACAATACTAGTAAAATTTTCAGCCTTATCAGGAATTAGTCTGGGGTGCCTTTATGCTTCCCAAAGCTGTGAAATGTCTGCTGTGCCAAGTATGCTTGACATATCAGCAGTACTGAAATGTGCACCAGCTCCTCACGTACCATCCCAAGACCGTTGTTACTTTTAGTCCAGAACTGGGAAAGGAGCATCAGGAGAAAGTCTTTAACAACATTTATGCCTGAAAGTATTTCCTAAACTGCCTGTAGGAGTCATAAGGATTCTTTATCCATCCAAGAATGGAAGAAACACCTTTATTATTTTGTGTATCATAAAGGCATTAGTTTTCTTGCCCAAGGTTCTTTTTGCTGCCTGCAGTGTGGTCAAAGAAAATAAATTGTTAGGGGGAAGTGAAGTGTAATAAGATTAAGCAAGGTATAAGGTCTGTATGGATATAGTGTGCCTACTATTTTTAAGATAGCATGGATGAGTCTGTTCATTGAGAAATACCAGTGAAAAAGACCATTCCCAGCAAAACTACCAGCTCTACTTTTCCAGATCCAGATAGTAAGTTTTTAAAAAAACCTTAACTGCTCTCAAAACAGTTAATAGCCGCTGTTTAGAAAATATGAATGCAGCAGCACTGGAAAAGAAATAAAATTAGAATTTTTGCTAGTGACTGGTTGTTGTAGTAGTATTCCAAGTTAAGTGATGAAATTCCCACAGTGTATGTGGCTTTCCTGGCTTGTGTGGTTTGTCATGCAGCCACTCATCTTCATGACTGTACTTAGTAAACCACGACACACAAGCGCACCCTGCTTTGTCAGAGCTCTACTCTGCATACATTTGGCTTGAGCAACTTTCCCATGACCTGAAAAAATCCGCTCCTCCATACTGGGGGAAAATTTAGATTAAACAGATTTGGCAGTACAGAAATATCCAGTAAGAAGTAAACGTATGTGTGTACGTATGTGTATATATATACATACAGCAACTGAGCAACCTGATCTAGTTAAGGATGTCCCTGCTTACTACAGGGGAATTAGATGAGATGAGGTCCTTTCCAACCCAAACCATTTTATGGTTCTATGATTCTATATTTTAATCACTGCAAATCTATATTCTAATCTAGGAGCAGTGTACTCCAGGACTGGACAACTCATCCAGATAACAAGGTTAAGGAATGCCTCCATCACATCCAGACACCTTTAGTTCCTGTTACAACCTGCTACCTACCAAATTAAGTCAGCCTTCACCTACATATGGATTAAAGGTTTAGACAGGTACCAAAATGCTGAACTTGCTCCATATTTTTGTCCCAGAAAATCACGTCATGCTTACATAATTGTAGTCTGCCAGCCTGATTAAACCTGTTCACGTGAATTGTTCCAACAGCCATCACTGAACTTTAGAACAGGCTGCATAGCAAGGACAGAAATGTATTTTAAAAAAGTTAATTTCCTCTATTCCCTGGAGGCTTCACAGCTTGACGTCTATGAAGGTTACTAGCTGGCAGGACAAGTAACAAATCCATGTGTAGTCTGGGGAGTGCCAATATTTTGATTATTCTCAGTATGACTGTGGCCCCAGGAGTCAAAACATACTGATAGAAGCAACTATAAAAAGGAGCTCTAAAGCTTGCTTCTTACCACCACTGCTGCCTGCAGAGTCAACATTACCCGTGGAAATCTCAGCAGAAAGGTTTTTTTGCACTCAGCTGCGTCCTCCAGCTGCGTCAGAAAAGAAGGCTCAAGGCTGTAAGTGACAATGCTGGAAACATCAGGGAAAGAGAAATGATATAGTAGTACCCTCAGTGTGAAAAACACAGCAAAATTATATGTCAAAAGTGATAGGGGAAAAACACCAGAACATTATTAGCAGGAAACGTTCCTAAGACAGGGACAAGGACATCCTTGGAAAAAGCCAGTAACTACCACAGACCAGTAACTCAACAGTGTGAAACTAAGAAAGCTAAAAAAAGAGGTTCATAGTGGCTAATTACTTGATGAGACTAGCTTAGGTTAGGCTGAAAATCTGTAAAACATGTTTCTTATTTCAACCGACAAAATTGAATATTTTCTAGATGGCTTTGTTCTATTTGTTTGTTGGGTTGGTTTTTTTTTCATATCTACTTGAATGATCATGAGGGGTATGCTGAAAGCACTTTACATTCATGCTGATGATATTTACTTTCCTGGATGCATGAATACAGTGCTTATAACTGAACTTTGAAATTTTGCAAGCAGAGATGACAGGCAAGATTGGAGATTATGAACTTCTTACTTCTTCCGTCCTCTTTTTCCTTTTTGTCACTATTTGTGAAGTTGTCATGCCTAGCAAATCCAGCAGCTCCAAGATCTACTGATTAGGGATGGGTTTTATCCTGGATTGTTCTTTGACTGTCTATGATTTTACACTTGGTCCTTGTTGGGAAAGGTGAAGGTAAACCTTCTCCTCGCCTTCAGCTGCCTCTGCATTAGGACTCCTGCAAGGACTCCTATTTCAGTTGTCCTAAGCAGTACCCTATTCCATAAGGAGCAGGCAGAATTATCATTACAGATATTTAAACACAACCACTGCTGGTAAATGCAGAGTGTTACCAGTGAAGAATGTTATCTATTTCATTTAATTGTCTCTGTGCACTTAAGTGTTTCTCTAAAAATCATGCATTAAGGAAAAAAATCCTTAAAATAATGACACAGTTTGCTGTAAAAAGAAGGTATAGCTGCCCATTCAGGAAGATATCTCACCTGGAATGAGGCAGGAAATTTCCAGGAACGCAGATAATCTAAAGTTTCTGCAATTAAATACTCTTTTGTAACGCATAGATACAAAGCTACAGAATTTAGGTCAGACGGTAAATTCCCTTTCTGTAAGTTCCCAGCTTTGGAGAGCTGAACTCCACAAAGGTAACGTGCTCCCACAGAGGTTGTTCTTCACTGCAGCTTTCTGCATGTTTAATCTTCACACATTTTTCAAACTCACAGGTTGAAAGAAACCCAAGAAGTTTTGTGAAAACCCAGACTTGGGTTTAACGGCAAGAGTGGCTGAAATGTTTTTGAACTGCAAGGTTATAGCAACAACCATCTGTACAGATATGCTAGAATATTTACATGTGATCAAGATATCAGCTAAGTATCGTGTTTTTAAATTCCTTTGAAAGGTAGGAAACTTAGATTGCAACATCTAGGATCAAATTATAATTTTTCTCTGGTTTGCAGAGATTATATCACATAACTATTACTGGAGGAAAGATTCAGTTCTCATTTTGTGTTAATTTGCAGAGAAATGTCCCCCAAACACTAAAGTTCTCACTAGCTGATATATTGCCAAAGTTGAAAATATTTAAATTGCTTTTTATATTTATTTCAGATATTGCTGACACAGTTCTTTGCTGTCTTAAAGTAACCAGATTGAGGAGGGATGTGTAGCACTGAAAACTATCAGCAGCATTTTGGTATTTCCATGCTTTGCTGCATAAGTGGTTACAAAAATATGCTCTCAGCCAGCTGTTGGATTTTTTTTTCTGCTGTAAGTGTAGCTCATATGTCAACAACACACCAGTTTGTTGCTTTTTTTTCAACTGAGAAATTTTATTTTAGCTATGTTTGAGCTTACAAAAACTGTAGGATCTAATTTGCCTTTATTATCCATTGGACCATAGCAATCCTTGCATATGACAGTGCTGCACATTGCTTCTGCAACACGTACCTTCTCTTTTTGTATTTTCATATTTCTCAACAACCTATTTTTCAAGAATTTACTTCTCAGAAACTCTGATAACATTTTTCTAATAATTTCCTTTGACATAACATCTTGTTACTATCAGTCCTCCATAAGCAATTGATAAAGCTCTGAACACAGTCAAGTGAATTCTGTGATAATTATCTTTCCTGATCTGTGCAAAGTCTTTTTTTTTTTTTTAATGTGGTTGCATCTTCTTACTAGGTGTTGATAGAAAATGGTTGATGGAAAATTAACTGTAGTCATAATCCACATGTAGATGCAAATCGACCCACCAAAATACATAAATAACACCTAGAATTGACATTAGACTGTTACAGTTTTGCCTGCTATAGCCATGCCTTGTAGGGCCTCTGATGCTCTGTCCCACCCATTTACAATTTAGCCCATGATAACCACATGCAATGAAACTATTCCGCAATCCAAAGAATGAGTCTACAAGTAATTCCAGCTGCAATTCTCTTATCTACGTTGTTCTGGATATACCTTTCAGGCATAGCTTTTTGCTATGTCCGAAATGTCCTGCATAAAATTTGCTGAGAATTACAGACTTAAAGTATTTAATAATTCTTTCTAAGTGTGCAAGAGATTAGTTTGTGGAAAGGAAACAACTTTCAGCAAAGAAAGCTCAGAGTCAATCCCACCGAAGTCACGAAGATAGAGGGGAGGAGTTGCTGAGTGTTCGTTACGCCTTTCCTAATCATTTTTAGTTCTTTGCTTCAGCTGTCCCAGCTCCCAGGATTCAAACAGCCATGGCAGTGAAGGACCAGAGAGCATATAAATCACTCAAGGAGAGGAGATGATTCCCCTCCAACGTGAAAAACTCTTCACTCAAACCTTGACTCGAGCAAAAAAGAAGTTATTTCTCTCTCTAGCTCCAGTGCCCAGCTCTGAAATCCACCCAAGGCTTGAGCCCCCAAGGCTCAGCACAGGGTTGCTAAGCTGGTAGAAATGTCATTGGGAAGCTCTAGCAGTCCTTCTCGCCAGAAATATCCAGTTTCTGCCTGAAGGAACCAGCTGGATTTCAGAAAATACATTACACGTGGCTGTTCTGTTTCTCACATGGCGTTTCTTGTGTTAAAAAAAAAATATGCTAAAGTAGGCCAGGTCTTAAATTTGAAGGTACAGCCACAGTTTTACTTCATATTTCAGTAGTCAGGGAAAGCAAACATGAAGGAACTACAAGTAGAGAGACAGCAAGTTCAGCCTTCCAGCCAGTAGAGAAAATGCTGGTGTATTGGACGTGGTGCAGGACACCTCAGAATTTTCCTCCTACACACCACAGGATCAAATATAGCTCACAGCAAAGCTACAAGTCTAGCACCTAGATGCAAGGTAAGAATCGAATGGTCAGGTACCAGGAAGATGGACAACTTCCTGCGAGCTTCCTCAGACCCACCCAGTGCTTCAGAAAAGAAAAAAACAAAAGAGAGTTTCCACACAGGGGACTCTTGCAAGTCCTGTTTTAGGGAGGACTCAGCTTTCAAAGTGCGCTATCAGTGTTCAGCAGCATGAATGGGACTTGGTCTCTTCGGAAAAACGCTGGTGGCTCTTTTGATTGCAGTGCCTGCAGTTTAGAATGCTGATGTGTGGTTACTACCACAAGTGGTGAGCATTCACAGTGTAGTTTCTAGTATGAAATACAAGCCAGATGAGCAAGGTGCTGTATTTCCCACAGCAATGATAGTGTGTCCCTGGCAGTACCATTCGTATTCCCAGGGGAAAAAGCTAATGCTGCTCCTTGCAGTCAAACTTACATGGTGATAACAAACCATACTTAAAAACCTCACAGTTGCTGTCAAGGGTCCTCACAAAGGGTACACTTGTAATGAAACAAGAGACAGCTCTGATGGACTGTTTTCTGGGAAGAAGTAACAGTTAAATAACACTTACGTAAGAATCAATGGCTGGTTTTAACTTCTCAATGGTCTGATTTTCTGCTCCAGCACCCTTCAGTATCTTCTGTAAATACATCCTTCTGTGCACTGTAACTTGCTTTTGTAACTTGCACTCCCTTGACCACCAGAGCTATCTTCAGATGTTTGGGTCTCGACTGCATTTAACCTTTCTCCCTACACAATTTTGAAAACTGGTGGAGTAATAATATTTGAGAAATTTACAGCAGATTACTTCAAAGAACAAACCTGTGAATGCTGAAATGTTAATAACAAGGACACGCAAGATGCATATTTTGACACTCCTGTTTTAGCACTTACCTTTAACGAAACTAAAAACCTGTGTTGACCAAAGGCATCTGGGATCTCCTCCCTGAACATAACTACTTCAATACAGTAATTGAGTTTATGGTCTGTATTATTACAGATAGGTAAAAATAGTTCAGAAGGAGGTAAGGCAAAATCCATCTTTGATGAGTCGAGAAGAGATGAGATAGAACACTACAATCACTGCATCAGGGGTTTTGCAGCTCTAATTTGAACACGGCTGTTTCTAGAGGACCCGTTGTCCATACCAACAACACTAATGACTGCCAGCAGAGACAACCATGTTCCTGGAGCCAATGACATCATGTGCGGGTCTCAGGATTTAGCTAAGTTTACCATGTAGATGTGAAGTAATTAATTGCTTTTAGTTTTGGGTTTTTTTTTCCCATCATATTGAATTTTGCTTTCATTTTACCTCTCTTGCCCTTCAGGTTGTCATTTTTTAAACTAAAACTGTGGAACAAAGGACTTAGAAAGTAGGGCCTGAGAGGTTTCCACAGGCAAAATTAGCCTGAGATAAATGAGTGATGTGAAGCTCACCCAAGAAAAAGGGTGTGTGGAGTACAGGGGGAAGGGGCATGAGGCCAGGCCACTTCAACCAAGTACAGGATCTGATTGCCCAGGATGGGTGAGGAATTGCAACTATTAACATTTAAATATGATAGGGAAGGGTGAAAAGGCATGGGTCAGAGTGCACACTGCTTTCCCACGAGTATTTCCTACTGGAATATTGAAAAGCTGTCCTGGGAGGTGAGTTTGTGCTTTAAAGTTTGGAGTGAAAGCAATTCAATTACCTGAATTCTGATCTGTTACCTTTTACCTCCAGAGAGTAATTTTACAGCCTTTAGTTATCACTATTTATAGAGTGAATACCTTCTCTACAAAACTCTGATTTTTTTTTTTTGTTGTTGTTATTATGGATGGTAACCATGACTTCCCACTGCCTTCTTTTTATTGTTATTCTGTGGTGCTTCTAACACTTGGCAAGCAAGGCAATCCCTACTTGTCTCCCTCACTACTTAATCCTGAGAAGAGCAGCGGGCAAGACTCCTGCAACCTCTAGCAGAGGATGAGCAAACACATTGGCCAAATAAATCCACATTGGGCTGTCAGAGGAGCATCTTGAGCTGGCCCAGAATAAGGGAGTTGTCACTGGGCAATGTTCCTTCTGCCATTGCCAAGAGTGGCTTTCTTACTGCCCTTGACTATTAGCAAGCTGTTTGCTCACAGATCTCCCCACAGTGCTGAATGATGATATTCATAAGTGATAAAGAAGCCGCCTTAAAAAAGCTTCCAACTGGCTGTGGTGGCTGGAGAATGCAAGTTGAATGGCAAGTGGTGGGGGGCCAGAGAGAGCGCTTTGATCTATGCCTGCAGCAGAAAAACAACCGAAGAAATCACCGTGCTGATGCTATTGGGGAATGTCAAAAGGGCCTTGAAGCAGATCATGGAGGATTTGACTGTTTATCTCAGCAAAACACCCTCCAGACCTTTGGAAGTCTCAAAAAACGAAAGAGCCGGATCCTACAAAATCAAGGCTTCAGCCAGGCAGGGAGCAAATAGGGGCTCCCACAAAATGCAGGGTCTCCAGTGAGGCAGAGCCACTTTGCTGTTGTTTTGTGCTCAGCACACCTACTGAGCCCACTGCGAATATGAGATCCAGATACTTCTACCTGAAGTGGCAGAACTCTGCAGAAATCAGAGAGTACAAGGGAGCCCTCCAGAATCACTTGAGTGGGGTGGAGAGAGATGGTGTTCTTGCTGGAAAGATGTTACCAGGGATGCAGTCTTCCTCTCAGGCCTGCACCACATCATCTAAGTGAGAGCAAACCTTGGCATTATTCTTGTCAACAGTAATCTGGGGCAGCAGTCGAATGATTTCCATCCTACAAGATATAAAAATACACTCTGTGCCAGGTGGTAACAGGGCTTTAAGACCCCAGTGCTCTGATACTCCTAAGAACCTGTGGCAACTTCACTCTTAGCTGAGCCTGGAAGCCCTATATGCATCGGGAAAGGCAGAAGTAATGGTATAGAGAGTCTTGCAGCATGGCAAGGAGGTTTAATCAGCCAAAAATACTGGGTTTTATCAGCAAAAAATGCTGTGCATGCAAGGGGAATGGCCCTAGGCTAGTGAAATATGCTAGTGAGGTATTGACTCTGCTCCCTACATGGCCCACAAACTATTGTGGAGTCAAAGACAGGCTATTAAGACCTAGAAATGAAATAGAGTCTCTGTGTTGCTGGAAGGATGAGATACTAAGTGTTGCTCTTTGCCAGCAATGTATCTCCTGAGCATATATCAAGTTTTCCTCTTTATTACCACTAAGGCTTTGCTGTGCGTTTCTCCTTTCCTGGTACTGTAGGAAACGTCCACCCTTTTCTGCTCTCCACAGCTGCTTGCCAGCTCAGAGAGCACCCCTGCAGCAGCCCCCAGGCAGCTCGAGTGACCACAGGCAAATACACTCACATACGTGTCCAGGCTCTTGCAAAACCCACCCATTCCCTGTGGGTGAACAGGGGACAGTGGCAGCAGTGGAAGAATAAGGGGAGGCTGCTGTTTACATGGGGTTTCGAATCAGTGTCACGCTCCAACAGGTAGCTCATGTGGTCTTGCACGTTATAGGGACAAATATGATGGCAGAGCTTGGTCCTGGTGCAAATATAATTAGCCTGGCTTGTTTGCTGTGCATTTATGGTCTGATAACTGAGATAGCATCCTACTGCAACGCTGGAAATGTCGGAGGCGATACCACTACCTGCTTTGTAATATTGGAAGCAGCAGCAGCTGCTCAGGGCTCCAAGATGCAGAGGAGCCTGCCTTCCTCCCCGTTCCAGGCTCCTCCTACAGCTGGGGTGGTAGCGGAGGGAAAATCCCAGGCTATCCAGAGTGGAGTGGGTACTGCACCAGAAAACAGAAGAGGTGGAAAAATCCTCCTCCCACCCAATGTTTTAGTTATTTGGGCACAAAATTGTCACCGAATTTGAAATTTGCAGCTAGACTGCAACATGTTTGTGAGTTTGTGTAGCTGATCTAAATAGTGCATTGAAGATGTTTTTTTTTGAATGTGCTTGTTTTAATGAAATAACAGTGAAGCTTCAGGATGAAAAGATTACTACCTTACTGAAAACTCTGTTTTAGGGGCTTTCCCAGGAATTAATGAGCAGCTGCATGTTGGAAAGACATTCCTACTCATGTGGCTCTTGGGAGAGCTCAGAAATATTTATTGAAAAATAAATGGAAAATTTGACACACAGAGTAAATTCTGTATGTTTCTTGGAAACACATGATTCACATTCCAGCCTGATTTTGTAGCCCTTGGACAAGACAGAAATGTAAGGGGAAAGGTAGGAAAGTGGAAAGGAAGAGAGAGAAGCCAGCAATAGGAAATGTGTGTGTCACAGGGTGAGCTTAGCGGAGTTTCCATGTGAGCAGTCAGGGAAAAACATGTATTCTTATGCCTATTAAATGTACTCTTTTTTCCTGTTTTGACTTTTGTGAAGTTTTCATATTTTTGCCTTTATGAATTGGTGAAGGAGTCCAGGTGAGCTTAAAACACAGATTTTGAAAAAACGATACGGAAAACATATTTTCCTGAAAGTATCTGATGATTGAGTGGGGCCCAAATTCAAAATTTTTTACCTTCTCAGAGAATTTGGCTCATGGTGGAACTCTGCAAGTCATTGCTTGAGTCTTGGACCTTGCTATGGCATCTTTGGACTCAATCAGTCAATATGAGTATCTCCTAATTCATGTCTGTGTATTACTAAAGATCTTGGAGGGGAGAAGAAAATGATAGGATGATCATCATATACCTTTGCTCCATTTCCTGGAAAAGCAGGCTTTATGATTTTGTGCTGTGGACGGTGGTTGCTGCTGAAGTGGGTAGTGAAATTCCCTATTTCCGTTGCAAATAAGGATGTTTAATGAGCAGACAGAGTACTAAGGTTACCATCTTCAGGGCAGCATCCTCATGCTTGGTAAACACCTGGACATGTAAACAAAATAAAGCATTGTGGGAGAGCTGTTAGGGAGGGGGGAGACTTAACTCTTAGTTAGCATCTTCAGATGGTATTTGGTTTTCAGCTTCCCTTAAGGGTTCAGGGCTTTTCCCCATCTTGTCAGCAAACAGCCACGTCTCCACATGACAAACTCGCCATCTGCAGGCCAGCAAGACAACTCACAAGGACTGGTGACCAAAACAGCTCTACAAGGTCAAGGACACTGTGCTTATGCTGGTCTTAAAATTTCCTCTTCTTTTACGCAGCAGTTAGCAAAAGCAGATCGCCCTTTGGGTGTGGTCCTAAAGAAATTTAGAGTGTCTGTCTCTGAAGCTTAATCCTGGTCCAAAGGATTGTATAAAAAATTTAAAAAAAAAAATAAAAAAATCAGATAATGCTTTTCTGCAAAAGCAAGCTGCTTTTACCCTTGCTAACAATCTCCTGATGCCTGGTCTCAGCTGCAAGGAGCAAGCACGCTGCGGGGCTCCTGCCCCCTTCCGCTTCCCAGCCCAGGCCTTAACACCCTCCATCCACTATGACAAATTGACACAAGTTTCTTCATGAAACATGGGTTAGATTGGAACATACTGTTTCTTAAGCTGCTTTTTTTTTTTTCCATGAGAACATAGTTTATTTTTGAAAGATACTAAAATATGGTACTTCAGGAATTTTGAGCTTTCTTCCTCAGACTAGAGGAACATTACTGGAATGCATTTCTCTATTTGAAATACATTTTAAAGAGTAAAGTTATCTTATTTCAGTGGCTGTCTTGTAGTGATCATGAATCACAGTTGCATCCAATTTACAGTAAAAAGTCAAAACCTAAAGAAAATGTTTAATTTTTGTAAAATTGTTTCCATTCCACCCTTAAAAATTAAGATGAAGCTGAGGCAACCTCAGTTTCACCTTGTTTTGAATAAAAGCTATCTCAAAGTCATTGAAAGGAAAACACACACAGTTTAGCTCCATCAGCAACAGGTATGAAAGGTTTGAAAGCATCACAGAAGAACTAGTCCTTTGCCAGCCCTGAAAGCTGTGCCTTAAACACCATCATGCAGCAGCACACCGACGAGAAACAGCAGAGCCTTGTACCGCTGTGCCTCCTGCCCATGATTCACCATCCATTTAGCCCCACCGGCCCTAGCAAAGGTGAGCAAGTCCCAAGCCTGTCTGCCATGGCCTCCTCTGGCTCTTACCTGAGCTTTGGTGGTGGTCTTGTCCCATCTGGAGCTTCTGCTGGAGAGAGCTGCTCTGCTGCTGTCGCGTCACAAGGAGGGCACCCAGCAGGCGAGGGGCTGCCCAGCAAACATGTCAAAGCTTTGAGGTCCCGTCACTGCTGGTTGACTCAGTACGCTCTTATAATCCTTCACTGGTCACAGGGCACTCAAAGAGGCATTTCAGTGATCTTCGCAGATCATGTTGTCGTCATGTCCCTCAGAAGTGAAGCTGAACTATTCTTCAGCCCCTGGGAAACGGACAATTGTCTCATTGTAGTTTAGCTCCTGAGATTTGCAAACAGCTGATTTTTCATTTAAACTGGGTTTCTAAAGGAGAAAGCATGAAGACAGACCTGATTCTGCATTTCTGTTTGTCTAGAGTTGGGTGCTAGTGGTGTACATTGGAGAGCAGTGGCCACTTATTTTAAAAAGATACTTTTAAAAGTTGGTTAATGAATTTTTTAATGCAAAACTAAGCCTCAGTGTCAGCTTGTTTGAAAGGGAGCGCCCAGAGATTATGCCTGTCCCATGTGTTTGCTTCCAGGTGACTTCTGAAAATGAGAGACTGAAGTTAATATAAATAATAAATGTAACCTTCAGTCTAAGTCTTCACATTGCCTGGAAATTTCAAGTGAGCTCTTGGTTGCAGTCAGATAGGTGGCACATCGCATACATACACTTATTGCAGAGTGCCATCGCCCAAAGAACTTATGTATCACGTATACATGACAGGCACCAAGACGAGGGGAAAAGTTGTTCATCCCCATCACACTGATGAAGAAGCAAGGCATGGAAAGAAGGTGATTCTTTGAACATCAGAAAGATTTACTGTATTGGCTGAGGGGGTGTGTGAAATCAAGACTTATCTGTATTTTTATGGTACTTTCTTAATAACAGCCTGACTGAAAGTGCTTGCTTCTGTGTGGTACCTGTACAAGTCTGTTTCTTCTAATTCTTAGTGACATTCGGCTTCATACTCACTCCTGCTTGGAACTGTGCTCCCACACCCTTGACACACGTAAAGGCACCCTTTGTGCCTTTTCAAACATGGGTTGTACGAGCCGGTGAAGAGAACTGAGGACCATCTGAAGGCCCCAGGTAACTATTAGCATTAGTTTGGGTAATAACAGGGGAGTTGCCACTGGATTATAAATATACAGCTGTCAAAAAGTTGCCTGTGTATGAGATCACTCTCACAGCCTTCATCCTCACGTGGCTTGTCTCACATCACAGCTCTGCCCACTCTCCACTGCACTTCTGCTCAGTGGCCATCTCACCTACACATGTCCCCTGGAGAATTAACACTGATGGGGAGGATCAGAGGTGGTGATTATGGAAGAGGAGTCAAATGCGTGGAACAGCAGCAAATGTGGGTGGACAGCCTCTGTCTTTGTTTTCCTGTGTTGCTCATGTCCAGGTGGTGGGTCCAGGCTGGGTTCTTGCTGCACCCTGGCCACAGTTGGCACCCGGACTCCTCACTGCCTGCACAATATGTCCTCTGTTTTTGCAGTTGGAATATGTGGACAAATTAACTGCTGACGATTTTAGACAGTTTGTGATGAGGAGTAAAACTGAACTTGGCTCCTCCAAAACATTTTCAGATGTAGTAGGAGTGAACCCTCAGCAAGATCTCTCTCTTTCCTTCACCAGTGTTTGCGGGAGCAGAAGAAAGGCCCAGCTCAGGCAAGAGCCAGGGGGCTCCCCAGGTTTTGCTCCTCACAGGCTAGACCCAGGTGTACCTGGCAAGCTGAGCAGCAGGCAGGGCTGGAGTGCTTGCAGGTCATCTGGGTAGCTATTTCCACATTCAAAAGTTCAGTTGTACTCAAGTTTTATGTTCTGGAGGGGACAGCATCCAGCAATCTCAACAGTAATGCTGTTTTACTTAAAGGTTATATATGAAGGAGTAGCTGCCTGAGGTCTTTCTGCAACTCTAAAGCTCTAATGTGGTCACCAGGTTACTGTCTTCTCCTAACAGCTTTGGACAATCAGCCAAACCTGATCCAGCCCTGCCATGGTGCTGAGTTTGTTTCAACTGCTCATTTAATCACTCCCATCATCAAGCAAAAGCAAGATAGGAAGTCAGGCCAGGTCATGCAGCCCTGGCTGGCCACCCCGACTCTACGAGCAGTATGGGAGGAGGAGGCTGGTCCCATCAACCTGGTCCTTAGACCATTACTGCCATTTGACAGCTAGAGTCACTATCCTGTTATGCAGCCTGCTCTTTGCCTGGGTCCAAGGAGCCAGTGGGGACACGGCAGCCAAGACTGAGTTGTAGAAAATGCAGCTTGTCATCCTCTTTTCAAAGCCATGACATTTGCGTAATTAATGCTCCACATTTTCTACCTATTCCCAGCTGTCCCATGAAACTCAGCATGTGTCAGCTCTCTTGGGCGTAAGGAAAACAGTTTGCATGCTGATGAGATACTTACAGGTGCTGTTTGTCTTTGTTTCTCATACTCCTTCCTTGATAATGACAGAATGATTACAAGATTGTTATTTTGTATGCCTTTATTATTTTCATCTTCTTGACACACTAGTAAGACTCAGTGCTGCAAATAAGTAACTCATCAAAGAAGGAAAACAGTTTTATTAAGAAATCTGTATGGTATGACAATGGTACAGACTTTCTTGTTACATGATAGGTATAGTCTAAGTGAGTTAATAGTGAAGGGATTTCTGTTGTTCAGCAATGTTTCCTGGAGCTTGGAGATAGAGCTGAGATACGGATGGTGGGGCCTTGTTTGAACACTTGGATCATCGTTGCCTGCACCGTTCCCATTCTTCAGAAGAACAAAAAATCTCAGTAACTGAGGCTGGCAATCCAGACCTGCCTTTGGGTAGTCCGTTGTATTGGCATGAATCCCAAGGGGCACAAGCATTTAACTTTGATGGTATAACTCAACTAAACGGGTTTGTTTCCTCATAAGAATGGACTGCCGCTGCAGTGTCCAATAATTTCCTTTCTTTGATTCCTTCCAGAATGGCTCACCTTCTTCTTAGGCTGCATCTCAACCATATCAAGGGCCGGAGTGACCAGCTCAGTGCCTGCTGCGGTACATGCCAAAAATGGTGCCAAAAAAAGTCAGAAAGTGTTTGCAGTTCCTTGCAGTAATAGCAACTTGCATCAGCTGCGTTCACTCACAGGGCTGCGGCGAGCTGGCCAGTGCCTGCACACCAATTATTTTGTTCACAACAGGGTTTTCTTGTAGACGCAGGGACAAGCAGGTGCCTGTGAAACTCTCCTGTATTTCAGAAATCTGGGACAATTTTTTAGAAGGGGCTTTGGTTGCCTAACATGAGACATCTTACCAAAGACGCTTGTTTGTCATGCAGCAAGTGCTGAGCACTTCCCCAAAAAATCAGATACTTTGATAAGGTGTCCCATGTTAGATATTTGGAGTCACTAGCCATTTTCAAAAATGTAGGCCCTAACAGCTGTTTGGTGGCTTTTTGAGTATAACCAGTTCAGTGCATTATAGATATTTATGGCTTTGTTATTTCAGGAAGTTTTCCCTCTGGCAGTACATTTCTGCTGTTGCATGACACGCATCATTGAAAGACTGCTCCAGCGCTTCCTCGCCAGATGAAAATCCCATCATTTTATGAAGTTGTTCTTGCACCTGCTGCTCAGTGAAATACAAGCAACTGAAGGCACATTAAGTAAAATCAAGTATAGTAACCGGAGGTGTGTAGCAATTCCCAAAACTCTTTCAGGTTCTTCAGGCTGTAAGAGGTAAAATACTGACCTGCTGTTCTCTGGCTATTCAGTATACAAAAAATCTTGGCAGGAAAGTAGGTAGCCAGTAAGATTTTTTTTTCCTGTATTGAAAGTTCTCATCAAAGAGTGAAAAGCGTGTCATTCTAGAAAAAGATCTGCTCATGGGAATGAAAAACAAGATAAATAATGCTTGAAGGACATGATGCATTTTGGAAAATGCACAGTAAGCAGGGTACTTGAAATTGTTTTTGCTAATAGCTGATAATACCCCCACGGTCATTCCTCAGGTAGCAGAGATTTCCTTTAGTGTTCCAGAGCAACCCCTCACCCCAAAAGCCATAAGGAACCCCAGTTATTACTTGTCAGGTTTCTCTGCTCACACGAACAAGCTCCTTTGGGATGGTGTGCAGTCCTTATCGGCACAGGAATAAGAGAAGAAACGGTTCCCTAAATTTCCCTACTATCCCCACCACTATTCCCACTTCTACTCTGCGTTCATCCCTGCTTGTTTGCAACCTGCTTTACAAATTCAGCCATTAGATGGAGCGTTTCTACCATCAGCAGCCCAGAGAAAGACTTTACTGGTGGCAGCTACTGAAAGCCTGCCTGGCTTTCCTGCTTGCCTCCCACCTCTACCCCACTGCTTACCACCAAGCCCACCTCAGACCTGCTTCTTCACCTGGGACCCTTCAAGTGCCCTAGGTCCAGTTTGGAGTCGGGACTCTCTTTAATCACCTCCTTTAGTCAGGCTTTTAAGAACTGCTGGAAAGCTACACTTCAGAGAATCCAAAGCAATGGGCTATGCCCAGGAAAATGTTATTGTCGTTTGTTTTGCCTAGTCATCTTAAAAAATTCTCTCTCTACAAGAGCCTAATTCCCAAAGAATCTGAAGTTTCAAACTGTGTCACTACAGAGGGGTAACCTTGAGAAACCTTTTCTACCTGAGCTTTGTTTCTGCTTTATTTTCTGTGTGCCTGGTCTGCTTTTGATTGCCCTGAGTGCCAGGGCTTTATGGAAAGCATTGCTAAAACTGACAAAAAAATTCCTGCTACGTTTAGTGAGACCTAAGGACCTAATGCCTTCAGTGGCCTTGAGAGATGTTTGCCTTAAAAGATGGGTGGGAGAAGTGCTTAAAGCAGAGCAGAGGCAGGAGTCCTCTTCTCCTGGGGCAAAAGATGCCAGGGAGGACACCTGAACACTGGGAATGAAACTTTATTTTCTGTTGTGTATCTCCCTCAGGCAATGGTATCACCAGGGTTCGAGTCTTGCCATTTACACACCTTCTGGCACAGCTGATGTAGATCCATATACCTCTCCTGAAACTCCTGTTCTTTCCGAAAAACCCTTTTCTGACATTTGCTTGCTAGATTTTTAGCTCTGCACCAGTGCTAAATTCCCTGCCAGCATGGTCTGGAGTAGCTTGTTTTGGGCTGTTGACTGCAAGACACACCAATCTTCTACTTCTCTTCTAGCCATGGCCACTATAATCCATATGACCTCAATCTCTACTTTCCTGGAGGGTTAATTGTGTCAGCTCCTGAAAACAAAACTCAGTGATTCGCTTAAGTGAGACGTTACCCTTAAGGAAGCATTTAGTACAAATCTCTGTCATGTTTTAAGTGCACTTCAGGGAGGAATGGTCAATTAACTTGGATGGATGATTTATGTTTTACCAGCAGAGATTAAGGCATGCAGCAACCTAAAAGTTAACCCCCATGAGGAGACTCTGCCTGACTTGTCCTGAGCACAGAGTGCTGCGTCTTGAGTCCCTCTGTGCTGTATCTCTGTTGAGAAAACCAGACATTGCAGGTATAAATTGGAAGAGTTGAGGGCCTTCTGTTACACACTGACTAGCTCTCCTGGGGAAAGCCTGCTTAATATCTAGCAGACAGAAGTCCTTTAATTTGTGACAGGGTAGTGATCTTTCCAGATGTGAATAAGAGCCAAAAAACCCACCTCCTTTAAATCTCTTTTAAAAGATTAGAAAAAGAATAAATAAAACAGCTTCTCCTGTGCTGGCAGGAGAAGCCAGCTAATAGAGAAATTACTATTCAACTCTGGTGCAAAAGCTTTGTGCTGTAAGGACTTTTCTCAAATAGGAAATGAAATCATGGACAATAAAAAGTGAAGTACGGTTTAGGTTCAGTACAAAGCGGCCTTTATGCCTGTCAGCTCATAAAAGCTCAGTGCGTGAAACACTTCTGCGCAGAAGGGCAGTCTTGTACCTCCAATAAATTCTGTTTTGCCTCTGTGTTGAGGACCTGTATAATATACATATGTGATTTTCATTTTGTGGGTCTCTGGATTCCAGAAAGCCTAATTCTTGGCATGTCATGAAGGCAAATAAATCAAACTCTAAGCCTTTTCGGTAGTCAGGGGACACGATGTACACGTCCCTTCTTCCTGGCAGCGTCCCTGGCCGAGTCGGCCCGGTTGTCACATATGTGACTCGTGTGCATTGTGCTGGCAAACAGGTTTGATCTCAGCTTGCTGCCAGTCTTCTCTTGTCCTTGGTCCCTTGCTGGCAGTGAGTCAGGGCACTCTGCCAGCTTGGGCTGGAGCAACGGCCAGCCCTCGGCTGCACAGAGCGTGGTCGTGGAGAGCGTCTTAAAAATCGAAGGGAAGTCACTGTCACGGGAGAGCAGGACCTCGCTTGTGTAAACCCTCTCTCTTTCTGGATAGCCCTGCAACTTTCTGAAGGCAGGTCCTTAGGATATGCCTTTAGGGTTCCATCACGGTAGGTTTTCACCTGAATGTGTGATTACACCACTAAGCTAAACTGGCAATATGGAAGAGCGGTTTTGCAAGATTTCTCTCTGTCACAGCTTTGCTATGACACCCAAGTCAGCAACCCTGCCTTCGCTTCTCCAAATCAACGTTCATCACGTGCAAACTTTGCGCAGAAGCTGCTGTTACTGTAAACACACCAAAAAAATCATACCTCTTTAGTAGGACTCAGTGGCGCTGGCTGCTTCTTACTGCTCCGTTTCACATTGCATTGTAAAATAAACACTTCCTAAGACTTTTAACGTGGCGTCTGCCTCATGTCTGTGCGCCCTGGGATTCGGAGTGGGACAGATATCCCAGGAAGAGCTGAATTGCCCTGGCAAGATGTTGAGTCTCTCTGGCTTACATTGTCCTCAGAAGAGGTCCTCAGGGCCTTTCAGTGTTGAGCTTTTCCAAGCACTAACATTTGTTGCATGTTCATCTGCAGTAATTAAGGACTTGAAGTGGTGGATTTCTCTAGCACTAATGCATACGGTGTATGGCCAAAGTGCAAATAGCTTTAGAGGAGGTTAAATCACTACTTTTCCAATATTAATACTAATGAGGTTGAACATTTGCATTCACAGTAAATTTTCTTGTAACGTCAATGTCCTCTGAGGATTTTTCTGTGGATAAATGAAGCATTCTCCACCTTCCCTCACTACTCCTGCTAACAGCATCACTCAGTGTAGCAATAGATCAACAGTTCCTGTTAATCTGTAAAAATGTAAAACTGAGAACAAGTGCTTTTTGACATAATTAAAGCTGACACCGCCTACCACCATTCCTGGAAGAAGTACTAGTGGAGTTTCATTAGAATAAGTAAATACAAATAGAGTTCACCCTGAACAGTCGTCTTTGTTACGAACAAAACCCATTAGTTAGCAAGGAGAGTCTGGAGTACGGCTGAATTCACACTGTTCTCAAAGCCCTTCTCATATTTAATTTATAAACCGATGATTAATTCAGTGATTAGGTAATTCACTTGCAGTGATTAATTCAATTCATGTCTTCAGGCTAATGTTTAAGAAAGGAAAAAAGCCCAGCTCAGATAGATGCACATCAATGTCCTCGTGATTAAAAAATGATAATATAATGCCCTGGAGAGTAAAGGAAAAAAGAAAGATCGAGAGAGTCGGTGGCATGATCTGTTGTAAGTTCTTGCCAAAGCTGTAGTCGTATTTTTTAGCTGTGATGTTTAAATGTGTCAGTTATTCTAATGATCAATGGTTTGAAAGATGAATCTAAGGGACTTTCGCTGTAGCTTTCCACTGTGTATTTTGGGAACGACGCTGCTTTAGAGCAATCCTCTGGTTCTGATTTTTTCTCTCTTGTTTTGCCAGCTCCCTGCCAGCTACCCTCCCTTTCAGCAACATCTTTCCCTTGCCTCACCAAATTCTTTGATGAAAGAGCATGGTACTTCTTAAATCCAGGCTGTTTTTTTCTATTCCCGTCAGGATTTTCCTCTTCTTTTGATGCAACATGAAATGAGGATGATTTGGAGGACTTCTCTGTATTAGACAAACCGGTCTCTTTTGGGAGAGTATTGCTTTTACAATTTATGCCATCACTTGGCAATGGAGCTTGGCAGCTCTTGAAGTCACCCACAGGGCCTTCCTTCCCTGAGCCATCATTGCTCTGCTTCTCTGATTGAGCTGAGGAGTGTAGCTGGTATTTCTCTCTTCTCTCACATCCACTCTTCTTTTCTGGACTCTTAGTCGTAGACATTGTTTTTTCAACAGATGGTGGTATTGATTGATTTTTTTTATCAGTGTTCTTTTCTTGAGGCTTTATCAATGCCTTTGAAGATGGAGACTGGCACATTCCAGAACCTGGATCTTTGGTTTTATCTTTTGCATCATTTGCATCAGACTTTGTAAAGCTTTTGGATACCGTTTGTTGCTTTTCTCCTCCTGGAGTACTTTTCCCAGTACTTTTCTTTTTCTCTGATGCATCATTTGCATCAGATTTCGTAAAGCTTTTGGATACCGTTTGTTGCTTTTCTCCTCCTGGAGTACTTTTCCCAGTACTTTTCTTTTTCTCTGATGCATCATTTGCATCAGATTTCGTAAAGCTTTTGGATACCGTTTGTTGCTTTTCTCCTCCTGGAGTACTTTTCCCAGTACTTTTCTTTTTCTCTGATGCATCATTTGCATCAGATTTCGTAAAGCTTTTGGATACCGTTTGTTGCTTTTCTCCTCCTGGAGTACTTTTCTCAGGCTTTGATGATTTACTTGAAGGAGGTAACTGGTGGTTCCCAGAATGCTGATGCTCATTATCCTTTTTTACAGCCTTTGTTTCAGGCAACCTGGTGTCTTCTGCTGCGGGTGTCTTTTGCTTCCTCTCTCCTGAAGAGCTTCTTTCTTGAGGCTTCAGCACTTTCTTTGAAAAAGGTGGCTGGAGCTTCCCAGAGGTATGTTTGGTCTTTTTTTCTGCCAACTTGGTTTCAGGCTTTGCAATGTCATCTGGTGACATCTGTTTCTGTGTCTTTAGAGGGGATGATTTCTTGTCTTGATTCACCAATGGATTTGATGATACTTGGCTTTTAGGATCACACAAAGTATTCCTCTCTCCTTCATGACTCTTTTTATGCTGCACTGGTTCATTTTGCAAATCATGAGGGGTATTCTCCTCATCAGTGGTGTTATTGTCCTGCCTTGATGTATTTCTTGGTGGCATTGAATATTTCTTGAACTTTGACTTGATATTATTTTCCCCTGCAATGTCATTTGTGTATTTCCTTGGTTCATTTGATGAGGACAGGCGATGTTTCCCATTATTGCGGCAGGTGTTTTCATCTACTGTCATATGGTGTTCATGTTTCACTAAATCTCTTGAAGGTGTTAGATTCTTCAAACTCTCCTCGGTGTTTTTCACTCCTTGAATATTGATATCATGCTCTGATGAAGGTAATTGGGATTTTTGAGGTCTATGAGTGTCATTCTCAATTGAAGGGTTGTTATCATGATCCACTGCATCCCTTGGTGTGAATACTTGTTCCTCCTCAGATTTATGCAAGACATTTCTCTCTTCTCTCTCCTCTACCTCCATCCTATCACTCTCATTCTTCATGTCACTATCTGATGACAAGAGCAAATCCTTTGTATGTTTGGAGACCTTATTTCTACTTTTCACATACTTCTTTTGGTCTGAGACTAGTCCAGTTGATGAAGGAAACACGTTACCTTCTGGCACATCACTTCCTTGTTTTGTGGTATCATCTGAAGTTGGTGTTTGGTTCTTTTCCAAGGGTAATAGAGGCTTTCTTGATAGCACCGTTTTCTTTACATGTTTTCCTGGCTTCTTGGTTGAAAGTGAGAGACAGTTCTCAGATCTCTGACACATATTTGTCTCTTCAGCTGTGGAGTTTTCATTTTCTGTTGCATGATTTGGGTTCTTAATATCACATGGAGCTTTGTTCTTCACTGTTGTATTGTTACCATGATTTGTCAATTTGTCTGAAGAGGGTGGTGGGTGCTTTTCACAGCCATGGCTGGCACGCTTATCTCCTGTATTGACAGTTCCCTGTCTCTCCACATCAATAGGTGGAAGGTCTGGGAGTTCTTCAAGAGTGTGATGGATTCTTTGTTCTGCAATCCCACTCACTGGTGTTGGTGTAATGGTTGATGAGAGTGATGGCCGTGACATAGAGTCAAGCCAGGGCATCTCATCTGCAGTGGCCTCTTCACGCTCAATGAAAGACTTGGATGGCTTGTGACAGGTCTCCAAGTCAGTTAGCGTACTCCTGTGCAGGACTTGATTGTTTGTATGATTCATCATTTCATTTGATGAAGATGATCTGTCTTTCCCAAAATCTTCTTCTGCAACATAGGAACTGTGCTTCACAAAGTCATCTGACAAAGGGCTTTGTGTCTTTTCTGAATGAGGAGAGATATGTTCTTCTTCTGCAGTACCAGGCTTCTGCTCCTGGCTCTCTTTTGAGGAGAGTGTGCGTTTGGTCTGGTTTGCGTGCGGATTTGATATGTTCACATTGGAATTATGAAAGTTATTTTGTGGGCTGGACATTTGAGGAGGCTGCGGCTGCTTAATTTTGGATTCGTTTTGCATTTGGTTATTGGGTATTTTATTCTCCTCTTCCATTTTAGTTGAGGCATCGCTATCATTTTTGCTAGAAGTAGAGGATATTTTGCCTTCACTGTGATATTTCACTCCTTCTTTGGCTTCCTCAGAACTTCTGCCTCTTAAAACTGCTGACTCATTTTGAACTATTGGCAGCCTTTTGCCAGAAGCTGGTGTTAGTAGAGGTAGCTGTCCATCCTGCACTGGAACCTCAACCTCACAAGATGCTAGAACTACTGGAGAGTGACTTGGCAGAATGTTTTCCAGTGCTTTCTGCTTTGGAAAGCATTTTTGGCCTGCAAAGAAAAGATCCTTTTCTGGCTCTGTGAGCTCTGTGTTAGCTTCCTCTGAACTGTATACGTACATAGTTATTTCAGGAATCTCACCTGTTTTAGTATCCTGGAGACTTTGTTCATGGGATCCTTCAGCTGTGCTCGAAGGTGGGCTGTCTTCCTTAACATGTTGCACAGCATCATTAGTCCCTGATACTGAAGATGTATCAGGCCCAGCTGCTATGTTATTCCTTTCGTAGTCTAGAGTATGTTCAGACAAGGGAGGAATGCAATCTGCAAGAGATTTGTTTTTATGGGTAGTAGAAGAGGTATCTATAATAGGATTAAAGTTGGGTCCTTGCTTTGTGGAATCTCTTGTACCCTCAGCATGGTTCTTTGCATCGGACATGGCCTTGGGTGCCACCAGTAACTCTTCTTTGCTGTCCATGTCCTGTGCTGTATTTGCTGGTGTTTTGTTCTCACCAGGCTCTCTGCTGAACCCCCCACTTTCCTTCAGTGTCGTGTCATGACCGAAAGGCTGCTTTGAGGCATTATTTTTCGACCAACTCCAAGGACGATTAATTTTAGTAGCAATGCTGAGTTTAGGCACCGGGACCGTAGAGCACACTAAGTATTGGGACTCCGGACTGTTTATACCTGTGGCTGTCATTGCTGCCGTGCGCAGCACTCTCACATCTGGCTTACGAATAGTTTTTCTGCTTGGGAGGTTTTTAGTCTTTTTCTCACCTTTGCGCAAGAGCGATGGTTTCACCTCTGCAGATGAGCAGAGAGCACTTTGCTCAAACTTCTCCTTCAGTTTGGACAGGACCGAACTCCTGTTGACTATTTTCGGCAAACCGCTGTTTGGCCCCTTTTTCCAGCTGGGAGACTTCTCCTTGTCTTCTTTTTCTTCAGCAGCTAAAAACTTCTTCAGAATGTTCTTCACTGTGTTTTTCCCACTCATGCAGCTCCTTCTGGCCCTCTCGCTGAGCATTGTGCCTACATCCTCTCCTTTCCTGTCTCTGCTTCTGTCCAGCTTGTTACCAGCCCTGTTCACCCACAGCTTCTCTTTAATTACCAATTTGCCAACCTCTCTTCTTTTTTTTGTGTACGGCTCACGATTGCTGTTTAGAAATCTGGACCGCAAGAGCTGAAATCTGGTTGGATGCTGGGCCCTGTTTGGATCTGGACATGGCTGGTTATGACTCACCTTGTTTTCTTTACCTTCTGCCCATTTTGTCCTCTTGTTGCTGAGCTGCGGATCGCCGGCTGCGAGCTCCGTGACGTACAGCAGCAGGCTGCTGAGAACAGCAAAAGCCCCTTGCTCTGTTGCCATCCTATTGAGCTTCTTCTTCAGAACCAAAGGGTCTACCAGCATCTTATCATCTCCGCAAAAGCGTGTGCTTTTGGTGCTGCACAAGAGAAAACACGAATGTTCTTTTCAAGTCATCAACATTGTCACCACCTCCTTATTTTGCTTTAATGGCATGCTGCCTCACATGAAATGGGAAAAAATGCCTTTTGATCTAGAACTTCTCAAGAGAGCTGTCATTAGTGGCCTGTTAAAAAGCGTGCAAAGTGCTCTACGAGCTTTGTGAGGCATGGTGTAGTGGGAGCGTGCAGGGCCTCACACAGTCCCACACGGCACTGTCGGCTCTTTCTTCTGTGTTTTGTGGCCAGCGGAAGCACTCAGGGGAGCAAGCAATGCTAATCAGGGTGACCAGATCTCCTCTGTGCACTCCTCACTCGTTTAGCATTACCGTGTCCTAATGCCAGGGCAACATCAAGGGTGTTTTCCTCTCCTGCTCGATAAAGTGTAGGCAAAGATAAATATGATGAGAACACTGTTAGCAGGAAAACATGATTCTGCCTCTGGGTTGTCAATACAGACTAAAAGCACCAAAAAAAAAAAAAAAAAAAAAGAAAAAAAGGAACAAGGCTGAGGAGCATAAATGTGTCACCGATAGTTTTTGCTATTGGTACAGTTTGGAAGTCAGTAGGTACCTCTCTAGAATTAAAAAAAAACCAAAAGCCCACCCATGAGATTATATTGTTAGCTTTTTGATAGCATTGAAACCCCACATTGGGACTATGCTCTTAAATCTTCTCTGTGAAGGATTGCACCACAACAATGTCCCTTGACTACAACTCCGTCTGGAGGAAGAGGCCTGGTGTGTAGGACCTACACTTGAGTTCGAAGAATCAGTCCCTTGGACAGCTGGGGATTTAGGCAAGGCTTTAATTGGTGTGGATCAGTTACTTAAATAAAATACTGAACTCGGCACAGAAGCTGGAGCATGAAGTCCATAACAATAGATGGGGCTAGGAGGGGAAAAAAGCAAGAGGTGTCAGCTTTCCAACACCATGAAAAGCTGGAAGGTTACTTCACTGTGCAGTGAAATAACTCCATGCACAGAATGCAGCTTGCATACCAGAAGGGGATTAATTTTTTATAAGCAGAAGTGGAATAAAAAATTCTGTAAGTTAAACCCACACACAAAAAATGAAGCTGAAAAGGGGCTCATCCTTTAGAAAGTGTCAACCTCAAAGGGCCTGGGGAAGGCCCAGCTGTGTCCCAGCAGCTGGTACCCCATGGTCTGTGAAAGAAATTGGACCTGGCCCCCCACTGCAATATTATGGAGACTGTTTGCAAAGTGGGGGGCTGGTCCTCATCCAGTTGGGTCGTGACATTTGGATTCCATTTGGCTGCATTTCAAGTGCACATATTGAAAACTACATCCCTCAGCAGTGAGATGAAGTTGTCATCTTGAATGGAATAAGGTCTATTTATAATGACTTTGTAGATATTTTTAAAGGCCAATAAAAGAAAAAAGTGTGACAACTGGCCCGTGCCTAATGTGACAAACAATACTTTGTGGGTTTTAATTGGGAGTAACCACATTTCAGCATAGCACAGGTGCACGCTCCCACGTGCATAATGTAGTAACATCCACCCTTTCCCTACTGAATTGGCCGCAGCTGAGGAGGCAAAGCTCCCGTGTTACAACAAGATTTCTGTTTGTCAGAACTATGGGAATTTTCAGACAAAAGACAAAAACAAGTCAGGCTATAACTATCTAAAAATATCCTGGTTCACTCTCTCTCCTACAGCTGATCTGCTGATATTTTGACTGAAAGCTTGCCATGGCAGAAGACTGCTCCTCTTCTCCCTAAGCTGTGACTGTTGTATTCAGAAACGTATGCAGAGCCATTAACCAGTATGATTTAGGGTCATCTTTGATCTCTAAGAACAGTGGTGGAAACAGATGCTTTGCTTAGCTCTCCCTTCCAAACTACCTTGGACACAATAAATGACCACAGTAAAATATGGACTAGTCCTGTTTTCAGTGAGGTCAGCCTAGCAAAGCTACTCTTGATTGTGAAGGGAAGAAGATCAGACCCTCTCTGTGAGGAATGCACAATAATTATTCACTTTTGAGCGATAAAATTCAAACAGCTTCATTAAAATACATTACTAGTGAGCTGATTTCAGGGTTTTCCTCTTTCGTGTTAGAGTGTTCCTACAGGATGCCATCTGAAATGTAACATTTGTGTGAATACCACGTTGCCTTAAGTCCCAAGACATGCTGCAGGGATTGTGTTTGATCCATATTCACCAACAAGTGGCAGAAAATGTGCAAACATTGTATGGCATCTATTTAGGGTATCTTCGGTTCTTGCAAGATGACCTCATCTGCAAATCAGCCCCATGACCATGTAAATCTGAAGTGTGTTCTGTGCAAGAGTTGTGGTACGATGACACCGCTACTGAGATCACAACAGAAAATGTGGGTAGTGATACTTCTGCATTGTCCCAGTGTCTGGAAATAATGCTGCTTCCCCTTCAGGGAAGGATGAGAAAGTCAGGTTTGGGAGCATGACTACCATTTTCAACAGGCCAAGACATCATCCCTAATATTTCTTCACCATCTTTTCCCGAATTGCATCCTGCTGTTCTTCAACTATGTGACCTATCAATGAAGTACAGTTACCTCTATATTAACTACAGATCGTTAACTCTAGTCCCACCTACAGCCAGGAGGAACCAAACAAGTACTCTCTGAGCACAGGGAGAACCCCATACCAGCAGAAGTCACTTCCCAGTGGTGTGAGCTACTCCAGACGAGAAGGCAGATACTTGGGCTCCTCCCTGATGCTGTGAAATATCCTAATACCAACTTCATCCTCCTCACTCCTCTCCTCCCCTGGAGACACTGATTTTCACTGGTTTTAATGTGTGTGATCCTTCCTCAATGAGCTGCTGGTTTCTGGAAGTGCTGCTGCACGTTTTTCAATGTCTGGAACACAGACCACTTGGACTTCCAGAGGAGGCAAGGCCACCTCCAAAAGTTTCCTGTCCTCTTCGCCCATGAATACTTAAGACGCATAAGACAGGCAGCTTAATTACTTATTTATGGGTTCTTCGGTGACACTTATCACGGCAGCATCAGAGTGGCAACAGCCTGATATGCTAATGGGCCGCAGTGCAACCCTATCCTGCTGGCCGGCCGGTCTCAGGGAAACCTCTGCAGTGGACATGGCCGTGTTGCAGAGCAGAGGAGAGCTGATTTGCCATGGCAGAGGGAGAGGAACCAGCCCTCTCCCCCAGCCCCGCCTGCACCCTCCTGCACCAGCACACTCCTGTCTTTCCACTCTGTTAGGGGTCTGGAGGCTGCTGAGTAGTGGGTGGTGGTGGCCTCCTGTGGCGTTTGCTAAAAGCATATGGCTGCAGGAGTTTCTGGCTTACTGTATCTGCTGTTTTAGAAGAATAGACCCTGTCTCTTGTCCCTGAATTATATGTTAAACATCCAACAACCATTTTGCACACCCTGGCAACACAGAGGCCTACCTGCTCTGGGGGTAGCACTCAGGACAGGGTATAGGCAGGAGGAGACAGCACTACAGAAATTTTGTCAAAAGACAGGAAAAAAATTGAAAAACACTGTTCAGCTCAGAGAAGCTGACAGAGATCAATGGATCGCTTTGACTCGGTGCTGGTTGTCTCTGGGGAAACGGCCATGAGCTGAAGCATGTGAGGTGCTGCATCTTGTGGGCCCCGTGTCCCTGGGCATGCTGTTGCTACGCGGCTCTGCGTGGTGTTTGGTCCAACAACCTGCCCCTAGATAAGGAAGGGGATGAGGAACATCTCTGCCTGCTCAGATGGATGCACAGGCCTCTATAGTGTTTTCAGTGAAACGAAGGTCAGTACACTGCTCACTTCTACAGCTGCAGAAATGGGGCTTTATAGGTTCAGTCTTTGGGAATCACCCTTTAAATGAGATTCTTTTATTTGTCTCTGAAACAAAATTTGGTCCTCCCTAGTTTGGGTAGAAGGTAAAGTGGGAACAGCTAGGAATGCTCTTATTTTTATTTTTTATTTTGGCGATTTTTTTTTCTAAAGTAAGATGAAAAACCAAAGCACTAGAGAACATCCTACCTTATGTAGGATATGTTCCTTTTGCTTCTCTATTGCTGAATTTATCACAGGTATGTTAGAAGTATTTTAAACTAGAAGGAATGTTTTTCAAAAGTCTTGGTATTCTCATAAATCAAAAGCTGCTGACTCAAATGCTCCTTTTGGTTTAAGGTATCTCCAAAGCAAGCAAAAAAGCACCTTGATAAGCTGCCAAGAGAAAACATGCTAAAACAACAGCGTGAGGAGTAACTTGTAGTATGGAAAACCTTTTCATACGGATATTGCCATGCAGGCTGCTATTCATAACAACAGGGATCACCTGCTCCTCTTTCTGACACATAACATCCCAGTGATGATTCCAGCAAAGGCTTACATGGAAAAAGGAGTAGGAAAGTACTTGTGTATTTTTAGCTATCTTTTTTAAAATGCAGTTCGGCAGCTGGAGAAAGATAGGAGAAACCAACACCATGTAGTCAATCACTCACAGTGAAGCTGAGAAACGTAGACCTTGATTTCTGAACTTCTGAGATAAAACATAAGGTTAAACACTGGGAACAAATTCTGCACTCACTTATTCTGTGTTATTTCATTGAGGATTCCAGATTTGTGCCCGTGCTGCTGCGGAGGCATCAGAGTCTCCTTCACTGGGGTCTACAGTTTACTTTGTCTGCTGTGTGCAACTTTTAACTGAATCATTGTTTGTTGGTGTTCTTGAAAAATAAATAAAAAAAAATTGAAAGAAAAAGAAGGAAGAAACAGAAAAAGAAAAAGAGAAAAGGGAAAAGAAAAAGAAAAAATAGGAAAAAAAAAAAGAAAAAAGAAAAAAATAGAAAAAAAAGAAAAAAAAAGACATAGAAAAATGAAAAAAAAAAAGAAAAAAATTAAGTTGGAGAGGTGGGGAGAGGTGAGGTACAACAAGACAAGGAAGGAGAAAGAAGGGAATAAAGGCAAAAGGAAAAAAAGGGGGGGAAAGGAAAAAGAAAAAAATAAAGCAGTTGTAGCTGTTTTCTTTCTGGAGTTTTTGTAGCACTTGGACTTGTGAAATGTATCACAGCCTGACTGCTGACCTACTACAACTGTTTAAAGACCTCAGCCAAAAATTCTGATACTGATACAGCAACATATAATCTGCTCAATCTAAAAATAAAGAATGATGCTTAGAAAATAGTGTAAGATTAATTTATTTACAAATATTTCAGCCACTTATATTTTAAAAAAAGCTTTTGTTCTGAAGACTGAAAAAGAATAAAAGCATATTCAGAAATTTTAGACACAGTGATGCCTTGCTCTTACTTGAGCGTATTTTTTTAGTGTTGGCTTTTCCTTTTCTGGAAGCTTCTAATGTAACAATACCTTGCACCACAGTGCTGATGCAGGGATCAGTGGTTCATTAAAAGCTAATCTGTGAGACATTAGGTTTACAAGTGTCACAGACACATTAGATTTGAGAACAAGGAGGAACACTGTGGTGTAAGGTTTGCAAAATATACAGAGACTATCCCCATAAGCGGCTACTACCATTAGTTTTGCAGGAAAGCATTAGTTCTGAAAATTAATTTTATATGTGTAATCACTGGTCACAGCTGTTTAGGAAGTGGTATTATAGCAAGTTAGACTGAAATCAGTCAGAAGAGGTTTTATTTATTTTTTTTTTCGCTTGAATTTATCTCTCTGGTTTAAGCAGCACTCTATACTCCAAAATCCCTACATCTGTAAAAAAACCACAAAGACTGTAAATATCTAATCAATCGTGAATAATTCAGCTACCTTCGCTTGCACATGATCCACAGACAGCCTTTCAATCTAACTCTTGGCTAATTCCTTCACTATGAACATCAGTCAGTTATCTACAGGCTTTGATACTGTCTTTAGAGAAAGAGAAAATGGCAGAAACAGCTTTACTTTTCCTCCGTGGATAGTCGGTAAAGATTCTCGCCCAAGTACTCGAGCCTCTCCCGTTGTTCCAGGTCCTGGTACAAGCCTTTGGGGACCTTGCTCAGGCCATAAACCAAGCCAAAGAGGCAGCCAGCGATAGATCCGGTAGCCGCACTTTCACCTGAGAGGTTAAGCACAATTGCAACGGTCTCTTAGTGTCACCTTCACATACACAATCGAAAACCACACTGCACAGAGGAGGAAATATTAAGCAGCTGATGGAGCACTATGGGGGCATGTTGGGTCAGTACCAAAGGCTTGCGCATCTCGTCTCCTGCCTCTGGTACTGCAGATGAGGATGGATGTCTTAGGAAAGAGCAATCCCAAGGCAAGCACATGGTAATGCCTCTGCATCTTGTGCTCCTGGGCTCGGAGCATATTTGCTTTGATGAAAACCAACTCCAACACAACAGCCCTTGCAAGCAGCTAGTCATTGTTAGGAAAAAAAAGGAGGGAAGAGTAATCCCAAGGTTTCCTGCTACACAGAGAGTGTCCTTTCGTTCCTCACGACACAGCCTGGCACTGCACACACTTTAAAGCACCCATCCATGGTCTCTAGCACCTATGCTTGGTGAGGTGTCAGTAGGTTCATACCTGCTGGGCTCTGCAGCCAGGGACTGGGAGCTCTCAACACTGGGTCAATGGTGAGTGAGGGACCCAGAGCCCCTGCGAAGGGCCCACGCCAGGCAGGGAGAGAGATCCTGATTTGGGGCTGGGGTCCTCTCCCACCAGCTGCACTGGCCTTCTTGAAAGCCCGGCAGGATGCGTGTGCCAGCAAGAGAGTTATCACTTGCAAAGCTGTATAAGTAATCGTGTGCCTCTAAGTGCCAGATTTTATCTTCCTGGCATTTGATTGGATGCTGGATTATTTTCCTCCCCTACTTGATTTCACTGTGTGCAGCTAAAAGGTTGCTTTGCCAAAGATGCTAGTGTTTCGGTGGGGGAAGATGCCAGCCCTTTATAAATCATGGAATGTTTTGGGTTGAAAGGGACCTTTAAAGATCATCTAATCCAACCCACCTCAGGGAGCAGGAACATCTTCAACTAGATCAGGTTGCTCAGAGCCCCATCCAACCTGACATAGGAAGTTTTCCGGGATGGGGTTTCTACCACCACTCAGGGCAACCTGTGCCTGTGTTTCACCACTCTTAGTCTAAAAAAATTTCTTCCTTATATCTGGTCTAAACCTACACTTGTTTAGTTTAAAACCATCACATCTTGTCCTGTCACAACAGGCCCTGCTAAAATGTTTATCTCTATCTTTTCCATAGGCCATGTTTAAGTACTGAAAGGCTGCAAAAAGGTTTCCCCGGAGCCTTCTCTTCTCCAAGATGAGCAACCCCAGTACTCTCAGCCTGTCCGTAGGAGAGGTGCTCCATCCCTCTGATCATTTTTGTGGCCGCCTCTGGACCCACTCCAACAGATCCATGTCTTTCTAGTGCTGAGGACTCCAGTACAAAGCTGTACGGGATTTGCTCCTTGCGCACCTCTGGCGAAACCATGAGACTTGGAGCAACATTTGAAAAGCACTATAAATGGCTTATGTGGCTGCTACTGGTATAAGAAGGGGGTTTAGAGGGTAAAACCAGGGGTGCAGATATAACAGGCAACGTGGCAGATCGGCCAACAGGGGCAGCCAACAGCTGGGAGGTCTCACTCTTAATCCCAGCAAGGGAGTGGGGGGTGGGAGGTGTGGGGAACCCTCACCTCCGTGGAACATGGAGCGGTTGCAGAGCTCCGTCCAATCTCCACCACATCCCAGAAGGGCGTCATAGGCGATCATGGGGGCGTCGTGGCCTCTTCTTCCCCCTCGGCCTTCAGAGCTCCACCTCCTGTAGGTCTGTGGGAGAGATGGTGGCATCAGGGTAGGGCGCTGGAAATGGAGATGTGGGGCATGTGGCAGCACCAGGGTGGCTTCTTCACGTCTAGCTGTGTATAGCTCATCTCACAGGGAAAGGGCAAAAGGCAGCTGCGTTGCCTGCACTGCTGTCTGAGGTGCAGGATCAGCCAGCACAGCAGCCGCTACCACAGCCTAGGTGATGCCCAAGGTTCAGGTATAAGCCTGCACCTCAGCTTAGTGCTTTATTTAAGCATGCCAAGAATGCCAAAAAGTAGATCAAGAGGCATTTCAAGTTCACACCCTAGAAATTTCTTGTTATTTAAAACAATTGGGGCTGTCAAGGACTTATTTTGTCAGTCCCCTTCCTGCCTCTTGGAAATATTCTCAAATTTGTCACATTTGCAAATGTTTCAATTAGCTATTTTACGTGGAGGGTGAAAAAGATCTGATTCAGTAATTTCTTTAGGGCCTCAGATTCTGATGATGTGAATTCCAGTCCCGTTCTCTGACTCTTTCTGACCAAGTCTTTTCTCTCTTCTACAAGCATTTGAAAACAACTTGCAAATGTAAGAAACATTTCTTCCCCAGCAGATGAAAGAATAACCTCCCCATCAAAACCCACAGTGAGGTTCGCAAAGGAAAATTCTTGCAAAAAAAAGGGTTTTCTCTAGAGGAGGTACCTCCAGAACTCCTGTCCCAAATCCCCAAATCAACTCAACACTGATAAATTTATAGCAAAAAACCCCACCTTCCTTTAAAGGAAACGGGAAGCTTTATTTCTTGAAGTTTATATTACATGATGCTAAGCTGAATTGCTGCTCAGCTGGCTCTTGGCTTCTGCAACATATATGAAGGGTTTGCATTTCTATCCACTTTTACCTCAGCCATTACACACTTGATCATGGTTTATCTGTATATACATCAAACAAGGCCATGTTGCACCACAGCTTCCCTCTGCTGTATTCTTTTTTTTTCTTTTTTTGCAATCATATTTATGTCTCTATGCTGTCCTCTGCCACATGCACACTTTCCAGCCTTATTGCTGCGGTTTGGGTGCTGAAGGAGCAGTACTGACTCAAGTCTTATAGTACCAAAGACAAGAAGACTAAGTGTGGAGATGTTATTCTGGGTGTACAGGCAGGAGGCTCAAGTGTCACTACATTTAGCCCTTAAGATTGTCGATGCTCTGCACACATCTGATGTCATCTCATCTTGCTGAAACAACTTTACGTTAGGGATAACTATCTTCGAGCTTGGGGGGACTTAACTGCACCAAGGCAGCACTTCTGAAACTTTTCAAAAGTGCAACCTCCTTCTGACTCCTGCGCTTTCACGCAGCCCTGCCATTCCCTAGAGCGGGCAGGTGAGGAACGGCAGCACTGAGGGCTTGGGCGGCACTGTCAACACACGCTCCTTCCTACTGAAGGCACTGAGCTGCTGCCAAGTCCTGGAGGTAATTCACATGTTTCCTCCTTGCTGTAAACCCCTGCGGTCAGTAATTCCAGCTGTCTCTGACTTCCTCACCCTCCAGGAGCTGACCCGCTGCTGGCTAGCTTTCCCTTCCCATCCATTTTGTTTTCTTTTCCCAGTCCTTTCACAGTTGCTTAAACCTCCAACTCCATCTTAGGGAGATGAGATCCCCAGAGGCTAATGGGATGGCTTTCGTTTGGTTCCTCTCTCCTTTTGTCACATGTTGTGTCCAGCACAGAAAGGTGAGCAGAACTAGTGATTTGTTTTGAGAAGCAAGGGTGATCCCAAGTGTGGTGTGGTTTCCGCCTATTCGTTGTGTATCTAACATGTTCCAAGAGCTTATCGCTGGAAAATGATTTATCCTACATTGGCCCATCTTGTACTTATACATTCAAGAAGGGGTAATTTGTCTCTTATCCCCACATTTCTAGTCATCTAGAAGTTTAAGCTGTATACCTGCTTATATGGAATGTGGGCTTTGCTGCTCAGCTTTTCAAGGTGTAATTTTTTTTAGAGAGGGAAAATGTCTTTGCAACATACTCAGATCAATTCAACACAGATTTGAGGGCTTCACTTTCACATCTCTTGCAGCTGGTATGTACCTGCAGAAAGGTGTGCCTGGTCGAGCAGGAATTTGTGTGCAGCAACCTGTTGGCAAGAGTGATGCCAGATATTGTTGCTTTATTAATTGCCTGTAGAAAGGCAAACAGCTAGACCTCCAGACACAGGTGGCCAGTTAGTTTGGAGGGAGCACAAAGGAAAGCATTCCTCAGAAAAAGGCAGGTAGGCTGGGTACCTTCTCCTCATTCATTCTTTCCATGGCTTTAAGCATGCTCAGATTATAAGCGAATTAAGTGTCAGCTCCTGTCAGGCTGTGATCTCTAGCTGGCGGTGAAGTTTGAGGGTCAAGCAATATTTTCCTTTCTTATGCATGAAAATGAATAGCTCAACAGGCCAAATTAGTTGGGCTTGGGCAATGAAAATAAATTTTGTTTCTGCACTAGGAATTCATGCGGTTCTCTCTTGGAATGATCATGGGAAAATACTATTAGGTTTAATCTCTCCTAAATCTCTCTGATAGAACTGGAAGGAACTGAAAAACGGTAATAAATTCATGACACCAAATTAATAAAATGAAACTTCAAGGACATCTATTCTTTATGTTTAGAGAGAGCAATTTCTTCTCATCCACAGTCAGTCTACCCATTGGAACCTTTCATTGCATAGATGAGCACCTAAAAATATACAAAGTGAATTCTCAGAATAGAGCTGTGCTGTAATAGTCTGGAAAAAAAGGATTGATTTATGGGAAAAGGTGATAAGAACAACATACTTATTGCTTAGCTGTTAAGTGGAGACCTTTGAGAGGTGCCAGCACACATCAGAAAGCTGTAAACACCAGGGAAGAAGATGCATTATTTCTTTTCAGTTAAGAAGATGTCATCAGAAGTCATGAGGCAAAGGAAAGATCGTATATGCTATAAAATAGTACCCCGTGGGATGTGGTGAAACACCATCTCTTGAGACACTTAAAACTAGCCTGGGCAGAGCCTGTGTTGGCAGAGAATTGCTTAGGACAGCTGGCTTCAAAGGACCATAACCAAGTCCAGCTCTTAGGACCCGGGGATCTCTGTGGGGCTTGGGCCAAAGCTCCTCTGAGCTTTCATGAGAGCCCCCAGTGAGCCTTTTCTACCCTCAAATAGCTGTTGTTCGTGTTTGGTGTCTGCTCTGGATGTCAACACATCTGACCATGAAGTTTGCCTCTCTGTTGTTTCCTCCCATCACAGCAACTACAGCACCAGTGGTGATTGGATTTTAATGCTAACACATACATGAGCCAAGGATGGGAGTTGTTCTTTTCCTTCATGAAATTTTAGGGGGGAAAAAAGGGAAAATAAGATAAAATAAAAAACCCAACCAAACAAAACACCCCACCATAAACCTTCCTGTCTGCTCTGGCATTGGAAAAAGTTGAGAAATACTGGTGTGTCTCTTTGAAAATACCTCTCTCACTTCAGAGCATTCCTGAGTGCTTTTTGAAGTTGCAGTTACCTTTTCTCTCTCCTCTGCGTCATAGTTGTCCGGAAAAACGGGTTTATTCTGACTTTCCTCATTGATTTCTCTTTCCTCCAAATAAAACTGCCACTTGGCTTCGAAGTAAAACCAGTGCTCCTGGTATTCTGAATGCAAAATAAATTAATGATGTAGTATTTCATCTCAGTGACATTTTCAGTTCTACTTTAATAAATTTTAAAGAAAATTACATTATTGACTGATCCACAAAACTAGGTATTTTACAGTAATGTGCATTAAGCGGGTGTATGTGCTATGGATACACTTTAATATGGAGTAGGACATCTAAACAAAAACAGAATATGTGAAAAATATTTTAAGAATCTTGTGCTATTTCTATGGTATATTAAAATTAAATTAAGATAAATCAAGATGAGATTTTTAGAGAACTTACTGAGGAACACTCCAAGGGAAAGAGTGTAACAAAATTGATTCTATGCCAATTTTTGTGTTCCTTTACTATGATTAAAGAATATCTAAAATGCTTACACATCCTAAATACAAATTGCCTCCTACCTCAGCTATCAGTTTTTAATCACATAATTTCTCCAGTACTTCTGTTCCATATTTATAGTATTTCTGTGTGATCTTTCAGGAAAATTCAGATAGGAAAGGACAAAGTTTCATAAAAAAAAGATAAATAGCATACACATCTGCTCTCTGTGCTCATAAAAATAAGCCTTTTTTAGTAACCATAGCTCTTTTTCATTTTTCTGTCACTTCAGGAAGAACATCTCTAATCATGCTTAACATAATCCCTGTAAATAATCTTATTAAATTCAGTTTATTTTCGAGCCAATGCTCTGGTCCAACCTGTTTATAAAGCCTTAAAATGACGTGTAAGTCACACAGAGCTGTTAAGCACAAACACACACACTCATCTGCAGAATGAGGCCTGAGTGAAACCCTGCTTGGGAAGCTGCTGGGGTAAGGATTAGAAACCAGTGAGATGGGCCAGACAGCTAAGTATGCCACGGCGAACTAGCAAGTCAAGATGGGGCTATTGGCGTACAGTTGAAAATAAAATTAAGCCTTGTCACTTTTTCCCTGTCTCTGTCCTCCTTGGTCGCTCAGTTGTGTGCTGCAAGTGACTGAGGAGCAGGCAGACAACTAAACTATCTCTTTGAAGGACATAATCTGATTTTACATCTTTTCCTAACATGCCATGCAGGTGACCCTTTTGGGCAACTGAGATCTTTAAAGCACAGAATCATAGAATCACAGAATGCCAGGGGCTGGAAGGGATCTCAAAAGATCATCTAGTTCAACCCCCCTGCCACAGAGGATCACCTAGAGCAGGTGACAGTTCAACTCCATGTGAAAACATCCAAGTTGTCTTGTAGGACCTGACACTTTGACAAGGTAACCAGTTCCCCAGCCCCAGAAAGGGATGAGCCTTCAACTGCATGGCCCTATATGCCCGAGAATGCCCAGTAGCTGCTCTTTTCCTGAGTCCATGCCCTAGATTTTCCTGATTACATGGAAATCATTCATTAGAACCCTAAAAAAGAGAGGTGTTCAGAAAAAAAGGGTGAAAATGCACTCACAGCCTTCAAGTCAAGGAGAGCATCTTGAAGGAAAAAAATGCCATACAAAGAAAATGTTGTTGGTTGAAGTCAACTACCAACATCCACTCCATCTCATAGGTACAAGACTGCTTTTAGAAATGCATATGACCTAACAGATTTCTTCGTTCATGGGTTTGTTTTTTTTATTTCTCCCATGACCATAAACCATAAATGTCTCAAAAAGGAATGCTTTTTGTGTAGCACCTCAACAATCAAGGAGGTGTGATTACTCCAATGCACAGGCTCAGAAACCAAGGGATCAAGCAGTTGCAGGTGATTTTGGTTGTGTGGGCAACCTGTGGCATGGTCAGAAATCCCGTGTCACCAGCCCTAGTGAATCTCTATCCCACTTTTTGAGCCCAGCCTGAGATGATGGTGACATTCAGGTCTATCTGGCAAGTAATCACAACTGAATATTTGAGAGGGGTGTTGAGTGGAACCCTCTGTGACTGAACACTGTGTTTGTTATCCATGGGGAATAACGCAGATAAAAAAGTTTTCTAAAACTGGAGGACTCTGTTTGGCAGGATTTCTTTGCAGTGCATCTCACCAGCCAAGGAGCTTAACCTTAATGCAGGAGACTTTTCCAGCTACCAAAATAGGATGAAGCTCAACAATACGGGCATTAGCCGGAGAGCGTGCCTCAGGAGTCCAACATGCATACCTCCACGCCAAGGGGTCCTGCTGGGGTGGAGTGACAGGGACCTGCTGCAAAGCCACTCGAAGAGGAGCTCGCTCACACTAATCCTGCACCTGCTCCTCATAGGTCTCGGCTAAAAAAATCCTGATGCGCAATGAGGCGCAGACGAAAATGCGAGGTCTTTCAGAAAGGCTCCCTGGTTCTCCTTTTAAAGTGGCAGCTTTCCTTCCTGGTTAGGTCTTCATTTCTTGAAGTAAGTGCTCTTGAGTAAGCGTTTCCATTTATTTCAATCTTTCTCAACACTTGTCCCTTGAGATTAACAGAAAAAACTCTTTCCTCGATATTTCAATGTAATGATATTTCCCTGTCCACAGCAGGTCTCACCGTTACAAACACATCTCTCCCCTGCAAGAGGGGATTAAAATGCCATTACCCTGAAGATCACATACATTAGTAAAGTAGCAATATCAAGTTCGGTAGCTGTGTTTTGCTCAGTTGTTTTAAAACAAGGATACCACAGGTTGGATCTTCTTAAATATTTGTTCAAAAAAAGAAATGAATCAAATCTGAATTTGTGGTCAAAAAATAACTTTTGGTCAGGAGACATCTGCAGGTAAGTTTTCCCCGGTAAAATGAGGAATGTCAGTGGGTTTTCTAACAAAAATATTGTACTGTGCAAATTGATAGAAAGGAGCTGAATAACTCATATCACAGCAGTTAGTTTGTCTAATGACATACTAAATATAATTTCTTTCCTCTGCTCTGTCTAGGAATCTCTGAAGACCTCCTAAAACCAAAACTGTGCAGTAGGGCATTATCACTGCTATTTCTCTTTGTATTTTTGCTACTGATATGCCAGGCAACAAATGGACAGTAAAAGGTGGCACCACCTGCAAAGAGCTTACAATCTAAGCAGAGAAGGCAGGAGGATAGCCTGTGGAGATGGGGAAGGTGGAAAAGTAGAAAAATTGAGAGACTGAGGAGAGATGGTCCTTCAGTGTCTTTCTAGCAGAACAGAGTTTTAAGAAAAAACAACTCTTCCGATCCAGACACATTACCTGCCATGTGGCGAATGGTCTTCTTGCAGTATTCTTCAGCCATCGGCACAACCTTCATCATATCTCTTCCCCACTGCACGAGGGGTTTCCCTTGTATGGCGTACGCCACGAAGAGAGCTGTGCATAGGGACCCTAGAAAGCCTGGAATTCAGAGATAACAGCAATTACCAACTCATGGGCTGTGCTTATATCAGCCTTGTTCTGTCCCTTGTAAAATCATTAGTGGAATGCCCCGTGGCTGCCGGGTAGGTTAACAAATGTACGTAACCTATCTCTGCCTGTTTGCAGGCTGGCTCGTGGCATCTTGAGATTCTTGGCTACTGCCTGGTGCCTGTTAGTTTACGACTTATTTTACATAGAAGGGAGTTTCTGCTCTGAGTGGTGTAACATGACAGAAATTGAGGTAGGGGTCAAAAATAAACATAATCCGCCAGTGTGATGCTGAAAATCTTCTAATTGAAGTCACATGAAATAATTGACTTGTGCAAAGTGATTCAATTACAAGCTGTATCACCTTGCTTACAGAGTCATCCAGCCCAAGGGCTGGGGTTGTTAGATCCAACATTATTTCTGGCTCATTTTATTCTAAGGGGACAAGTGAGTGTCTAACTTGGATAATTACTTCTTTCCTCTAAGGGGACAAGCTCATGTCTCCTGAGAGGGAAGAAGCAATTGTCTAAGTAAGACATGCTGTCTGCCTGCCCAGCCAGGTCTTCCACTTCAGATAGGAGTGTACTTAAGATGAACTCTCTGTTAACAGGCACTCAACGCTTCCATGATGTCAGAAACAGAGGGATTTGTTTCTTGTATTTGTTTGTGATCTTGGCGTTCTGTCAAAGGCAACAAAACCAACCTAGTGCGACACACAAAAGAGGGTTAAGAAAAATCAGCCATTTAAATAAACCCCAAGTGAGCAAAGTATTGATGCATGTGCTTCTTTTGGTGCATGGGTCCAAAAGCACTCATTCATGCAGAGAGGTAAGCAGAAACTTTCTGTGTTTTGGTGAAGGTAAAACCAAATTATTTTAGGAAGCTTCAAGTCCAGATGAGACAATTAACTCATTCTCTCTGCTGTAAGACCTGCAATATCGGATCAGGCCAAAGCCACTTCCCATCCAGGATCCAATAGATGCCTTCAGAAAGAATAAAAAAACCGCTTGAAGGGTCTCAGTCAGATAGACAGCCTCTAACCCAACTGCCATAAAGATCATTAAGTGTCACGTTCAGCATGAAGGTGGCAGCAGAGGGTTAAGAGGGTGAAACAAAGGGCTGGCAGGGGACTGCAGGTGGTCAAGAGGGTGGTGGAGGCTGCAACATGCCCGGAGGATGTTAGGGGGGCTGGCAGTCTCTCCCTTCATGGTCTCCAGGTAGTTCCCTCCCCCTGCTGCTACTGCCCTGTTCCACCTACCCCCAGCAGCGCTCACATAGCCTCCTGCCCCCACCAAAGAAGAAAGCAAGACCCAGATGAGGTTTCCGGCTCTGCAAATAATGCCAGTACAGAGTGAACGTAATTGGTTTGTCTTCACTCCCCAGACCCTCTGGACTAGCTTACGGGCAATTTTAATTACTCAGTTTCATTGCTTTTAACAGCAACAGCCCCCCTCGTCTGTTTGCCTGATCCCTTTTGAATCCAGGCATATCTGTGGCCTTGGCAGCTGCCTGTAGCGGCGAGGTCTGCAGCTTAACTATACTCGGCAACAGGGAAGTGTTTCCTTTGTCTGTTTGTTTCAGTCCTGATTGACATGTCAATTGGGTTTTCCCTCTCGCTGAGTTATGAGAATCACAACTGACATTTCCCTGGCACCTTTCAGGATGGTAGTGAGGTCCATGGTGGCCCTTTCATCCCTCTTCTCCCCGCCTCCTCACTGTGACACTTGTATTTTTTCTGCCAAAAACTCCTTCTAGATGTAATTTCTCCTTGTATGGAAGGCATTTGATAACTTGGACGCTCCTTGCTTCTATTTTCTGGCTCTAGTAAGGACTATCTAAGGTGGGAGACCCAGAACTACAAGCAGTCTTACTGCTGCTAATGCACTAGGGACTTACTATATTGGCTTAATAATATTTTCTGCTTTGCTTTGAATTCTTTCCCTCTAATTTAGTTCCATCCTGATGGCTTCTCTGACTGCTTCAGAGCACTGAGGGCGTTGAACATGTCATCATTTGTTATGATTTTATTTATTGCTACTTAAAGCAGACAGAATGAATACACACTTACGTAGCATAAAATTATCAGAATGACAGACTTGCATATTCAAAGCAACATTAGCTCTACTTACTATGCTTTGTTTAGAGAATGTTTTAGATTGTATCCTAAAATACGTGGAGATAGGTTTTTTTGGCTTTTTACCTCTACCTACAGTGATTGGATATGACATAACCTGTCAAGGGAAAAATGTTTTTATCCTCTGAACCATAATCTTGCATGATAAAAGTGAGTCATTTGGAGGTAGATGAATCCTAAAATTTGATCAGGGCAAGTGACAGGAACATGCTTTGGGTAAGACAGGTTATGTTTAGTTATTTGGATTTTAGGAGGGAAAACTCCCAGCCTGAGGCTGCTGTCTGCATAATGCGCAAGAAAGTTTATAAGCCTATATAAGTTATATATACATGTATATACTATCCAAGCAAAATTCAAACCAAGGCCTTGGAGTCTGAAAAGCGGAAGCGGTTTAGAGGCGCTTTAGTCCCCACAGAAGTGGAGAGCAGCCTGAGGGACTTCAGCACATGTCAGCGGGCGATACCTGTAGGGTGGTTATGAGTCATTCGTCCGCACTCAATGCTCACTTCAATAAGTGACTCCAGCCTTTCCGGCTTCCAGTATCGCATCCCTAAACACATGGCTTTTGTGGATGCTCCAAATCCAGAACCTAAAGGAAAAAGATAATGCCAAGCATTTAAATGGAGACTAATGACACAGAAATATGTTGATAAAATGCAAAACAAGCACGTTGTATTAATTCAGCTGATGTATGGGAACTCCTCAGGGAATGGGAAATCAGCATGCAAAGCGAGTTACAAGTTTTGTAAGTTTCTTGCGAGGAATTTTGGTTCTACACAGTCACTCTGATTTTACAGGTATATTCCAACGCTCTCAAGTGCTACAAAGAGCACAGTGGGCTCAGAAGGCAGTGTGCTCTCTTGTTCACAGCACTTCTTTGACTCACACTCTCATGCCATCTTTACTCATGCTTGGCTGGCGCCGCTGTTTTGCTTGCTCCAGATGCCAGCACTAGAAACACAAGTTTGAGAAACAAATACGCTTCTACTACGCCCTTATTTTAGTAGTCTCCATGCTGAAAGCGCACAATTAAGAACTTTATATGAGTATCACAGTTGATCTTACAATTTTAATGCGTGTTTCATCCTAGGGAGCTCCACAGGTAGTTCGCAAAACAGATTCTGCTACATACGAAAATAATGTGTCCAAAAAAAAACTACAGGCTATGGAGTCAAATTGTCCAAAGTTAAGCAATGTCAGAACTGAGGGTTCCCGTATGACTTGAAATTAGTGCTTGTGTGCACATCCATTATGGTACAGCCTGCACTTATTGAGCTTGGTCTTGGGAATTTCTGCCTGGTGCAGCACGGAGTTTATTTATCAAATAGTTAATTTAGAATTTCTTTTAATCCTCATCATTGAGTGCATGATCCCAGGTGTTCAACTTTAATCACTTAATCGAATGGAGATTTAAATTTACTAATGAGTTTCTCTGCAGTACTTATCACAGAAATATCAGAATCCCACAGAAGTTGTAATAAGCTTATCTTCACAAGGCACCAGTGAGGTGATTATCTCCTCTTTGCAGCTGGTGAGCCAATGTCCAAAAAAGCATTAACTCAGTGCAGACACCAACCCTGAGAGGGATAGGGCTCGATTTTTCAAAGTACTTGGCATTTTTCGGCATTGTCTTTGCTCAATCACACTTCCCAGTGACCTTGGGTACAGCTGAAAGCAACTAGTGTTTCTCTACTTGGTCCCTGGAAGATAAGGGGCATATTTAGGCCACCTAATTTTAGCCTCTGTGGAACCTGTATTAGGAGCACAGTCTCCCTGTCTTTCCCAGGCAGGCGTCACGGAGAAAGGCTCTATCTCTGATAGTCGGTCTGATGGCGTAGCAGGAACAACTCACGAGCCAGAAGCAGCAGGTACCAAGGAGCCAGGGTCGGGGCTTTTAGTCGCCTATCTTGAGAAAGGCCCTCAGCTGCTCTGTCTGTGGGTACAGAGCACCAGGTGTTCTCTTGTAGCACTACTTGCCATTTAGTGTCATCCCAAGCAGCTCCAGATCGGGTGTCCTAAGATCATGAGTGTGATCAAAGTGTGGTAGTGGAGGTAGCAGGAAGATTTTCTTCAAGCCAAACTGCAGCCTGAGCCAGGTTAACATAAACCACCCATTGGAATCTCCAGGTGTAACACAGACCAACTAGGTTCTGAATTTTTTGAGAGAAGAGCTCCTTTTTTCCCCAAAGTGCAGCTATACTGAGTGAGCACCCTGGTTAGGTGATCTAATTAGGTTAGCTGAGGACATTACTTCCCATCCTTCTCAGGATAATGTGCAAATTCTGTGTACAATAGCTCTTCCAAAAAAAGATCAAACACTCCATAAAGATATTTGAAAGGCTATGCAAAAGGATTTGCAAAATGCCATTTTATTCCCAAGACGTTCATAGCTTGCTTCCTCATCCTTTACTAGCCTTCCTAATAACAGAATACCTTTGGCACTGCTTCTGAAGAAAAGGCTGGATACTTGTCCTGCAAATGGTGTGTTTGCTCCTGTACCTCACATATGCTACAGCTGTAAGTGACTGGTTATTAAGGAGCCAGGAGTAGATAAACTGTCTGCCTATCCCAAAAATCACATGGAAACCACAAGGAAGAGTCTGGAAAGAAATCCAGTCTTCCAGAGCACCAGTCAGCTTGATGGAGAGACCAGATCTTGACCTGCTTACAAGACCAAACTCTTCATTAAACTCATTAGAATCTTCTTCACTATGCAGTCCTGGTTCCTCCAAAGGACACAATCCATGCTGGTTATCCAAGAGGGAAGGGCTTTGTGCTACACAGAGCTACTAATTAAATAGCATCTCTTAGTATATCCAAAGTGGAGGACACAGTACTCTGACTGCTGGTGTGAAGGAAGTCTTCTTTGCAACTGCATTGTATTCCTCCAGTCTAGGAGACTGTATTAAAACCTTCTGCAGAATTAGACAAGCAAACTTGGCAACAAAAAATTCCATCGCGTGTAGTAACTTCAAGCCTAGACAAGGCTTCAGGTGGTTAGTAGACGTTAGCTTCCATGACTCAGTATCTACCATTTGAATCAATGAAATAAGGGACAGCAACAGGTGAGACACATGTGTAAGAACATAAGGACTGTCCTTCAAAATCAGGCCAAAGGCTGACCTAACTTATCATGTCTGAGAGTGGCCAATGGAGAGGATACTCCAGAAAAAGTAAAAGAAAAGTATGGTGATGCTACCCCTTTGTACTAACTAAGCTGCTGACAATTTGTCTTCCCGATCCAGGAGGCAGCTGGCTATTAGTCCTTCTACTTAATAACCCCTGAAGGATTTCTCTTGGGTGAATTTGCCCAGCTATTTTCTGAACTCACATAAACCATAGCATTTGCAAATTGTCAATGGAAAACAATTGTGCAGCTAAATTAGGTGTTGTATGAGGAAGTCCTTCCTTTTGCTTGCTTTGAACTCACGATCTGCCAGTTTCATTTGAAGTCCTTGGCTTTTGTGCTGAAGGAGACAGTGAGTTTTCTCTGTCCCTATTCATGTTCTCCAAGTTATCTATGACTCTACAGCTCTCTGTCACACTGTCCTAGACATCACAGCCTACAAAAACAGTTTTTTACTAATCCAACCATCCTTTCTCATATCCTTTCTAGTTCTCTTATATTCTTTTGGGAGGAGGGACCAGACTATATGCAGTAATTAAGAAATAGCAGCTATGGATTTATTGAGCGGTGCAAACACATTTTGTGGTTTGTTCCTTCTCCCTCACCCTCCTACATAAGACTTTTCACTTATCTGCACTGCATTTGGTTCTGCTCCTGTGCCATGCAGTTATCCATCATTGTGAGCATCTTCCACAACTCTGAAATGTGTTGTCTTTGACTTTACTGACTCACAATACACTTGCACTTTCAGATAGTTTGTGGACATGTCGAACAAGAGAGGTTCTCTATGGAGAAGACAGAATGCAATCTCCTGCAACCTTTTTTTTTTAACCAGTTGTCTATCCTCAGGAGAACCTTTCTACCATCCTGTAGCTTCTTAGTGCCTCATCACTTAGTGTCTTTCGTAAAGGACCTTCCTGAGAGTCTTTTGGAAATCCTAACAAATCATCTTCACTGTGTTTCCCTTTTCCTCCTTTTTCTTGGCTGCTTCATGAACTTTCTAATAGAATTCTCAGGTGTGACTTTTTGTCACAAAAGCTGCGTTGACACTTTTTTATGACATCATTTTCATTCATGCACTTCATTATTTGCTTTTAGTATGTAATACCACAATGTGCTTTTCTTCACTCTACACCTGTAGAATAATAAATATCAGCTTATTGGCTGCTACGCCCTGAAGAGGATGTGTCTTTTGTGACTACATACTGTTCTGCATGAGAACTTACAGCCTGGCTGTCTGCAGCTCACCCTTCTCTTCATTTTTTTTCCCCAGCTTTCTGCATTGAACTCACACTTTTCCCTCATGCTCCTCTACCAACGCCACCAGCAAAAAGACACTGTTCTCAAGAGCTGCTAGGAAACCCAGCAGCTACTCCAGTAGATACAAGTAAAGACATGTTTGATTGCTTCAGTCTCAGCCTGAAATACACACACGATACAGGTAGAGCCAAGCTGCCATTTCACTGGCCTTTCACAGTGGCTCCGAGGGTCCATCTTTGGCTTGAGGGGTACTGCCCTACTCAGATTTTGGGTCCAGCTCTCAAACATCACCGATTCTCTTCTGAACAATTTGAGGTTTTGGCAATGGAACAAAACATTTTTTTTGCCATATCTCAGAAACAGCAGGCTCTTCTGCATTGAAGTAAATGCTGACAAACATTCAGTGGTGAAAAATTTAACCTTGGGCTTATCAATGTCATAAACTGGAAACAAGCTGTTAAAATGAAAGGTGTTAGACAGCCTTGGGCAGATCTTCTGGTAGTCACAGGAACCTTACCAGCCTTCAACATATCTGGGTACCTCTGCAATGAGTGTGGCAACGAGCATGACATGAGGTGGCAAAGAGACACATAGGGCAGTATGACTTAAGAACTCATTGTGCTGACTGCACCCACAAGTGTTTGAGCAGAGGATCGTCATATAAGCAATGCAAAATGATCTAAACTAAGATTTCACTGGTCCGCAAAGGGTAGCACATTAATTCTTCCTCAAAGTGAGATAAGAAGAAATGACCACAGGAAAGTAGCCCACGGGTTCTAGCCCATCCAAGATATCATCCAACTGCTGAGCATTCAATGCCTGTGGAATGTTTTTGCCTCCAGAGGAAATTTGTGAAAATTCAATAAAAAATTAATTATGTCCATAGCAGTGTTAGGACCCACTGTAGGCTGAACATGTCACTGGTTCTTCTGCTCTCAGGGTGAAAAAAAGGCTTCTTGAGATGTTCAGGATGATGTTTGTCAGACTAGATAGAAAAGGTGGGGTTTAGCTGTCTAGGATCAAGGCAGGAATTAATTTTAGATCTTCATGCCTAGAGTATCCCAAAAGCAAATAATTCATCATGGAAAGCCGAGGAGGAGGAAGGCTGGAGGAAGAGACGTAGCTCCAACACAGCAATGGGCCAGGGAACAGCCATGTTCCACCGATGGAGGTGTTGAGAGCTGCTCAGGGCTGGCAGCAGCTCCCACAATTATTCTGACCAAATTTTACTCACTGTCGATCAGAAAACATATGACAGTGGCCAAAGAGACAATCTCCCAGATCTGTCTGGCTAATCGTGGGGTGAGCAGAATAAATGAGGAGGGGATCCTCTTCCCTCCCAGCAGCTGTTGCGAGGAGCAGGCGCTAAGTGAAGGATGTTTTTTGTGTCCGAGAAAACTGACTGCAGAGACCCAGAAATAGCCATGGCGTTGTGCCACTGAGTCTTTGCCACGATGTCACATCGATACGCAAGGTTGTTGAGCGGTGCCGATAGGTACTGCAGTGGTAGAGCATCACAGCACACAGCGCAACGTCAGTGTGAGCTGCCATCATCTTGTGGCTGTCTAGGTCTACCTCCTTTGATGATGTGGTGTCTACAGGCTTTCAAGATTAATTGCACTTTATGTGTGCCCACAGCTGACTGCATGTTGTGTATCTTGAAGTAGAAACTCAGATTGTCATAAAATGAAATGATCATAAAGAGAAAGAAAGAGAGGGTCATGGGTAGGGAAACAGGAGTAGAAATTTTAGGGTTTATCAGCAAACCAGCCATAGTTGTTAGCAGGGCGTCCAGCTGAAGGAAAGTCTCTGCTTTCCTCCAGTGAATGCATTGGTGCTTAGAGCAATCTACAAGCTCAGCTCTTTGTTTCAGATCTGTCATCACTGAAAAGATTTAAGACTACAAATGTTCAAAAGAAAAACAGCAGAAAATATTTCTTAAAATAACCATTAAACTCAAGGACAAAGATCTGGACCCCGAGGCACACAGCCAAGAACAAAGTCTCTTTAAATAGATGTTAAAGAGGGAAGGGTTCATTTACGAGAGGACATAGTGCCCTACAGAAGGAATTCCTGGCAGATCTCTTGCCATCCTCAGGCAAACATGGAAATGTTTTGGGGGTAGTAGCCTTTGATGTCAGGGGGAAAAAGGAAAGAGTTTCCATATAGCCACAAAAACTGGAAGCACGCATTATTCAAGCCAGGATCTGTAAATGGAAAGCAGTACTTTACCCTTTTCATTGAACGGTGTGTGCCAAGCGAGAAGGTAGTTGTCTGGTTTTAATTCTCTACAACCTTCGATGGTAGCGGGGTCTGGCCGCCTCCCCGAGAGTTTGTCGATAATGTCCACATAGCGTTTGACCAACTCTCGATACAGGTCTTCTAAACACCAGTAATCTGCCCAGAGAGGGGGAGAGAAGATTGCTGTGAGAAGGCAGAAGAGCAAGACAGCACTGAAAACAAACTGTCAGGCTCATTATGCATTTAAGAAATGTTCCTATTTCCATTTCCAATACACCAAGTCGTACTTCTGATGCCATTGTCAACGCATTTTTAGACAACATGAAAGTGGGATGGAGTGAGAACAGCCTCACCTCTGTTCTCCTCTTTTCCTGTTTTCCTTTCCATTTCTAATTCTTTTAATTGGAAAGATGAAGGCATTCAGTTCATCAAGAGGAGCTACTCAGGGGTTTTATTTAGACCCTGTGGTGTGAAGTATTTACAGAGGTGTCTAACTGTAAGACAAATGCATTGCTGCCGTGGGGACAGGGTGTGCACATGAAGCCAGCTGTGCCTGGATCAGCCCAGTGACAGCTTCGCAATCACTTACAGACACAAATCCAATTTAAAAATGAAAGCCCAGCATTTAAATCACTACTGAATTGTTAAAATGAGAAATGCATGATTAAATGTAAAAGCAAGTTAATTACCTTGTCTTTTAATCTGTGTTTTATATTTATTTTGTCTAAAATGTGTAGGTCTTTCGTGCAGGGATCCCACTATTTTATGTCAGTACAGTAACCAGAACAGCAAGCTTTTATTAAAATGATTCTAAATATCAGTAAGAGTAGTAAATCCCTATAGTCTGTAGGATTCCCATTAGACAATTTTCTTTCTGGATTAAGTTAATTAAGAATATCTGTTTACTGATTATTTTTGCCAAGGCCTACAGTCTTGCCTAAGGGGGAACATTTTCCCTGTTAAACATACATTGTTTCTTCAGTAGAGCTGCTTCTCTTGGCTGTTGTGCTGTGGTGCTGGGCTTGAAGAGCCCTGCCCTCAGCTCTTCTTCTGGCATCTATCACAGTTGTGGAATCAGTGGGAACTGAGGACGCCGTTGTGATTTGTCCCTTTATATCTTTTCTACGTACTTAGAGAATCCCTGTTTAACACATGGTTTGATGCACAGAATGAGTAATAAGTAGGGGAAGTTAACAAAAATATCTTTGTTTTTGTCAAAGATTGGTGATTTCTTGCAATCCACAGAAGAGGTTCAATTCAAAAGAAAGTTTGGAGCCCTGTAAGCCAGAGTCACTCAAGAGCACGAGTTACGCAGACAGGTGAATGAAGAAGATGCAGGGTAAAGCCAGGATTCCCCTCCTTTCACATAAAAAATGGCCATCCCACATACAATCCTAATGGAACAAGATACTTTCAGGTTGCTGATTCTTTCCAGATTTAGGAGTCAGGTGTCAGTTTATCTGGATGGGAGCCAGGAGAAGAGTCTACCACCTGGAAGCTTCTGCAGAAGCTTTGTCCCCAAAGTCAGAGTGAGTCCCCGTGGTCCAGCACCTCTGGGCTGCCCAAGGCCACCATGGTTCCTGCACCTGAAACCAGGCTGCTGTCTCAGCCATCAAGTCAATAGGACAGGTCCTTTCTTTAGTAAGGAACCCTTATGTTTTTCCAAACCCGTTTTTAAGTCAGAGAGGAAAAGACTTTCCTCGCAGTGGCAGGAATAGTTCCCCCGTTTTTGGTGATGCTGTCCTCATTCCTCCCTTATGGGACAGATTCCTGCTGGAAGGAGAAGTTCCATTTATCCTTCATTGTCAGATCGAGCTTCCAGTTTGTGCACATGGTGGATTTGGGGAGCTTCAGCTCAGTCGGCAGCAGTGCCCACACCCCTTGCTGCTTCTGGCCACTGAGCAACTGGTGTCATCTACCTGGACTTTTGACACTGTCCCGCAAAACATCCTTGTCTCTAAACAGGAAAGACATGGATTTGATGGATGGACCACTGGGTGGATAAGGAATTGGCTGGATGGTTGCACTGAAAGAATTGTCATCAATGCCTCAATGTCCAAGTGGAGACCAGGGATGAGTGGTGTTCTTCAGGGGTCAGTATTGGAATGAGTGCTGTTTATCATTTTGGAGGTGACATGGACAGTGGGATCAAGTGCACCCTCAGCAAGTTTGCCAATGACACCAAGCTGTGTGGTACAGTTGACATGCTGGAAGGAAGGGATGCCATCCAGAGGGACCCTGATGGGATTAAGGAGTGGACCTGTGCAAAACTCATGAAGTTCAACAAAGTCAAGTACGGCAAGGTCCTGCACATGGATCAGGGCAGTCTTGAACATAAATACAGTCTGAGTGATGAGTGAATTAAGAATAGCCCTGCAGAGGACTTGGGGCTATTGGTGGGTGAAAAATTGAGTATCAGCCAGCCCAGAGAGCAAATCATATCCTGGGATGCATCAAAAGCAGCATGACCAGCAGATCGAGGGAGAGGATTCTCCCCTTCTACTTCACGCTGTGAGACCCCACCTGGAGTACTCCATGCAGCTCCGGGGTCCTCAGCACAAGAAAGACATGGATGTGTTGGAATGGGTCCGGAGGAAGGCCACAAAGATGAGCAGAGGGCTGCAACAACTTCGCATTGAGTACAAGCTGAGAGAGTTGAGGTTGTTCAGCCTGAAGAAAGAAGGCTCTGGGGAGATCTTATAGTGGCCTTCCAGTGCTTAAAGGGGACTACAGGAATGATAAAGAGGGACTATTTAACAGGGAATGTAATGAGAGGACAAGGGGGAATGGTTTTAAACTAAAAGAGGGTAGATTTAGATTAGATATCAGGAAGAAATTCCTTACTGTGAGGTTGATGAAACACTGGAACAGGTTGCCCAGAGAAGTTTTAGATGCCCCTTCCCTGGAAGGGTTCAAGGCCAGGTTGGATGGGGCCCTGAGCAACCTTATCTACTGGAAGATATACCCACCCATAGCAGGGGGGTTAGAACTAGATGATCTGTAAAGATCCCTCCCAATCCAAACCATTCTATGATTCTATGACAATTCTATCACCGTCCTGGGATGTCCTCCATGTCACTGTCAAAGTGCTGCCCCAAATCATCTCCTTGGTTGATAGGAGGTGTCCTAAACACAAACTTTCACCTCATACTTGGCTGCTGCTGCAGCCTCAGGCTGGGATCTCCCCCAGGGGCAGTGCCCTGGTGATGGAACTTCACCACGAACCTAAGCCCTGGACATGTCTGTCCCAGCCTGCAAGCATCCCTCACGTACCTGGAGGTCCGCACCGAGGGGATGCTGCTTGCAGATGACAGTGATGGACAGCAATATTTCTATTGCTTATCCACCCTTTTTTTTTTTTTTTTTTTTTTTAGCTGTTTATGTTCTAGGCATCCTATACATTCTTTTAAATCTAGTGTACACAGCAGCAAGGGCTCCCTGCTACTAAAGGAAGGCAGGTCCCTGGGGCCAGTGGCAGCTGCTTTCAGCCTCATGGACCCACGTTCACTTTCTTTAGCTTCACTCTGTTGACTGGGGTGATTTGGTGTGCAGGTTGTACCATGAGCAAGCCCAGTGGCTTTTTTGCATTCTCCTTGCCAGGAGGAGACACTGCTGCGGGCAGGAGTGATTCTGTTTTCTTTGTGGGAAGCAGAGAGAAGGACTCTCTTTGCCCTCTTCATCAATGTTACTGTGAAATGAAGATTTCTTTTTAAAATTCCCCACTCCACCAGCCCATAAAAGAATCTTTTTTAAAAGCTTGTGTGATCAGGCCAAGGAAATTAGAGTGTAGGATAAGCAGAGCCGATGGGAATTATAGCTGAGACTTTTTCTTTAGAGCCACAGCGCTCCTGCTATATTTAAGAAACAAGATTTATTATTGTACTATTGGTCTGACTGGCTTGATTACCCAGAAGTTATGGTTTTAGAGAGTTCAATAAGCAAGAAACATATGATACGTATTTAATCATAGCCTATATTCAGAAATATGTTAGTCATCTTTTTTCTTGACAGACTGACATCTTGCCCTTATCTTTAGTGTATTAGCTACCCCTTAAACCATTGGTTAGCTAATAGCCAAGTATGAAGTGTCCAACACACTCTTGAACTGATCTCTACCTACTAAATTTAGAGCAGATTGGAAGCAGGCAGATAAAGCAGTGAAACAGAAGCACAAGGGAAATTTCATTGACGTGAAGGATACTCAGCTGCTTTGTGAGCTTCTGCTACTGCTAGTTAGCCAGCATTAGGCTTTTTAAGAAAAATGAATACTATTTTTTGCAGAGATTAAAAAATTAAATGCATTCTACAGAGGCGAAATACTGCTAACTGATCACTGGTGGACTTTTGATAATGATCTTGACAATCTCCGAAAGCTCTAGTTCAATGGGAAAGTTGTCAATACAAATATCGTATCTATTCCTACCTTAAGAAGAACCAAATCTCAAACTATTGTGATTTTAGAATATCTATATTAATAACTTCCACTATTCTGACAGACTTCATTATAAATACAGCCTGGTAAAATATTTTTTGGACTAAAGACACAGTTCTCATTATAAAGCAAATTGTTCCTTTTCTGGCTTTGCAGGGATAACCTTTTGCCCAAGGCGCAGCAAAGAGGAGACAGCGCTAACGTTTTTAGCCTGAAAGAGGTATTAAGGGGACTCTAGTCCAGTCTGGAGTTCTGCACACAAACATGTTAAAAATGCACTTAGAAGAGCTCTTATCTTTGACAGAAGAATCTCTAGTAGCTATATTATTCCCCGATGTAATCCAGCATACAGATAATTTACTTAGCAATTATTTTTGTTATGCTGAACAGGTGGTATTTTAATCTTTAAGCTTTAACCAAGTGTATAAACCTAGGGAAAATAAAAGGAGAGCCGCTCCACACTCAAGAAATCAAACCTCCCCAGTTTGCGTGGTGGTCACAGGATTATGCTTGTGGAGAAGACAAGGTAATGCACATTATCATTTGTATAAGCAGCATTTCTGACACACTTTCTCATGGAATCCCCAACACTCAGGCTTATTCTAAGAAATGCATCAGCTCAACCGTTTTGTTCCTCTCCAGACTGCATTCGCTAGTCCCATCGTACCTACCTGTGATGACAGCCTCCGCTGTAGCCATGTGCATGAGCGTGTTGTCACTTACTGGCCACTTGTCGGGAGAGAGCACCAGGTTCTCAAGCCCTCCAATTTCCTTCAGCTCCTGCTGGATTTTTGCACCTAAGGCATTGTTTTCTCGGGAGAAATTGCGGTAACCGAGAGCATCCCCTACCCCAGCCAGCACAAGAGCAGCCTTAAATTTATCCATCCCTGAGACGTTTTCCTCTTTCCTTTTGTCCGAGACAGCCACTGAATCTTGATCTTCCTTTGTTCCTTTGCCTTCGGCTCAGCTCCTCCAACACTTTATAGCAGCCATTGTGTCACACCAAGAGCGCTCTCTATAAGGCAAGGATTTCCTTTTTGGGCTCAGCAGATGCCATCTCTTGTCTGGGACCCGACAGAGAGGAAATATTTCATAACCCAGGGATTTTGCAGGGGCTTTGTTCAATGAAACCACGAGTGGACCTCCAGAGTGAAGCGCAAAATCTGGTTTCTGCAACTCAGTGTAAAGCAAGCCAGAAAATGCTTAGCCCTACCCAGCGTAAGTAACTCTACACCCAGAAAAACAGATGTCTCCACAGGGTTGTTTATTTATTTAATAACTTGTAAATTAATACATTTTCCTACCCATTTCTGATAGGCTGGAGTCAGTCTCCCTTTCAGGGACCACCAGTCAGAAGGAAAGCCAGTGATTAAAGGAGTTTCCAAGCTCTGTAAAAACTAGAATGAAGGGTTAGGCAGTAAGAAATCTAGTCAAATGCAGACTACCTCTCTCATTTCTAATTAAGTTCTATGATGATGTTTTGTCAACAGCTTTCTTGCTCTGTTCCACCTATGACAAAAATGTTTTGCTAATTTGCTACATGCCTGGATAAACACTGAGCAAAACACCAACTTCAGTCCAACGCCTCTTTCTTACTCCCTGGCAAACAGCGACTTTTTCCTAAGGTTGAGCTCAGGTGCAGCCCACATTTGGACTCTGGAAGGAAACTCTTTTGAAAATTGTATTTAAATGGCATCCTGTGAGTCAAAGAAAGCTCATGTATGAAGAAATCTTAGTACAAATCGAGGTTTATTAATACCATCCTCTCCAACTGGAGACTTGTGCAATTATGTGCGCCATTCTATTATCACAGTTTTATTCTGTGCTTCTGACATGCAGTGCAACAAGGGGCTCTGTAGTCTTGCAGCTTTTTAAACATATTTTGCCCACAAACACATCTCAGCATAGGCTTCAAGGGGTCTGCCGGGTCTGACCTAGATCATTGTCCCAACTCACCCTTCATGCTCTCCTAGAGACTCACACATTACTGATACTTTACAGATAGAAACACAACTGTAAATATAAACTTGGGTAGATAAACAGAAAGCTTTGATTGGGCTTGACTCTGATTTTGGTAAAGGATACCTGGGGAAAGGTCTTTGTTTTTCTTTGATCTTTTTCAGGAAGCGATACCGATTGCTATTTGGATGGAAAAGGCCAGCAGTGTAAAGGGCGCATCCTCCGGTCACCCAGAGTGATAAGCAGTTAATCAGGGACTGAGTTATTGATGTGTGTAGAAACACCACTGTACTTCTCAAGAAACCTCAGTGCAGTTTCAGAACACACCTAAGCATCCCGATGCCTATTCTACGTAAGAAACTGGGTGCCAAAGTGGTGAAAACAGTCTCTGCTAGCACACTCTTTTTCTAAAGATTAGGCCTTGGGGAACAGAAGTGCTGAGTATGAAGAGGACACTGAAAGTGTATCTTCATTGCTAGGATTTAACAACTCCACATTGAAAAAAAAAATTAAAAAAAGAAAAAAAAATCAGGGCAATCATTCCTTAGGATACCAGGGGCATTATGTAGGGACCAGTGGAGATGCGGAGTCAAGTGTTCCACAGTGGGGATGTGGCCGGTCTGCTCTAGAGATGACTCACCAGGAGCAGTGAGGATGCCAGCACCTCTGCCCTGTGTGGCAACACAGAACTAATCTTAGAGTCCCCCCCTGCACCGTCAGAGTTACCTCAGGTTCCGCGTGTCTGAAAGCGAACACCCAAAACGGAAAACTAAGAACAAGGCCACTTAGAAAAAACACACCAGGCAGAAGCACTGCTGTTGATGTCTCTCGTCTCTCTCACAGGTCCATGCATCCTTCTGTGGCACCCACCTCTTCTCCATTCCCACCGACCACTATGATTGGGACGCGTGTAGGAATTTGAACTCACAAAGCAAGGACAGCGGAAAGCACCTGCTGAGGCACCGCAAAAAGCTAGTAAGGGCCTCATCAGATGGAAGGTTCCTTCCTGAAAATGGGCAAAGCTATTCTTAGTTTTCCATTTATCTCTTCCTTCTGAATGTGATTGGCAGTTGCACTGCCCTTTTGCCTCCCATGAACTTTACCCTGTTGCACGCACACTTGGCTGCTCTTAACACAGTCCAAATTAGGAATAAAATCTTTGGCTTTAGAAATAAGGTTATAATGAAAACACAGATAAAATTTCAGGGAAGCTCTGTTTTTCAGTCCTGCAAAACACAAGTCGCAACAACAAAAAAAAATAGTTTTTATTCAGTTTGTTAATTGCGCATTAATCTTCTTTTCATGGGGCACTTCCAGCTGCTATGAGCTTTCTGGGCAGAGGTAGGTTAGGCACACTGATGTCTACCCCTAATACTCTCAAAGGAGACAATTATTTGTAAAGTATCATACTTGCATGTTTCAAACCAGCCAAAATACAGTAACTCCATTGAGATGGGTAAGTATTCTCTTATCATACATACTCACAATAGGGGAAAAAAAAAAAGTAGAGTTGGCAAAAAATGCTTGGTAAATCAGACAAAAGTGCAGCATTAGTGTCCTCTCCTTAGTGTACATGACTGATTTCAGATGGAGATAATTCAGAAAAAAAGGAATGAGAAGGCAGGGCAGAGAAAATACTCTTTGTGTTGGTGACAACAGGCTATTGTTTCAGCTCAGCTGCATCTGAAACCCTAGGTGAGAACACAAAAGCGTGTCTTCAGTAAACGTGGCTCCTGTTGCCTCCTCCAGCTGAGGCGACGTGAATCAATGATCTCCATTACCCAGGAGAAGGCTCTTGGGCTATACAGGCACCACTGCCTTCCATGAATAAATGAACTGACAAATGGAACATGGGCTGAGACTGCTCTGTCAACACAAGCTCTTCAGCATTTTAAGTTAAAAGAAGACTACGCCCCAAGTACTTCACTGATGAGTGAGTGATGCTTCTGCCATTTAAAGACAGTAGAGAAATGCTCCTGATTCAAGGTCACCCACCCAAAGGATGCAGAACCATATCCTGGAAAAGAAGGGCTGACACCAAGTGGGTGTCAGACTTGTCAGAGCTGCACCTTTGCCCCTTCAGTGGAGGGTTTCACTTTGGCAACAGGATCGTTCCTTTAGTAACTATAATAAAATACAGTGTTCTGTAATTCCTGAGACCCAGGAAAAAAACCAACTGGTTTTACTTAATTCTTTGAGTGGGATGAATCATTACCATACTGCTATACACCACCACCTTAAAAGAGAAATATGTGTTTAACACCACAGCATGGACTTCTTTAACCTCTTGCCAGAAAGCCTATGTCACAACATGAAGCTTATAGGGTCTGCCTAACAACAAACACTTTCACTGCTTGTAAAAGAGGCACAAGAAAAAACACACGGGAATTTGTGAAGTATACATACAAAAGAGGAAATATCCCAAATATTATACTCAATCAAAACGAGCGTCCTTAAGCTTCCTCAGGCCTTTGTCATGAAGAGGTGAACATTGCAACCACTTTTCTGAATTACAGAATTTTCTGCCTGTGTTTGTAAAAGCAGCTGCAGCCCCAGCCCCCTCTGTCAACACTTTGTAACAAAAGTGCCCTTTGTAAAGATGTGTCATCCTCACCTTATTCTACCCAGCATACTGTGTAGAATGCAAAGATTAGGAAATGCATTTTGTTGAATATTTCTTTTTAAAGTTCTCAGGGTTGTAAATCATCAGACTTTTTCCCTTTCAGAAGGGCCGTGCCTTTTGGTGTGCCAGATGCTGGTTGGCACCAGCTGAGGGAAGCTACTGGTGCTGACACTTGAAACGAGCTTGCCTGGGTTCGAGGAGCAGCACCAGCAGTTTCCCTGTTGCAGAGGAAGGAGGACAGACTCGTGCGGCACCAAAGCAGCCAGCGCTTGCTGAAATGCCTTGAGAGGGATGTGAGCTGGGAGGACAGAGAACAACTTACTTATTTTGATTTAAACTTTCAGAAGAGAATTAAGGACAGCTGAATACATACCTCTGAAGGTCTCTGTGCAGACTTCCGAGCACCCTGCTTCTCACGACAGAGCTCAGAGCTGAGGACTGAGCACGACTTTCCCTGCAATTACACCTCGTTTCCAGTACAAAGTAACAGCACAAATTGCAGGGAGTTTGGTCGCTGGCAGGTACACGCAGTGGATGCAGCACTGCAGCTAAACACAGCGAGCTTCTTGAAAGCTTAAAGGTGGCATAGATGAGCAAAACATATTTACAATGAGTTACATCCTTGCCCTCTTCTGACTGATGGAACAATAACGCAAGAATCTAATAAATTAACTAGAAAACCCAATGGCCGTTGCTTCCAAAGCAGAAAGCTGACAAAAACCATACAGACATCTCAGATGACTGACTTCAATCCTTTGACAGTTCATTTATTCCTTTTTCCATTGCCACAACATTTACACACGTACAGCTTACTCAGCAGCAAATCTCTCAGGTGCACTGAATGAGCAGATGTCTGCAGGTTTGCTCTCCTCGGCATGACACACATGATAAATTACATTTAAATTTAGAATTGGCAAGTACAAATCCTGTGGCTCAGTTTCAAACGCTTTAGGATGTAAAACCAAACAACTTGGCACCAAGTTTAAAAATACATACAGCACGTCTAAGAACTAATACTGTATGCACTGAACAACTAGGAGACATCTGTACCATTTATGATTATAAATTGATCAGCCTGGGCATTACCACTGTATCAACTTACCTAAAATCGAATCAGAGTGCCCTGCAAAGTGGAACTGTGGACAGCAGCAAATTTTAAAATACATAAGTAGCTTATACTTTGAAAAAAGTTCATTTGCATTTATATTTATGATTGTTCAAGTGTAATTTTTTCATTTATTTTTATGATCAAAGTGTTCCTCCATGCTGTTATTTATGGGAATGTCAAATGCATATGTGGTTTCAAATGGGTAGAAAAGCAGGAAGAACAAAAGGAAAAGCGTACTCTGTCTAGGAAGCTGGCTGATAAGTTGCAACTCCTAACTTGAGAGTATTTTGCCCAGTTGTCTTCTGTTGGAAGATGTCTTCCATGAAGGATCCTGACAAAAATGAGGCTAAAGAGGAAGTAAGTGTGTACATGTAGAAACTGAATACTGTGCTAAGCACCTTCCTTCTCTCTCAGAATAAATCAAAAAACCTCAACCCACATGCATTTTTTTATGCTCTATTTATTTTAAAAGGTAGAAGGTTCATCAGGCTGATTTGATGCTCTTAGCATGAACAAATGCTTCACATGCTCGAGCGCTATGAAACTATCCAGTTACATCACGTCCCCATAGATTGAACTACTGCTGGTCAGTTATATTACAGCTATATATTTTAAGTGGCAATTATGTGAAGAACAAGCACTGCACTGCTTTGGCTGGATAAACACACTTGATGTTACGAGATGCTACATGTTCTCCGAAGCCTACAGGACAGATAGAGAAACAGCTCATTTTGGGAAGGAAGATTATTCAATGCGTTCAATTCAAATGCATTAAAAAAAAGCATAATACTGTTTTTAAATCTCCATTGACTTCTGTAGAATAGCTGGACTTATGTACAAAAATATTTTCTGACTATGTTTTTTTTAAAAGGGTAATAAATTGGCTTAATATTACTCCCTAACTCTAAAGAGCAGAGCGAAGCAGCTGAAGGCCGGGACACTGACACCTGGTGGCTTCCATGCAAGATCTAACGCTTATAAATAACTGCCTTTGGGTACAGAGACTATGAAGACATCAGTGATGGGGCATTTATAACTTGCCTACTATATATTCTTATTAGCAGAAAATTGGCTTGTTTGTTTAAATTTCTCCCAATCCTGCTTTTTAAACACCAAGCACAACCAAAATTCTCTCAAGTGAAAGAATGAAGGTCATCTTTCTGTACGCGGCATGTACGTTTCTTCTTGTAGGCTCAGCTGACAAATGAAATCTGACTGCTTATATGAAACTCTAAATATTAGAGTTTAAGACAATATTGTAAGCTTTCATACCCTCACAGCTATAAAATAAAATCGTATGCTGTCATGCAGTACTTAAATGACACATTGTGATCCAAACAGATATAAATTATATAGCTTAATGTACTATTTTCTCCAAAATTCTTGCATCTATTCGGCTTTGATTACATAAAGTATATTAATCGTAGCTGTACATACGCTTTCACAAACTGTTAGCAAACTTTTATAGTGGCTATGACAAACTCATATTGATGAGGTAGCATTTAAAAGAGCCCTGGGTGAAGACGTCTTGAATAGTTTCTGGTAAAACTTTTTTGTGCTCAGGCAGTGGAAGACACTGTTGAGAAAGAGGAGACAGACCCCAGTACATTTTAGAATCACTGGCTGGTGAAAGGGGAGAAAGAAATGACCAAAGAAATGGAGATTTGGTGAAAACTGGTCCAATTCCACTAGCCTTAAGATCAATGATACTGAATTAAGTTACTCTTTCCCCCTCCCCCTTAAATAAAAATCAGAATGCACGATACATCCAGAGGCATGAATGCTTATCATCATTAATATAAAGTCTTACTGTTTCTCCAAAGTGGAAGCCAACTGGTTAAGTCTCTGAGCTTATTTACATTTATTTTCTGTGAGAAGTACCAGAAATTGCATTTGTAACTATGGTGCATTTAGCTAGAAATTTATGATATGTTTCAGGCTACAAATAAAACCAGAAGTTATATTCCACCAGTTCATTATTTAAAATAAAACACCTAATTGAAGACTTACACAGTTATGATAATCAAATATTAATTATAAAAGTATCTTTGGTTGTTTAATGTCTACTTTAAAATAGTTAATTAAAAAAAAAATGGAATTGCAATACCACATAGCAGCATCCCTTCCTCAGCAATGCCCTTACATGTCCAAGCACTTTGACAATAATGAGGAAGATAATCTCACTGGGAGAAAACAAAAGGCTGAATGTAATCAATCTATACATCTAGGACTTAAAAATACAAACTTAGAATTTTGGCAAGAAGTAAAAAAAGCGTAAGTGGTTCTTTGTTTTGTTACAGTTCTATATTAGGATAGATGCACGAAACTAACTTTTATAAAAATACAACATACTGCATAAGTTTTATTTAGGGATTTAATTTATATACCACAAATACTGCCTTTAATATAAGTACAATATAATACAGTTTTATTTATGTAACTGCTGGTGTTCACTTTGGATCATGAACTGAATGGCATGCTGTGCTGTCAAAACTTTAATAAAATGGCCTCTAGTTAAACTTCTCCAAAGTATAAAATCATGCAAAATCTACATCCTATATGATACAACCAGTACAATAATTGAAGCCAATAGCCTACAAACAGCCTGGACTATCTTCTGAGTTTGTTCTTGAAGCGTCCACAAGTGAGCCATCGTTTTCTTGAGGCAGAAAGGAAGAATTTCAGTTTTGTCTCCAGGATCTCAGCACGACCACTGAAATCAGCAACCATGTGCACAGTTATCAGTCAACAAATCTTCATTACCTAACACAGTTCAGAGAGCACGTTTAGTCCGTACTGACAAGTCTAGGGTTAGGAACTTTTACGTTTTCCTCCTGTGACTACTGGTCGTGCATATTCCACAAAATCATCTATAAGAACAGGCCAGGCCCCTAAAGAGAAGAAGTCAAGCAATTCAGAAATGAATGTATCGTTATCAGCAATAAATCAGCGTAGTCTCTAAATACAAAGGATCATTTTGACTATTCTGTCCTAGTGTAGCTTTAACACGTAGGACGCGATAAACACTTCAGAAAAGCACCTAATACATTAAATATTTGAATCTCTTCTTACAGCAATAGTTCTTAGTTCAGGTAAAATGTATTTCAAACATAAAAATCCACTCTACCAAGTTTATAAACATTAATAGGAAAGCCACGGGTTTGCTATTAACTCGAGCCAGTCATAACTTCAGAAACATTTCTGTACACAGTCATTCCAAAACAGGATTTGCAAGATTAATAACAGAGTGTAAATTGCTTTTAGGTTAGTGAAAGAAAATGGCCACGCAGACATTCTTGCAAGTCGAAAAGTGATACATTTCTTTGCAGTCAGAAGCACTTTTGTACAAAAGTGCAGTTTTACTGAGACTCTTGTAGCGTAACAAGTTCAAGTAGCACGTGCGATATCAGGGCGTAACAGGATCTTTACTTCTATTTACATATTACAGCAAACTAGTTAACCTTCTTAGCATTCCTGTTGTGGCAACAAGTATGACACTACACTTGCAGCTAAACCTCTAAACAAATTAAGACAGTAGGTAGCAGTGTGTTCTGTTGTTTGTTTATAGCAGTATTTTAATACTGCTGTACCAGTTTTGAATCGCATTCAAGCACGGCTTACCTTCTTCATCATAGTTGGACATATCATCTGCAATCATGTTTCCAAAGTCTAACAAAAGATTCCACGTATCTTTTGGAATTGATCTTTTATGATGTTCCTACAAAGAAGGAAAACCGGTACTGTTCAATCCAAACTATTTTCAAATTCCACAGTAGTATTTTAAATTGCCATATAGAGAAATAAGTGTTTTACAGTTAGTTTGGTTGTTTGTTTTGGGTTTGCCTTTTTTTTTTAAATAAAGTTCAGAGCTTCCATAGCAAGCTACAAACAGATTGCACCTAAAGAAGGAAAGAAGTGTAAGAAGTTTTTGACAGCTGTTTTACTTCTTCCATTTGTTCTGCTTTTAGGGTACGCGTTCCTAACTTGTTATGGAAAAGAATAAGCCAAACACACTCTATACTTCTACTTAAGGGCATCCACTCAAGGTTCTGAAGCCATGCAGCCACGGGTTAGCATTCTGTCATTTCAACTTGTGCCCTTGCTCCCTTATGCCTTTTTACTTCTGTTTTCTCAGTCTCTTTCAACTTCTTGTTGCATCTACACCACAGATTGTTGCCTCACTCCCAGCCTGCCTTCCGAATCCATCATCTCAGCCTCCCTTCAGCTGTTCTCTCCTCCACCATAATGCACTACCTGCATTTGCTTCACTTCTGCCCAGTCCCCTTTTTCCCAGCCTGCCCTATTCTCCGCCACCACCTCTTTGTCTGATTTCAAATACACTCCTTCTGCATCAGCCCATTCACAAGTTCTAGTTGCCACCCTGACCAGTTTGAGCAGCACTCCAAAATACTTCAGTCTTGGCATTCTCACAGCCTTTGGAGTCAGCACTCCCAAGAAGAGAGAATGTGTGGGGAAACACAACTACGAAGTGGTTGTGAGCTGTGGGATCAAGTGGGACTACTCACATCTCCCTTCATCTGTTGATATGGCTGTATTTATTACCTGAAGAGAGCAGCTGAGTAATAGGGAATGAAATTTCAACACCTAGCTCTGGTTTGCAGCAAAAAGTTGCAACTGCATGAGAAGACTTGCTCAGTGAAGGGTTGGGTTTTTTGTGTTAGTGGTTTTGAGTTTGTGTTGTGGGGTAATTTTCATTAAGCAGTAATACTCTAAAGTAATATATCACAGAACGGCAGGTTCACCTAGAGAAGGTCGTACAGGAACATGTCCGGGCAGGTTTTGAATGTGTCCAGAGATGGAGAATCGATCACCTCCCTGGGCAACCTCTTCCAGGCTCTGTCACCCTCACAGTAAAGCAGCTCCTCCTCATGTTTAGATGGAAGTTCCTATGTTCAAGTTTGTGTCTGTTACCTCTTGTCCTGTCACCGGGCACCACTGAAAAAAGACTGGCCCTATCCCCGCAACACTCACCCTTTAAGTATTTATAAGCCTTCATAAGATCCCCCCTAAGTTTTCTCTTTTCCAGGCTAAAAAGACCCAACTCCCTCAGCTTTTCCTCCTAAGAGAGATGTTCTAGTCCCTCAATCATCTTCATAGCCCTTTGCTGTACCCTCTCCAGCAGTTCCCTGCCCTTCGTGAACCAGGAAGCCCAGAACTGGACACAGTACTCCAGATGTGGTCTCACTAGTGCAGAACATCCCTTGACCTGCTTACCGCACTAATCTCCAAACTGCATTTCAAAAATATGGATCAAAATGAAGTTGATGTTCAACACAACAGCAAAAGCATCCTCTGACTAAAGCCAGAGGTGGTATCTTGACTGCAAAAAATATGACAAGTAAGCATACTTTTTGGAACAGGTTCCTTAAAACAATTGAAACACAACCAAAAGAAGGCCCCATTTGAAAGAGTCCTGATTTGCCTCTTCCTTAGGTTGGTTTTTTTTAAAACTAAGCATTTATTTTAAAGTATATATCCAGGTTAAATATTTGTAGCAAAGTAAGACGCTTAATACCAGATCATCTAGATTATTGCTTGAAGTACAGATCTGCAGAACTGTCTGTTCTAACAAACTCGATCACATAACCAAACGGGGAAGAGTCTTTTTAAGACTTTTCTTCAGTTACATCTGTAGATCTGAATTTGGATGTGTTAAGTGTATTACAGTAGTTAAAACGTCAAATGCTTCCACAAGTTCTCTTGATGAAACTGGCACATTATTCAGTGAATAAAATAAATATACTGTCCAAAAATTTAGAAAAAAATGTCAGAAAACACTGCAAGAAGTATACACTTCCCCTCTTAAGCACTGCTAACTATGGGACAAAATGCAAAAGACTTTTAATTCTCCTAAACTAGATAAACTGAATATAAAATCAAGGTAAATTATACATTATGTAAGATTATACGATGTTCTCTTTTTTTGCAAGAAATGCAAATGTGAAAAAAAAAGGATGAATGAATCAGGATCTAATAAGAGTATTTTGTTATTTCTCAAGTTTAATTTATGCATCTTTACTCCACTGCCCACAGAACTGCACTGGTAACAGAAAACTGACAAGATCAGTTCACAACTACTATCTAAAAAATGAGTCAAAATAGTTACTCAGACAAGAACTTTTCACTTAAAAAGAAAAGTCGTAGTAGAATTGACATTTAAAAAAGATCGAGTTTATGCATTAACAGCACAAAAGGCAGAGCATGGTAAAATACATGGTTGACAAAAGTCACAGCTGTCTTGAGAATAAAGACAACACAGGTTCTACCTACACTCATAGCCTCCTTTCATGCAGAAGCTGTCTTAAGTAGGAGGATACAGGACCAAGCATTTATTGCAAGCACACGGCCTACAAGCCAGACTACTGTGTACTGAGGTAGTGAGGAAGGAATATGGTATGTACTTACCAACAAAAATTTATTCCAAAGGTCTAGAAATTTAAATCTTCCCGACAAGACTAAATTCCAATATGCAATTGCCATTTCTAGATCTGCAAGAGGCAAAATAACATGTAAATATTACAGTATGTTATATGCAATAAAACTCTTACGTTAAGACAAGTAACACTGCATCCAGTATATTATGAGATGAGTAACAGTCTTTTAAAATCACTACAAAAATTATAAGGAACTGTTTTCTACTCTCACTGACCCAAAAAGGTGGAAGACAAGCAATAATGGTATAAATTGGATATTGAACATTGCGGTCGTAAAGGCTAAAATATTTTTATCACCATCCAGCAGTGCTGGATAAAAGCTACTTTCAGTCTACAGAAACAGAACAAAATAGTTATTGATAACTCTGTCTATAAAGACAAAAATTTGTATATGTACAAGCACGGCACACTGATAGAAAACCAACCATTTAAGTCTGCAGGTGCCAATTCCTGTTAAGTTATCGCTTTTTAGACACACTTTGCAACAGAAGGAATTTAAAGACATGAGGGGATAAGAAAAGATTTGTCTGGGGCATGATGACTCTACAGCACCCCTCACACCAATAATTCTCTTCTTCTGGAATCATTCAACGGACAAACACCTATAAACAACAGCAAAATTTAAGGTGAAGAAAGCAGCTCTTGTTCTGCACCATGGTCAGTGATCTGAGAGCAGAGCCCAGCACGTGTACACCAACAGGAAGATGCAGCACCGCTCCACAGTCAAGCAGAAAAACAGGAGCAGTATTAGATGTGGTATAAGAGTAGAAAGGACATTTTCTTGAAGGCCTGTTTTCATTCTCAGCAACTCACAACACCTAACGGCTTCTGTACTTGGCCCCACAGGGAACGGCGCTAAGTGTACGCATACTGCTCCACGACCACAAAATCAAGCACAGCCCATCTTAAACCACAAAAATATTTCAGTTTGTGCTTCCAGTGTACACAAAATATGAAGCTTGATAGAAAGCACTGTCATAGCAGGTAAGGCAGAAGCTTGGCCTCCACCTACAAGAAAGGCCTGCTATTGGAAACTGCACGCAGCACACTACACGCCAAAGGACATGCTGTCACCTGAAATCAAGCTCCAACTCAGAAAGATGTGTTTCAGATTTTAACATAGCCCGTTCCCTAGAGTCTGCACCATAGAGGGCTGGGGCCCAGACAAAACACTGAGTTAAGTTGTAGAGAAATGCAATACTCCCATTCCCAACTACACAGAGACGGTGCCGCCAGGGCTTCTTCTACTGTGACCGGTGCTTTTCAGTACAGAACTTGCTTTACACCTGACTTTCAGCCCTTCTTGCCTTTGCCACCATGTTCAGTCTTCACAGAAAATAAGTAGAAGAAAATAGCTAATACCATTTACTTGCTGTGTAGATATGCAGGTTAATTATTCGTATCTGTCACCCCAAATAAAAAGCAAAAGGAGCTGGAAAGGAGAAACTTGAATAATCTTATGGGTTTCTAAGCTTCCCTGTGAAGTGACTGACTTTGATCCCATTCACTCAGGCTTCTTTACAAAGACTTAGCCATTCCAAGCCCATCTTGCAAATTTATCACATGACAACATAAAGTAAAATGCATTTTGAAGAAAAGACACTTTAATAGTATAATAATGTATTTTTGACGGAAATATTCCTTGAAAAAAAGAAGGAACAGGCAAGGAAACAAAGTTGGTAAAGCTGCCACAAAAAAATAAAAGGGAAAGAAGAGGCCACACTTCCTTGGTTTATTTGGATATGTGTCAACTTTAGTATTAGGTCAAGGTGAACTTGGTTATTGCAAAATTTTATTTAGCACAATGCATGTGAAATACTATCTTAATTAAGCTGATGCTTGAGGGAAACATTACACGTGTGTGCAAATCAATTCTCCTACACAAAGATACAGGAATTATTTGCAATAATGTACAACAAAATCGCATCCTGCTGAGGATGCCACTCTGTGGTGGCTGAAACCAGTCCACGCTGGGGCTGCTCTTCCCACTGAGCACGTGGAAGGAAGCCCTGATCTTGGTTAAAATTAGCTCAAGGTTAAAAAAATAAAACAACCCTACATCTTCCTTATCTGGTTCACTGCAATCACACAAACTCATGAACTAACACAAGAGGTATTTGAACAAAAGGACTAAATGGGACTACCACTTTTGGTAGCCGTGCCAGTTCACGCAGGCACAATGCTACAAGCTCAGTGGATACAGCTACACTTTTGTTTGAAGACAACTCCCTACCTAGATTGAAAAACTTAGCACTGGAGGATGGAAAAGAAGATTTTTTTTTTTTCTGCTTTAAAGGGAAGACATAGTTACACAGAGTTCCAGTTCTATATCAGGATGCTGATGGTAGTATGAATAAATAGTAATGCTGCGCAGTTTGTGTATCTGCTACAATTAGTGCAGTACTAAAAAATATTAAAAAAAAAGTAAAAAAGAAAAAAAAAAAGGCCTTATGCCATGAGAGTTTTGCATCTCCACAGGAAGGTGTTTTTGCAAGGCATGGATTTCTTAGGCGGTCTTTGGAATATCTATCTCAATGTTGCATAGATATGAAAGCATCATTACCGATAAAATAAATAAAACAAAATAAAAAATAAAACCAAACTACAAAATAAAACAAAATCAAACTGCAATTACAAAAAATACACTGGTTTTGTACCAAAAAAAAATAAGCTTCCCACATTAGAGCTTAATAATGCAAATTTTATAAACAGAAAGGAAAAGGCAGATGCATGAATCTCTGCAAACTAACACCTAAGCAAGGGCCAGTTTAGAAGAGACTTCACTGCCAACATCCATGTCCATCTCCAAAGCATAAAACTGCTCAATGGTTAATGTTTAAAGAACATCATATAAACATCGCATCACATACTGTATGTTATATTTAGTGGTGACCTGGCAGTGCTGGGTTAACAGTTGGACTTGATGATCTTAAAGGTCTCTTCCAACCAAAACAATTCTATAATTCTATACAACAGTTCGAGCTTTCCCTTCACCTCAGAATATTTTCAATGTCAACACCTAGTGAGTGTTGTACGTCACATAGCCCTTTCAATATAATGGTTTTATAGTCCTAAGTTTTTGCATACACTGAAACTTGAAGATCTTTCTGGATGTATGGTCTAGTTGTGTCTACGTACAGCATCTATAAAGCTTTGAGTCATCTAAAAGTGATACCAATTACCATTACAAAACTATTAAAAATTACAATTACTAAAACAACCCACTGAAAACATATACAATGTCTAAGAAAAACAAGTTCAAGAGGAAAAGGTTAGTAAAAAAATGTTTTAACTGTTTTCCTAAATAACATTTATTATAGTTAAGATGTTTCAGTAAGTTTTAAAAAGAGTTCTTCACACTTCTGAATTATTTAAATAACTAGCTTTTCATAATCAGAAGTAAAGCATTTTGCATGCAATATGACCTGTTCTGAAATATTAAAGCCTCATTCTAAAATTGTTTTTAAAACCACCTCAACTACCCTGACTGAACCGAAAGCCTGAAGTGCTAACAAATTAGCACAATTAATGCAGAAGGAGAAATACATTATCAGTTAGACAGCCTGTGTCTGCTTCCAAGATTGGATCAAATGCTTATCTTGTTAATAAAAAAAAAATCATTATTAGATTCTTGCATGAATTAATTTGATTTATTTTTTTAAGTTCCTCATCCCTCTGCTATGATTTTGGACAAGGGCAATGAAGTCATTGCACACAAGTCATCAAGGAAGTGAGAAAACAGAAAGATAAATCAACAGATAGCAAGGAATTGCCTGGAGAGGAGGATTTATGAGGAACGTGAAATGAAGTTAATTTAGACCTGCTGTGCCAAAACAGCATTCTGGGATTGCAGCACTCACTTGCCATCCTCTGACAAACAGATTCCCAGCTCTCAGACTGTCCTACCAACAGAGCTCCTCATGCAGTCATTTGAAGCTGTCAGAATGCTAAAACTAATTCACCTAAATTACTGATATAACTTAGAAGGAAAAAAAGGCTAAAGGCACTCCATTGGCTTCCTAATGTCATTTAAAAGTCTTTAAGATATTTATAAGAATACTTTAATATTAGTCACTGTTGCCCTTGTAATCCCTGGTTAGCATATTAGTCAGGTTCTGTACATGATGATGACAGTCTATCACGTTTTAGAGTTTAATTTGACCTTTTGAGATTAACTGATTGTCCCAGTATTACCTTTTTCTTCCTTGATTGGTATTTAATCATAGAATGTTAGGGGTTGGAAGGGAGCTTTGGAGATCATCACGTCCAACCCCCCTGCCAGAGCAGGATCACCCAGGGCAGGCCATGTAGGAAGTTTTGAAAGTCTCTAGAGAAGGAGACTCCACAATCTCTCTGGACATCCTGTTCCAGGCTCTGTCACCTTCACAATAAGGAATTTTTTCCACACGTTCAGATTAAACTTCCTGCGTTCCAGTTTGTGCCCATTGCCCCTCGTCCTATCCCAGGGCACCACTGTAAAGAGACTGGCCCCTTCTACTCGACACCCACCCTTCAGCTACTTGTAAAGATGAATAAGATCCCCTCTTAGTCTTCTGCAGACTAAACAGCTCCAGGTCTCTTACCAAATTTGTAAAGCATTTCTACTTTATATGTCATCTCTATGAGAGACTTTGGACAGCAGTGTCAGTGCATTCTATCCAAAGAGTACTCTCTCAAACTGCATGGGTTTTGTGGAGGTTTGTTTTGTTTTTTCCCAAAATAACAGGATGCATGAGCCTTACCCAGTTTATTTACAGACATAAATAGGCAAATTAGTAAAGAATGTAACAAAGCTCTTAGGAGGAAAAAAAGTTACTTTTATTAGACCAGTCAATAAGGATGAAAAAAAAAAAAAGAGCAAGCTTTGGAAATAAAGATTTCAGAGCAGAGAGCCCTTTGTTTGATGTTTTCTCTCCACAATGCTTTCACCAAAACTTTATCTATAGCTTTGAAAACAAAAGAGTAGCCAACAAACTCTCCTGTTCCCAATATTGCATTAAAAAAAAAATTCTGGACAGGTACAAGACAAATCTATTTTATCATTCAAACCCCTTGTAAAAATCTATGTAGCTTCTGTAAGAGACTGAACTTCAGATATTTTCTTTATTGTCATATAATTTGCCCTGAAGTATCATTTGGTTGATATTCTTTGATCTTTTTCCTCATTCTCTCACTGTGATCACAGGAAAATACGCTTCTGTAAAGCTAAACCAAAACCGACATTGCACAAAATTATGTTTCAATAAATTTCCTGGACACCATGCCAAAACTGGTGCCGATGTGCAAAACAGTGGAAACTGGTGTCAATTTATCTCAACAATCTGACTACCACACTACCTGATCGACAAACATCAAATGAATAATTGCAAGATTCAGAGAGTTACTTGAATTCCTTGTTTCCTCATCTCTGAATAATTTTAAGACTCTTCTCTGGCCTCCAAATTACTAAGAACATGGACACAAAAATTAGTTTCTTTCCCAATCAGAATGTTTTCTTCTTCTACAAGCAAATGAAATCCACATAGTAAAATAACAAGAAAATACCATCAGGATTCAACCTAAAAACCCTTCACTCAATTGTCAGAAGTTTAGAGGAAAATAGCTCTCATCTGCAACTAGGAGCTCCCCCACAGAAGGGGAAATACAGACAAGGGGTAGGATATAAATACTGGAAGTGGCTAAATGCAGGATCCCGAGTTGGATGCATTTGTCCCTGCAAAGCCATAAGCAAAGAGCACCCCAGTGCTCTATGGTAGGGGATGCACAGCACAGTGTCAGAGTTAAGCCCTGCGGTGGACAGGGAAGAGTGGGTGAAGCACAGCATGTGGATTTCAGAAGAGCTCTGCAGGCATCAGGCAGGGTCTGACTGTACTTAACTCTGTCTCAGCACCTGCCACGCTGAAGCAGGGCTGATTCCACGCAGAATCTTTCACATTTATCATCTAGAGTATCAACTGCACAAGCACAGATAAACTGCGTTCTGAACGTGAGCTAGGCTTAGAAGAAGATATTCTAGGATCTAAGCATCAATTTGAGCATAACTGAATGAACCTGATTGTAGCCAGTTTCAAAATCCTTTCGTTGTTGAAAGTGTCTCCATGTACAATCAGGATGAACTACAACAGATGACTTCAAGTTGAGTGGACATACATTCCCCAAGTAAGAGCCAAACATGGGTAAAAGAATCAATGAGGTGTTACCAGAACTGGCAGCTATGTCACACTTTTCCTGCTACTATTGGCCTTTTCTGACCACAGCACTCTGTTCTAAACTAAGCTTTTCTTAAACTGCTGGCATGATCAGAAAGAAAAATGTGAACAAAAATAAGGCAAGGACTATACATAGTCTAAGCCCATTGAAACACCTAAAATACAGCATTCACAGATCTCTTCCAAAGTAAATGTGAAATTCACTGAACTCCCTCTACTACTCCTATCCACTCGCTCCTACAAAAGGATCAAATTCTTCATTGAAATTGGAAGAAATCTTGATAACTGATTGGGGGGGGGGGGGGGGGGGAAGAAAAAAATAACAC